>JAANYP010004598.1:0-46803 GCA_020465985.1 Centrapalus pauciflorus | reverse complement strand
CATTTGTAACATTTTCTCTTTTTAGGGTTTTTGGAAGAAGATCTTTCAGAAACACATTCTGAGTTATTTTTGTTGATTCTTTCAGCAGGTTTAGCAGTTTTATTACTTTTTGTTGAATCAACAGCATGAGTGGATAGTTCAATAGCCACAACTTTTGCTGCATCTTCTTTCCTCTTTTTAGGAGGACAGATGTCAAAGACAGGGAGCTTGATTGGCTTTTGAGCTTCCACTGGTTTGGGAAACTTATTCCCAATTATCTCAGTTTGAGCAATGGCTTTGCCTTTGCCCCTACTGGATTGTGATTTATGCTGCCTATCAGCATACTCACTGTTTCTGGTTTTGAAAAGCTTATTCTTATTTAAAACCAGTTTACCACTATGATTTGAGAACTTATTTGAAATCACAGCAGTTTTGTTTTCAACATGAGACTTACCCTTGTTGTAAACAGGCTGCTTACCTTTTGAAAACTTGTTTTCAAAGTGTTTAGCATCAAAAGGATTAACATGCTTTTTACCATCAGCTTTGGACTGAGAACCTGTTTTGTCAACAGGTTTAGTATCCACAACTTTAGTTTGGACATGTTTTCCTTTCTTTTGCTTGTGTGAACCAGCAGAGGACTTAGCAGGCTGACTTGATGGAGAACAAATTCCAACATCAGCTTTTGAGCTAAGTTCACACAAGCTGTCAGTGTTTTGAGGCCTGACAAACCTATTTGTTGAGATTAGTTTACCATTCACATTTTGAATGAATGTGTTTGGAAGTTCACCAAGAGTGGATAAATCTTCTTTCAGATTATTGATCTCAACAATGGAAGCTGCTGTGTCAAGATCCCCTCCAAGATAGGCTTGGATTTGTGCAGGGATCTGTTGACTTATACAATGGCTGACTTTTTGTGCAGATTGACAACAAGAGTCAACTATCTTTTGAAGCTTAGCATGCTTTATATCTGTTTGTCTCTTTTCTTCCAGTAAAATAGAGTTGATGTGTTTTAATTCATCAAGCTCAGTTTCCAACTGATGGAAACTGTCCAATTTCCTGGATTTTGTTTTAAGATCAGTTTTAAGTTTTGAGATTTCAGATAATAAAGCATCATGTTTCTCAACAGCAGCTTTCAAATCAACTAGCATATATTCAAACATCTTAATCTTTTCTTCAGAACTGTAAGCCATAAAATTTTGTACCTTATACATCATTGTAGGATTCCAGTTCTCCAAGCTGCTGAAAGCTTCAGCTTCAGCCATATCCTGTTTGAAACTGCTTGTTGATGGGACATCAGTATTGGCCATCAGACATTGATTATCTTCTTCATCAGATGATGAATCAGATTCCTCCCAATCACAAGTCTCTGCCATGAGTCCCTTTTGGCGGTTGGAACCCATTGAGTTTTCCAACTTCCTCAGCTTAGCCATGGCCATAAGGTACTTAACCCTATAACCATCATCCTTGTTTGTCTTGTATGGTTTGGATGACTGACCAACAGCTTTTGACACACAGTCAGCAGCTATATGGCCAGTTTTGCCACATTTGAAGCACTCAGCCTTGGATTTATCAAATGCCTTCTTTTTGCCAGCACCTGAACTTCCTTGCAGCATGTTTCTTCCAAACCTTTTCTTGTTGAACATTTTGACAAGCATAGCTATGATTTGCTCATCATCTTGTTCAGCAAGATCTGCAGTATCTTCTTCATCTGACACCTCCTCCTTGTCATCATCCTGTTGATCAGGTTGAGTGAACACATCAATCACCTGATTTACAGGCTGTCTCACATTAGCCACAAAGGCTGCACCTCTTTTGGACATTTCCAAGGCATTTCTCTTTTGTTGCCTTGACTATTCATCATTCAGTAAGGATCCATACAGATTGACCAGATCCATACTTCTGATAGTACCTGAGTTCCTTAGAATTGTTGAGAAGTAATTCCACTCTTCAGGTAGAATGTCCAGAAATTTATTCACCAGGGTAAGACTATCCTTAGTGATCCCAACAGCCTTGAGATCATTCACTAGAGCAGTAAACCTGGTGTAGGTTTCAGCGAGAGTCTCCTTTGGTTTAGCAAAGAAGAGTTCATACTGTCTAACAAGATTGTTGATCCTGTTGTCCAGTGTGATTGTGGGTCCATCATAGACGGTACACAAAGTATCCCACATTTCTTTTGCTGTCTTCATTTTCTCAACCTGTTTGAACACATCATCAGGAAGAGAAATGACCAGGTTGTTCCTGGCCTTTGCATCCAGAGCCACCAGTCTCTTGTCTTCATCAGACCATTGAGCTTTAGCTTTCTCAAAGGTCCTGATTTCAGGAGCAGCTCCTTCAACCGCTGGAGTCATTGTAGTGACAGAGGTTGGCACATAGGGACCCTCCATCACTATCTCTGGTAGTTGTACATCCAGATTCTCTAAATAGAGCATCATTCTGCACTTCCAACCAGAGAAGTTTTGATGATTAAATTTTGGAGGTTTGCCAATTGAGCCATTGTCATAGTATGAGGAATTTGCAGCACTGTTGTCCATGGAAACTTGGGAGAATGAGAGATCTAGAATGACACACACTCTAAACTACTCTGATACCAGTTGTAGGTCCCGAGAGGTTCCCAAAGTATATAGCTTTAAGCTATAGAGGGGGGGTGAATACAGCTATTTAAAAACTACACACTGTTTTCTCAATGTTTGTATGTATTATCAACAAATTGTTAATTACAAACAAGCTTGAATGCGGAAATGTTCAAGCTGAGATGACAGATACAACAGTATATTCACTAGTCTAAGACAGACTCAAACTAGTTAACAATGAATACACTCACTAAGAAGCACTCACTGTGTTTACAAGACTCAGAGGAACAGCTTATGTAGGACAGCTTAGACGCAAAGAAATTGTATTACACAATCAGACTTGCATGCATGAAAAACACACTTGCACGTTCACTCTTTGTTTCAGCACTTAGCTTATTTTTTTGTGTGACACCCTTGCCACAACAACCACCATTTACAAAACACCCAGGATTAATCATCACACATAATTACAATAATGATCTGATAACCTAAATTAAGTGCGGAAGCATTAAAAACATAAATAAAGTAATGCAACAAGTGTTAAACACCCTACGGTGCTATAAGGTACCAAGTCTAAGTCTACACACCCATACATTTATTACAATCATCCAGAATATTACAACATTGTCTCATAACATAAATTACCGATGAAATAGTGATGAGTCTCCCAAATCTTCCAAACGACCTAACTAGAAGGTCCGGCCGTAGACTTTCCCTTTCCTGTAAAATAAAGTCAACTGAGGGGTAAGCGAATGCTTAGTGAATACACAGATTTACGCATTTTATAAATCCTTATGATGCCCACAAGAGTAGCACCGACGACGCACGTCGTGCACTCTCCACGTACACAAGGTACGACCACACAAGAGCCGTCGCTCTACGAGCCCGCAACTCGTCTTTTAAAATACACTACTTAGACAGACATAACATCGGGGATGACATACTGCCTACCGGACCTGGAGGGATCAGCTCCAGCATCATATAGAGCAGTAACATCAGAGTAACAGATGCGACCCGCAGGTCCATCATAGATGCACAACAAACGAACGGACATGCATCAAATAAGAATGTGCATCCAAATTTACGCAAGTTAGTAGAATTCCAAACGAATAATGAAGCAACATGTCTCAGTAAGCAAAAGCAATCATAAAGCAGATATAAACATGCGAAATCATATGTACTCACAGTGGGTGCGTAATTAATTGATAACCAATTATTATTTCTCTTCGGGCTTTCAACCGGATCCACCAAGTACCCCATTGTGGGTTAAACAACACCACAAGGGACCTGTTATATTAATTACAACAATACTTAGTATCAATAACCGTTTAAATCATAAAACCAAGTTTCGTAAGTTTTGCAATATTTTTCCCCATTTCGGGTTCATGACCAAATTCATACCATAATTAAGTTTGAACCCATTTCAAGTTTACATCTTGTCCTTTGCATATTTCATATCATTTTATGTGTTGTTTATGAGTTTCATTCATAATACTTGAGTTTAGAGAGTAGATTTCTCAATTTTAGGCATTAAACTCGAATTTAATGGGCTTACCTTCGAATCTAATCACTAGATTCGAACCATATGGCATAGATTCGAACCCTATGGCATAGATTCGAACCTCACTTCGAATCTAGGCATAGATTCGAACCCCCCCTTAGAATCTAATGGTACACACTCGAATCTAGCACCAAACTCGAGTTTGTTCTTGCATTTCGACTCTGTTCTTGGCATATTCGAGTCTGTTCATCATTTCAGCTTAAATCCTTCATTCTAAGGCCTAAAATCACTGATATATCATGTATGATACCTAGATTCGATTCTATTATGCATATACTATCATAATCTTGCAATATTTCAAGCAAAACAAGCTCCAATTTACATAAAATGACAGATTCGAAATTCTAGTTCTTCAAAACCGAAACAACAAACTTAAAAGTGTCGATTCTTACCTCAATTCGTATGAAATCTAAAATCCGTTTGTAGATTATTGTTGTACTCCACGAGATCTTTCCGTTGATGTATAATTCTCGATAATCTGACGGTCGGTTTGTGAAATATCTTAAAGAGATGTAGAGAGAAAATTCTAGAGAGAGAGTAGTGAGAGAGAGTAAAGGTGACAAATGAAACCTTTTTGCCCTTTTTATTCAACTTAATCATCTTTGCACATTTCACCTCTCGACCTAACCGGTTCCATAAAATACTGATTTAATCTTAAAATTATCATTAATAACTTTTATAATCTTAATACACCATAATAATAATTCAAAGTTCAAATTTTCTTAAAATAACAACAAACTTCTAAATAACCCAAATACATAATAATTGCTCAAATTTTAACTTAAATATATATCTTCCACTTAATTAACCAAAATACATTAAAATAAATCCGAGGATGTTACAGCATGGGCTCCACCACGCTTAACTTCGTCCTCGAAGTTACTCGGACTCAAACAGTTGCGGATACTTTCGTAACATTTCTGACTTAGCTTCCCATGTATGATTTGCTCCTTTATGATGCTTCCAACGTATAAGCACCATTTCTATCTCCTTGCTCCTCAACTTCTTCATCTTAGTATCCAATACACACTCCGGCTCCTCCACATATCGAAGCCTTTCATCAACTTGCAGCTCTGTGTGATCTGCCCAATCCTCATTTCCAGTGTTAAATGATTTTCGGAGATTCCCAACGTGAAATACTGGATGTATGCCTGACATCTCTTCAGGCAGTTCTAACCGATAAGACTGATTTCCAACTTTTTCAACAATCCTAAAGGGTCCGACGAATCTCGGAGCCAACTTGCCCCTTTTTACAAAACGAGTAACACCCCTCCTGGGTGATACTTTCAAATAATCCCAGTCGTTCACTTCAAAATTGATCGGTTTGTGCCTCCGATCATAGTAACTTTCCTGACGATCCTGGGCCGCCTTCATGTTCTGCGTGATCAATTGTATATTTTCATTTGTTTCTTGAAGTAACGCCGGCCCAGCAATCGGCGTTTCACCCGTTTCTCTCCAACATGTAGGAGTCCAACATTTCCTTCCATACAAAGCCTCAAACGGCGCTTTCTTGATCGTTGCATGGTAACTGTTGTTATACGAAAACTCTATTAGTGGCAGGTGATCATCCCAGTTGCCACCGAGATCTAACACACACGCTCTCATCATGTCTTCTAAAGTAATGATCGTTCGTTCACTTTGGCCATCGGTTTGCGGACGATAGGCCGTACTCATTGCTATTCTCGTCCCTAACCCTTCTTGTAGTGCCGACCAAAAGTTTGAAGTAAATCGGCTATCTCTATCCGACACTATGGACTTAGGCACTCCATGCCTAGCAACGATCTCGCCCATATAGATCTGAGCTAACTTCTCCAATGAATAACTTTCACGGATCGGAATAAAGTGAGCCGACTTAGTTAACCGATCCACGATTACCCAAATTGCATCATGCTGTCGCTTAGTCTTCGGCAGCTTTGTAACAAAATCCATAGTAATATGCTCCCACTTCCATTCCGGAATAGGAAGCGGTTGCATACTGCCGTACGGTTGCTGATGCTCGGCCTTTACCAACCGACAAGTTCGGCATCTTTCTACATATTGCCCTATGTCCTTCTTCAGTCCCGGCCACCAAAAATCTGCCTTTAAATCATTATACATCTTTGTGCTTCCGGGATGTACAGAAAACCTAGACTAGTGTGCTTCTTCGATAATTACTTGTCTCATTCCACCAAACTTCGGCACCCATATCCTCCCGTATATCCCTTTCAGTCCCGATTCACTTGTTTCCATGTTCTTAACTTGTACTCTAATATCCTCAACACCAATATTCTCATCTTTCAAGGCTTCTTCCTGAGCAGCCTTGACATCATCAATTATCGTGGAGGTCAGCATTGTAGACGTCATCATATAACAGAAATCCTTAGCATAAGCTTTCCGACTCAAGGCATCGGCTACTACATTAGCCTTTCCGGGGTGATAAAGGATTTCACACTCATAATCCTTTATTAGCTCCATTGATCGTCTCTGCCTCATATTGAGTTCCTTCTGACTAAAGATATATACTTTAAACTTTTATGGTCCGTGTACAGTTGACACTTAGTTCCGTAAAGGTAATGCCTCCATAACTTCAAAGCAAATGTTACCGCAGTCAACTCAAGATCATGAGTCGAGTAATTCTTTTCGTGTTGCTTAAGCTGTCTCGAGGCGTATGCTATAACTTTTCCTCGCTGCATCAGTACAGCGCCTAATCCCAACCTCGAAGCATCAGTATAAACCACAAAGTCGTCATTACCTTCCGGTAAAGCAAGTATCGGTGCTTCACTCAAAGTCTTCTTCAAAACATCAAACGCCTCTTGCTGCACGGTCTCCCAAACAAAAGGCGCATTCTTCTTCGTTAAAGCA
Source organism: Centrapalus pauciflorus (assembly GCA_020465985.1). Taxonomy (NCBI): domain Eukaryota; kingdom Viridiplantae; phylum Streptophyta; class Magnoliopsida; order Asterales; family Asteraceae; genus Centrapalus; species Centrapalus pauciflorus. Next base: position 39,852 of record JAANYP010004598.1, on the reverse strand, counting down.
GTCAAAGGAACTGCAATCTTCGAAAAATCTTTGATAAATCTCCGATAATATCCTGCCAACCCCAGAAAACTTCTAACTTCGGTAGCTGATTGAGGCGGCTCCCAGTTCTTTATTGCTTCAACTTTGGCTGGATCCATAGAAATCCCAGCCCCCGAAATCACATGCCCTAGAAACTGTATCTGTTGTAGCCAAAACTCGCTTTTTGAGAATTTGGCGTACAACCTTTCTTTCCTTAACAATTCCAACAGTTCTCTCAGATGTTCAGCATGTTCGGCTTCAGACTTAGAGTATACTAAAATATCATCGATAAACACAATTACCGATTTATCCAACATCGGTCTACAAACTCTATTCATTAAATCCATAAACACTGCCGGGGCGTTGGTTAATCCAAAAGGCATCACCAGAAACTCGTAATGTCCATACCGAGTCCTGAATGCTGTCTTCGGTACATCTTCTTCTCTTACTTTCAATTGAAGATATCCCGATCTCAGATCAATCTTAGAAAATACACTAGCCCCATGTAACTGATCAAATAAGTCGTCTATCCTCGGCAGAGGATACTTGTTCTTAATCGTCAACTTGTTCAGTTCCCGGTAATCTATACACATCCTCATCGTGCCATCCTTCTTCTTTACAAACAGTACCGGAGCTCCCCACGGCGATGAACTCGGCCGAATGAAACCCTTGTCCAACAATTCTTGCAGCTGTGTCATCATTTCCTTCATCTCGGTTGGGGCGAGGCGATAAGGAGAACGAGCTACCGGTGCAGCTCCCGGGATCAGGTCAATTCGAAATTCAACTTGTCTATCAGGCGGCACGCCAGACAAGTCTTCCGGAAACACATCCGGAAACTGTGAAACAACAGGCACATCGGCCAACGTTCTCTTTTCAGCCTTGGCATCAATAGCATATGCCAGGTAGGCGTCACACCCCTTTGCAACAAGCTTTCGAGCTTTTGCAATGGTCAGTAAGCACAGATCCCCACTTCTCCTATCCCCGTAGATGCAAATCTCACGTCCCTCCGGGGTAGTTATCTTAATCATTCGGTTCTTACACACTATCTGGCCTTCATACTCTATCAACCAATCCATCCCGATTATCACATCGAATTCACTGAATTCTATAGGGATCAAGTCCAAAGTGAAGACTACATCTTCAATTACTAACGTGCAGTTACGGTAGACATGATCTACTTTTACTAAAGTGCTACTAGCAGTTTCTATATCAAGAACAGCAGATAATCTAGATAGTGGCATGGCAAGTCTTTGTGCAAACATAGTAGAAACAAACGATCTATTGGCACCCGAATCAAATAAAACTCGTGCTGGCATAGAATTAACTATGAACGTACCCGTGACGACCTCCGGATTTTCCCTTGCCTCCTCTGCAGTTATCTGGAAAGCACGAGCAGGTGCCCTTTGAGACTGACCCCGGCCTCGGTTGACTGATCCACCGCTTGAACCTCCTGAAGATCGTGTTGCAGATGGAGCAGCAGCAGCTGGATCGTTCTTTCTGCAATTCCTACTGTAGTGTCCCAATACCCCACACTTATGGCAAGCATCTCCCCTCCTTGGGCACTCACTCTGATAATGGCCCAACTCACCACAACAAAAACAAGCACGTCCATTGGTGCACTTGCCGAAGTGTTCCAAGTGACACCTATTACAATATCGCGGCTCGGTGTTGATGGAGTAGGCACGAGCACGACCACGATCGGAAGAACCAGACGGTCGACGATACGACTGCTGAGGTGAGTACTGTGAAGACCGGGAAGAACCAGAATATCCTCCCTCGCGTTGGCGCTTCGGCGGTGAAGGCTGTGTTGGGTTGGTAGAAACAGCAGCAGACCCAGTAGAATAGCCCGACATGATCAGAATCTGCTCTACATTTCTGGCAGCCTCAAGTAAGCCAGCAAATGTAGGGTAGCGGACATTGCTCATAACCCGCCTTATTTCAATATCCAGACCAGCCTCAAATCTGGTCACCTTCCTTTCCTCCGTATCCACCTGATGAGGCGCAAACAGGCTCAGCCTCGTGAATTCTACAGCATATTGGGACACCCTCTTAGTCCCATGTACCAGTGCCATAAACTTTGCTTCCAACCTCCGGCGCTCATCAACCGGACTGTACTGCTGAGTGAATAGGTCCTTGAACTCAGCCCAAGTCATATCAGAAACCTTCTCCAATGTCAACGCATTCACCATTGCGTTCCACCACATGATTGCATCATTCGTAAACATAGCAGTCGCATAACGAACCATGTCCTTCTCAGCACAGTCGCTGATTCGGAATGTTCGTTCAGTTGCTGTTATCCATTCCAGTGCGGCAACAGCATCTCCTAGTCCATTAAACTCCACGGCCCCATTTCCTTTGAAGTCCTTGAAACGACAACCTTTGGGCTTGTTAGACGACCCAATGTTGTCATCTCGTTCCTCGTTGTTACCCCCTTCCTTCTCCTTGTTCTTTCTCTTATCCTCCCTTCTCTTAGATTCGGCCTCATCTCGAGCCCGAAACTGATCTTGTATCATCTTGTTCTGCTCAGCCATCATGGCTAGCATCATCTCTCTGGTTTCTTCTGGTGTCATTCCTCCAGACATGTTCTGAAATTATAAACATATAATTTGTTTAGTAACATGTCATTAATTTAAAGACACCACTTATTTGTCCCGTATGATAGTCAATCACTTATAACTACTAGATCATAACCTATCTTAGTTCAGATCATTACATAAACCACTACATATCATTACCTAATGTTTGAGATCAAGACCTCACGGACACTTGAATCTCAAACAACTGCTCTGATACCATCTCATGTGACACCCTTGCCACAACAACCACCATTTACAAAACACCCAGGATTAATCATCACACATAATTACAATAATGATCTGATAACCTAAATTAAGTGCGGAAGCATTAAAAACATAAATAAAGTAATGCAACAAGTGTTAAACACCCTACGGTGCTATAAGGTACCAAGTCTAATCTACACACCCATACATTTATTACAATCATCTAGAATATTACAACATTGTCTCATAACATAAATTACCGATGAAATAGTGATGAGTATCCCAAATCTTCCAAACGACCTAACTAGAAGGTCCGGCCGTAGACTTTCCCTTTCCTGTAAAATAAAGTCAACTGAGGGGTAAGCGAATGCTTAGTGAATACACAGATTTACGCATTTTATAAATCCTTATGATGCCCACAAGAGTAGCACCGACGACGCACGTCGTGCACTCTCCACGTACACAAAGTACGACCACACAAGAGCCGTCGCTCTACGAGCCCGCAACTCGTCTTTTAAAATACACTACTGAGACAGACATAACATCGGGGATGACATACTGCCTACCGGACCTGGAGGGATCAGCTCCAGCGTCATATAGAGCAGTAACATCAGAGTAACAGATGCGACCCGCAGGTCCATCATAGATGCACAACAAACGAACGGACATGCATCAAATAAGAATGTGCATCCAAATTTACGCAAGTTAGTAGAATTCCAAACGAATAATGAAGCAACATGTCTCAGTAAGCAAAAGCAATCATAAAGCAGATATAAACATGCGAAATCATATGTACTCACAGTGGGTGCGTAATTAAATTTTAACCAATTTTATTTCTCCTCGGGCTTTCAACCGGATCCACCAAGTACCCCACTGTGGGTTAAACAACACCACAAGGGACCTGTTATATTAATTACAACAATACTTCGTATCAATAACCGTTTAAATCATAAAACCAAGTTTCGTAAGTTTTGCAATATTTTTCCCCATTTCGGGTCATGTCCAAATTCATACCATAATTAAGTTTGAACCCATTTCAAGTTTACATCTTGTCCTTTGCATATTTCATATCATTTTATGTGTTGTTTATGAGTTTCATTCATAATACTTGAGTTTAGAGAGTAGATTTCTCAATTTTAGGCATTAAACTCGAATTTAATGGGCTTACCTTCGAATCTAATCACTAGATTCGAACCATATGGCATAGATTCGAACCCTATGGCATAGATTCGAACCTCACTTCGAATCTAGGCATAGATTCGAACCCCCCCTTAGAATCTAATGGTACACACTCGAATCTAGCACCAAACTCGAGTTTGTTCTTGCATTTCGACTCTGTTCTTGGCATATTCGAGTCTGTTCATCATTTCAGCTTAAATCCTTCATTCTAAGGCCTAAAATCACTGATATATCATGTATTATACCTAGATTCTATTCTATTATGCATATACTATCATAATCTTGCAATATTTCAAGCAAACAAGCTCCAATTTACATAAAATGACAGATTCGAAATTCTAGTTCTTCAAAACCGAAACAACAAACTTAAAAGTGTCGATTCTTACCTCAATTCGTATGAAATAAAAAATCCGTTTGTAGATTATTGTTGTACTCCACGAGATCTTTCCGTTGATGTATAATTCTCGATAATCTGACGGTCGGTTTGTGAAATATCTTAGAGAGATGTAGAGAGAAAATTCTAGAGAGAGAGAGTAGTGAGAGAGAGTAAAGGTGACAAATGAAACCTTTTTGCCCTTTTTATTCAACTTAATCATCTTTGCACATTTCACCCCTCGACCTAACCGGTTCCATAAAATACTGATTTAATCTTAAAATTATCATTAATAACTTTTATAATCTTAATACTCCATAATAATAATTCAAAGTTCAAATTTTCTTAAAATAACAACAAACTTCTAAATAACCCAAATACATAATAATTGCTCAAATTTTAACTTAAATATATATCTTCCACTTAATTAACCAAAATACATTAAAATAAATCCGAGGATGTTACATTTTGGCTTGCTTATTCTTTCTGACCTTCAAAGCTTCCTTTTATACTCACTCAGAGGATCTAAGAGAAACTTCTTCATTGGACGGAATGAAAAAGGAGATGTCTTGTTTGAAAAGACAACATAACTTTTCTGCACTTTTCTGAAAAGCAGACTTGTCTTCATATGTGCAGAACTTTTGTCTTTTCACTTTGTCTACTGTTGCATTGCCTTTAACTAATTTAGGAATGTCAACTTTGCGTCTTTCTTCCTTGTAAAGGCCTATTTTGATATAAGAAAAAGGTCTGTCACCCTTTTTCAAATATCCTTTTGTCTTCATGTTGCAGAACAGCGTGGGCAGGTTGAGCAGTTCTGTTTTCCACTTTGTCTTCGACTTTGTAAACTGATCTTGCAGTCAAAAACAATACATGATGACTTGGAAACGTATTCCATAAAGTGTTTAGCCTGTTCCCAAAGAACAGGTTCTGTTCACAAAGAACAGCAAAATTGCCCAGGCTGCTCACCAGTGTAGAGCAGCGTAGACAGTTTATGTCCAGCCTGTTCAGCAGACAGAACAGCTTTGACAAACTGTCTTAGTTGCAACACATGCAACACATAGAACAGCTTTAGACTAATATTGCAAATCATCTTTAGGCTTTAATAAGGCATATAACAGGCCTTAAGTTCAACCTTCAAATGCATCAACAGGTTTGATTATAAATCTCCCCCTCATATGTAGAACAGGTTTGACTGAGGCCTTTTTGTGCCTAACAGTAGCAGAGGCCAATAGTAAGCTAGAAAAGTTTAGGAACTCAAGTCTGAACCTAGGGAAAGTTTTAGATGCTCAACGCCAATCTAAAAAGCCTGTAGGTCTAGGATTTCATGAGATTCCTCCTCCTTTTAATGCAAACTACGTGCCTCAACTTCAGGAGAAAACTGAGAAATCAGTAGACTTAGAGGACATACCTGCACCTATATCTGAGCCTGTAAACGAAAATACACCTAAGGTGACTGATACAAACGTCAAGGTCAAGAAAGTCAAATTTGTGTCATCCTCCAGTGAAGCACCTGCAGGAAAACATAAAATTGATTTTAATGATCAGGACGATGAACTAGTCACAATAGATGTTCAAAAAGACCAGGACACAAGTGAGACACCTAAGACTAAGGGCACACACAAAAAGTCCATAGACAAGATGTCCTGCTTTAGATGTCATGAAAAGGGGCATGTTGCTTATAACACCTTACTTTTTAATTTTTTTGCGTTTCTGTTGCAATTTGCATTTTTATGATGTAATTTGAGAATTAATGAAATTAATTGCTAAGTTATGCAATTAAATGATTGAAATTATTTTAAAGTCAATTTTATAAATATGTATTATTTATTAAGTGCTAAATATTAAAAGAATGTATGAATAAAAAGTTGGTTGCCAAATTTTAAAGCTAAATACAAATACCCAAATAAAGAAAAAACTTTATTGCCTAAAATGATAATTTTGAAATTTGGAAAATATATATACCTAAATGAGAATTTAGTTCTCATTATCCCCAAAAAAACTTGTTCCCTGCTTCTCCTCATTCTTCAACCTACGTTTTCATCTTCAACCTCAAGAGACCTCAAGCTTTGCAAATAAACTGAAGAATCAAGCAATACTCAAGCAACCAAGCAACCATCTACTAATTTCTAATAGGTAAGTTCATGATTCAAAACTTAAGAGTGTGTACTATGTGTGTTTTGTGGGTTACGGGATTTATAGCCAAGAACCGAACCGAGAAAGTCTTTGGCCTTCGGCCAAGGTACGAGATGCATGTACGTGTGTTGTATTTATCATTTGGAACAACAATCATTCTCTAAATATAGTATTATAGTTGCTAAAATTCAAAGAAAGATTAAGATTTGTATATATGTATGTCTGCATGTGGAACCCACCTCAAGTGTACCGAAACCTTAACATCATTTCCTAAAGTACAGAAAGTGTAGTTGTGCGTGTGTTACAGATGAATACCGAAACATATAGTAACATATAGACACCTTTAATTTACTGAAACCATGTCAATACGGAAACCTTTATAAGGTTTCGGTAATCTCTTTTGTACCGAGACCTTGAGCTACCGAAACCATGCATGTCTACCGAAACCTTCCTTAAAATATAGAAACCTATAGAAACTTTAATTAGTTTCGGTAATAATACCGAAACCCCATAGAAGTACCGAGACCTTAGTTATATACCGAGACCCATGCAATATACCGAAACCTTTAAGGTTTCGGTATTATTGAAACCGAAACAGGAAGCTACCGAATTGTGTATATTAATACCGAAACCACTCCTTTTGCTTTTCTTTTCATTACAGAAACCAAAGATAATTCCATACGTATATATGTGTATGGATTGTGCATGCATGTATATGTGAGTAAGCAAATCCACATATATATATATATATATATATATATATATATATATATATATATATATATATATATATATATATGTATATATTCTGTATGTATGTAAGTAGGTGTGTGAGTATACATGCATGCACATAGATATAAATTTGGAATTTTTTTTGTTCTATGTTTGTGTACTATATATATATATATATATATATATATATATATATATATATATATATATATATATATATATATATATATATATATATATATATATATATATATATATATATATGAAATAGCCCAATTAAGTGACCATTGGTCAAACTTAATTATATTTAAAATCTACAACACATTTCGCAAGAAATTACAATTCAAGGTACTTTAAATTTTTAATCAAGTTAATTGATTTATTATGTAATCTGTAATATTGATTACAGACACATCATTGCAAGCTCGTTATTAAATTAAAGCATATAGTTGAGTTATGAGTTAAAGCCAGTGCCGGAATGTATTAAAGTCTATTTAAAAGCGTCAAAGCCTAGATAAACAAGTGCAAGCATTTCAGAGCAATTTAAAGCATAGAAAAGCCAGTGCAAGCATTTCCAGTACTGTGAGTAACAGTTATTCTTGTTTACATGTTTTATATGAAATTGAGACATAAATTGCTTCTATATGATTTCTTTGGAATTCAATAGACTGTTGTGAGTGAAGGCGAACACTGTGGTACAGGCGATACCCAGCTTAGCCGGATCTTACACCTGATCTATTAATGTGCATAATATACTGTTATCTGTTTATTGTTCTGCATATCATACAGCAAGCTTTGTTTGAGCGTTTCTTTGTGCATTTTCATAAGCATTAAACATAGCAAGCAATTCTGATGCTCACCACTATCCCAAGCATTATGCGGGTAGCTAGCCCCGTATCACCGACTGATCATCGGAAGCGGTAACCCCTAGTGGTGGCATCTCCGTTCTGCGTGAAATCTCTCAATTGTGCAGCGTTCTTTCTGGGTATTAAGCAAACAAGCAAGCAAGCATAACAGCCTTTATAGGCACTTTCGCCTCATATTTTACATGCATTCATGAATATCTATTTACTCACTAAGCTTTAGCTTACAGTTGCTACTCACAATTTTTACAGGAAAAGGTAAAGAGCAAGCTGGACCTTCTGCTTAAGTCTATTTTCTGATCAACCCAGAGGACTTAGCTCACTTTCAGCTTGTGGTATAGCTTTATGGTGCCTTGGGATCTGGGTAGCTGCTTTTAATTATATTGTGATGTAATAGCAATTTAGTACTGTAACCTTGTAGCACGTGTAGTGCATGACATATTGTAATATTTATTTCGATTTATGCAAGCTTTAGACTCTTTATTTTGTTTATGGCTATTGTTATTATTCCTAGGGATAAGCAAGCGTGATTAAAGCAAGGATGTGACAGGATGGTATCAGATCATTAGTTTGAGGGATTCAAGTGTTAGCAATAACACTTGGACTCAAACTTTTAAGCAAAGATATTAGCTTCGAATATCTAGGCTTTAACTTGACCCGAGATAGGCTTTGACTTTGCTTTAGGAATTGGGAAATGAGGTAGAATAGGAGTTATGCCTATTCTTATGCAAGTATTGTTTATATAATTTCAGAACATGTCTGGATCTGGTGAAGGAGCTAGAGGTGGACGCACTCCTGAACAGATCATGCAAATTATGCTTAATGAGAACAACGTGCGTCAAACTAAGTTCTTGCAAGATCAGTTTCGTGCTCGTGATGAAGCCGAAATTAGGCGTAGAGAAGAACGTAGGAAAAAGCAACACGATGATACTGGACGCCACAACGACGACACTGATGAGGAGGAAGCTCCTGTAGTCCCTCCTAAGGGCTGCAACTTCCGTTACTTCAAAGCTTGTGGAGCTCAACCCTTCAAAGGAGCTGCAAACTCGATTGAAGCGCTCGAGTGGATTACTGGAATCGAGCGGATATTTCTTATTAGCGACTGCGCCGAGGAATCAAAGGTCAGGTTCGCTACTACACTGTTCGAGGGTGGCGCAGTTATGTGGTGGAGGTCTCAGGAGAACATGCACGGAGCCAACTGGATTAAGTCCCTATCTTGGGATGAATTTAAGGTTATTTTCTTTCGTCAGTATTGCCCAGCTGATGAAAAGAAGCGTTTGGAAGAAAAGCTGATGTCTCTTACTCAGGGAACCAAATCGGTGACTGAGTATGAGATTGAATTTACTCGACTTAGCCTGCTGTCTGACTACCAGGTTGCTACAGAAGAACGAAACTGATGGGTCTGCATCCCAAGTACCAGAAGTTTTTGAAGCACCAGAGATACACCAACTATGCTGATTGTGTTGAAGCTGCTCGAATTCTCGAGCAGGATTTTATTCGAGCTGGAGGAGTTCTTGCTTCATCTGTTAACCCGACATGTCCATCACCGCCCAAGAAATCGCGCACTGGAAGCTATGTTGGATCTTCATCCAGATATTCTCAGCCACAGCAGTCTCAGTACCGACACTTCAGCTCACCTCCGGCACAGCAGTCTCGATCTTATGCGGTACATTCTGAGCTGAGGCAGTGTCGCCGCTGCCAGAAGTCACACATTGGGCGCTGTAACCCCAATGATGTGAGATGTTACGTGTGCAATGACATAGGGCATAGCAGTGAAGAATGTCCTAATAAAGTTAAAGTTTGCAACAACTGTTTACGCCCTGGACATACTGAGCGGGCATGCACGCATCCGTTCAGTTTAATATATCCAAGTGCCGAGCATCATCCACGTCTGCAACAACAATAGTACCGACCCCAGCAGCAATAACAACATCAACAACAACAACAAAGACAAAACCAACCGGCCCGACATAGCACATCACGTGGAGGTTCTAGCCGCCGTAATGAACCAGCAAGAAATCAGAATCGCGCATTCCAAATAACGGCCGAGCAAGCGAAGGAAATACCAGATGTGGTATCTGGTATGTTTCTTGTTAACTCTATTCCTGCTAGAGTTATTTTTGATTCAGGAGCCAACCGTTCTTTCATATCAAATTCATTTGCATCTAAACTTGGAATTGCACCAACCACTCTACCTGTTATATTTGATATCGAAACGGCTAGTAATGTAAGTGTGTCTACAGATAAAATTTACCGTGATTGCATCATTCTGCTCGACAACTGCACATTTCAACTTGATCTTATTCCGATGGATTTTCACGAGTTCGACGTTATCGTGGGTATGGATTGGCTAGTTCACCATGAGGCCAACATTATCTGTAAAAAGAAATTAATCAAGCTCACTACTCCGGATGGTCGCAGTATCTGCATCTATGGTGACAGAATGAAAGGTGATTTATGCTTGATCTCGGTAGTGAAAGCTAGGAAGCATATAGCTAAGGGTTGCGTGTATTACTTAGCATATGCAATAGATGCTAAATCTGAAAAGAAAACTTTAGCCGAGGTACCGATAGCCTCAGAGTTTCCCGATGTCTTTCCTGAGGACATCTCTGGATTTCCACCAGACCGCCAGGTGGAGTTCAGAATTGATTTAGTGCCAGGCGCGACACCGATTGCTCGAGCCCCGTATAGACTTGCACCTGCTGAGATGCAAGAAATGATGAAGCAATTGCAAGAGTAGCTTGACAAAGGGCTTATACGACCAAGTTCATCTCCCTGGGGAGCTCCTGTTCTTTTTGTTAAGAAGAAAGATGGGACTCTCCGGATGTGTATTGATTATAGGGAGTTGAACAAGGTAACAATAAAGAACAAATATCCGTTGCCCAGAATAGACGATCTTTTTGACCAACTTCAGGGAGCCAGTTACTTCTCAAAGATCGATCTTACATCTGGGTATCATCAGCTCAAAGTCCGCGAAGAAGATGTTTCCAAAACAGCTTTCCGTACTAGATATGGGCATTACGAGTTTCTTGTTATGCCCTTTGGTCTTACAAACGCTCCTGCGGCGTTCATGGATCTGATGAACCGCGTTTGTAGACCAATGCTCGATAAGTCTATTATCGTCTTTATAGACGATATTCTCATCTACTCGAAAACCGAAGCTGAGCATGATGTGCATCTTAGAGAGCTGCTAGAGTTGCTGCGCAAAGAGCGACTTTACGCCAAGTTCTCTAAATGTGAATTCTGGTTGCGACAGGTGCTTACAATCTCGATTTATTCATTTTTAAGCTTATCTTTTCTTAAATTTCATGCTCAGCGTTAACTTGTAAATCTTGTATCTTACCAGATACAATTCCTTGGTCATGTGATATCTGGTGAAGGAATCTCTGTGGATCCTTCTAAGATAGAAGCCATTCAAACTTGGGAAGCTCCCAAATCAGCTACTGAGATCCGAAGTTTCTTGGGATTGGCGGGTTACTATCGTCGATTCATTAAGGACTTCTCAAAACTAGCCATGCCTCTTACATCTCTTACTCGCAAGAGTGTTCCCTTTATTTGGGAAGAAGCTCAAGAGAACGCATTCCGAACTTTAAAACAGAAACTCACCAAAGCACCTATTCTGGCCTTACCCGAAGGCAATGAAGACTTTGTTGTCTTCAGAGGATGCTTCATATCAAGGGCTTGGGTGTGTTTTGATGCAAAGAGGCAGAGTCATAGCATATGCTTCTCGCCAACTTAAGGATCATGAAAAGAGTCATCCGACTCATGACCTTGAACTTGCTGCTGTGACTTTTGCGTTGAAAACATGGCGACATTATCTCTACGGCACCAAATGTCAGCTGTATACGGATCACAAGAGCCTTAAGTACATTTTCAGTCAGAAGGAGCTTAACATGCGCCAGCGACGCTCCATGGAACTCATCAAAGACTATGACTGTGATATTCTTTATGATCCTGGCAAAGCGAATGTGGTGGCCGACGAATTGAGTCGTAAATCTTACTCTGCTAAATGTCTCTATACCTTGACCCATACTTTGTTTTCATCAACTTTGATCGATGAAATCCTCATTGCTCAAGCCGAAGCCCTAAAAGAAGAAACCCTCAACTCTGAGGATATGAAAGGTGTGACACCCTTGCCACAACAACCACCATTTACAAAACACCCAGGATTAATCATCACACATAATTACAATAATGATCTGATAACCTAAATTAAGTGCGGAAGCATTATAAACATAAATAAAGTAATGCAACAAGTGTTAAACACCCTACGGTGCTATAAGGTACCAAGTCTAAGTCTACACACCCATACATTTATTACAATCATCCAGAATATTACAACATTGTCTCATAACATAAATTACCGATGAAATAGTGATGAGTCTCCCAAATCTTCCAAACGACCTAACTAGAAGGTCCGGCCGTAGACTTTCCCTTTCCTGTAAAATAAAGTCAACTGAGGGGTAAGCGAATGCTTAGTGAATACACAGATTTACGCATTTTATAAATCCTTATGATGCCCACAAGAGTAGCACCGACGACGCACGTCGTGCACTCTCCACGTACACAAAGTACGACCACACAAGAGCCGTCGCTCTACGAGCCCGCAACTCGTCTTTTAAAATACACTACTGAGACAGACATAACATCGGGGATGACATACTGCCTACCGGACCTGGAGGGATCAGCTCCAGCGTCATATAGAGCAGTAACATCAGAGTAACAGATGCGACCCGCAGGTCCATCATAGATGCACAACAAACGAACGGACATGCATCAAATAAGAATGTGCATCCAAATTTACGCAAGTTAGTATAATTCCAAACGAATAATGAAGCAACATGTCTCAGTAAGCAAAAGCAATCATAAAGCAGATATAAACATGCGAAATCATATGTACTCGCAGTGGGTGCGTAATTAAATGATAACCAATTATTATTTCTCTTCGGGCTTTCAACCGGATCCACCAAGTACCCCACTGTGGGTTAAACAACACCACAAGGGACCTGTTATATTAATTACAACAATACTTCGTATCAATAACCGTTTAAATCATAAAACCAAGTTTCGTAAGTTTGGCGATATTTTCCCCCATTTCGGGTCTATGTCTAAATTCATACCATAATTAAGCTTGAACCCATTTCAAGTTTACATCTTGTCCTTTGCATATTTCATATCATTTTATGTGTTGTTTATGAGTTTCATTCATAATACTCGAGTTTAGAGAGTAGCATTCTCAATTTTAGGCATTAAACTCGAATTTAATGGGTTAGATTCGAACCCACCATCAAAATTGATAATAGATTCGAAATATATAGGTAGATTCGAACCTAGCTTCGAATCTGAGGATAGATTCGAGATACCCCCCTTCGAATCTGATGGTACACATTCGAATCTAGTACCAAACTCGAGTTTGTTCTTACATTTCGACTCTGTTCTTGGTATATTCGAGTCTGTTCATCATTATAACTTAAATTCATCATTCTAAGGCCTAAAATCACTGATATATCATGTATTGATACCTAGATTCGATTCTATTATGCATATACTATCATAATCTTGCAATATTTCAAGCAAAACAAGCTCCAATTTACATAAAATGACAGATTCGAAATTCTAGTTCTTCAAAACCGAAACAATAAACTTAAAAGGGTCGATTCTTACCTCAATTCGTACGAAATCTGAAATCCGTTTGTAGATTGCTGTTGTACACCTCGATACCTTTCCGTTGACGTATAATTCTTGAAAATCGGACGGTCGGTTTGTAAAATAACTTAGAGAGATGTAGAGAGGAAATTTCTAGAGAGAGAGTGTAGTGAGAGAGTAGAATGTGAAAATGAAGCCTTTTTGCCCTTTTTATTCCACTTTCATCATTTTTGCACCTTTCTCCCCTCTAACTTAACCGGTTCCAAAAATACTGATTTAAATCTTAAAATTAACATTAATAACTTTTAAATCCTTAATATTCCATAACAATGATTCTGAGTTCAATTTTCTTAAAAATAGCAACAAACTTGCTAAATATCCAAAATACATAATAATCGTGTAATTTCCAACTTAATTAACGAAAATACGATAAAATAAATCCGAGGATGTTACAGCATGGGCTCCACCACGCTCAACTTCGTCCTCGAAGTTACTCGGATTCAAATAGTTTCGGATACTTTCTTAACATTTCTGATTTGACTTCCCATGTATGATTTGCTCCCTTATGATGCTTCCAACGTATAAGCACCATTTCTATCTCTTTGCTCCTCAACTTTTTCATCTTAGTATCCAATACACATTCCGGCTCCTCCACATATCGAAGCCTTTCGTCAACTTGCAGCTCTGTGTGGTCTGCCCAATCCTCATTTCCAGTGTTAAACGATTTTCGGAGATTCCCAACGTGAAACACCGGGTGTATGCCCGACATCCCTTCAGGCAATTCTAACCGATAAGACTGATTTCCAACTTTTTCAACAATCTTAAACGAGTAACAAAACGAGTAACACCCCTCATGGGTGATACTTTCAAATAAACCCAGTCGTTCACTTCAAAATTGATCGGTTTGTGCCTCCGATCATAGTAACTTTTCTGACGATCTTTGGCCGCCTTCATGTTCTGCCTGATCAATTGTATCTTTTCATTTGTTTCTTGAAGTAACGCCGGCCCAGCAATCGGCGTTTCACCCGTTTCTCTCCAACATGTAGGAGTCCTACATTTCCTTCCATACAAAGCCTCAAACGACGCTTTCTTGATCGTTGCATGGTAACTGTTGTTATACGAAAACTCTATTAGTGGCAGGTGATCATCCCAGTTGCCACCGAGATCTAACACACACGCTCTCATCATGTCTTCTAAAGTAAGGATCGTTCGTTCACTTTGGCCATCGGTTTGCGGACGATAGGCCGTACTCATTGTTATTCTCGTCCCTAACCCTTCTTGTAGTGCCGACCAAAAGTTTGAAGTAAATCGGCTATCTCTATCCGACACTATGGACTTAGGCACTCCATGCCTAGCAACGATCTCGTCCATATAGATCTGAGCTAACTTCTCCAATGAATAACTTTCACGGATCGGAATAAAGTGAGCCGACTTAGTTAACCGATCCACGATTACCCAAATTACATCATGCTGTCGCTTAGTCTTCGGCAGCTTTGTAACAAAATCCATAGTAATATGCTCCCACTTCCATTCCGGAATAGGCAGCGGTTGCATACTGCCGTACGGTTGCTGATGCTCGGCCTTTACCAACCGACAAGTTCGGCATCTTTCTACATATTGCCCTATGTCCTTCTTCAGTCCCGGCCACCAAAAATCTGCCTTTAAATCATTATACATCTTTGTGCTTCCGGGATGTACAGAAAACCTAGACTGGTGTGCTTCTTCGATAATTACTTGTCTCATTCCACCAAACTTCGGCACCCATATCCTCCCGTATATCCCTTTCAGTCCCGATTCACTTGTTTCCATGTTCTTAACTTGTACTCTAATATCCTCAACACCAATATTCTCATCTTTCAAGGCTTCTTCCTGAGCAGCCTTGACATCATCAATTATCGTGGAGGTCAGCATTGTAGACGTCATCATATAACAGAAATCCTTAGCATAAGCTTTCCGACTCAAGGCATCGGCTACTACATTAGCCTTTCCGGGGTGATAAAGGATTTCACACTCATAATCCTTTATTAGCTCCATTGATCGTCTCTGCCTCATATTGAGTTCCTTCTGACTAAAGATATACTTTAAACTTTTATGGTCCGTGTACAGTTGACACTTAGTTCCGTAAAGGTAATGCCTCCGTAACTTCAAAGAAAATGTTACCGCAGTCAACTCAAGATCATGAGTCGAGTAATTCTTTTCGTGTTGCTTAAGCTGTCTCGAGGCGTATGCTATAACTTTTCCTCGCTGCATCAGTAGAGCGCCTAATCCCAACCTCGAAGCATCAGTATAAACCACAAAGTCGTCATTACCTTCCAGTAAAGCAAGTATCGGTGCTTCACTCAAAGTCTTCTTCAAAACATCAAACGCCTCTTGCTGCACGGTCTCCCAAACAAAAGGCGCATTCTTCTTCGTTAAAGCAGTCAAAGGAACTGCAATCTTCGAAAAATCTTTGATAAATCTCCGATAATATCCTGCCAACCCCAGAAAACTTCTAACTTCGGTAGCTGATTGAGGCGGCTCCCAGTTCTTTATTGCTTCAACTTTTGCTGGATCCATAGAAATCCCAGCCCCCGAAATCACATGCCCTAGAAACTGTATCTGTTGTAGCCAAAACTCGCATTTTGAGAATTTGGCGTACAACCTTTCTTTCCTTAACAATTCCAACAGTTCTCTCAGATGTTCAGCATGTTCGCCTTCAGACTTAGAGTATACTAAAATATCATCGATAAACACAATTACTGATTTATCCAACATCGGTGTACAAACTCTATTCATTAAATCTATAAACACTGCCGGGGCGTTGGTTAATCCAAAAGGCATCACCAAAAACTCGTAATGTCCATACCGAGTCCTGAATGCTGTCTTCGGTACATCTTCTTCTCTTACTTTCAATTGATGATATCCCGATCTCAGATCAATCTTAGAAAATACACTAGCCCCATGTAACTGATCAAATAAGTCGTCTATCCTCGGCAGAGGATACTTGTTCTTAATCGTCAACTTGTTCAGTTCCCGGTAATCTATACACATCCTCATCGTGCCATCCTTCTTCTTTACAAACAGTACCGGAGCCCCCAACGGCGATGAACTCGGCCGAATGAAACCCTTGTCCAACAATTCTTGCAGCTGTGTCATCATTTCCTTCATCTCGGTTGGGGCGAGGCGATAAGGAGAACGAGCTACCGGTGCAGCTCCCGGGATCAGGTCAATTCGAAATTCAACTTGTCTATCAGGCGGCACGCCAGACAAGTCTTCCGGAAACACATCCGGAAACTGTGAAACAACAGGCACATCGGCCAACGTTCTCTTTTCAGCCTTGGCATCAATAGCATATGCCAGGTAGGCGTCACACCCCTTTGCAACAAGCTTTCGAGCTTTTGCAATGGTCAGTAAGCACAGATCCCCACTTCTCCTATCCCCGTAGATGCAAATCTCACGTCCCTCCGGGGTAGTTATCTTTATCATTCGGCTCTTACACACTATTTGGGCTTCATTCTCTATCAACCAATCCATCCCGATTATCACATTGAATTCACTGAATTCTATAGGGATCAAGTCCAAATTGAAGACTACATCTTCAATTACTAACGTGCAATTACGGTAGACATGATCTACTTTTACTAAAGTGTTGCTAGCAGTTTCTATATCAAGAACAGCAGATAATCTAGATAGTGGCATGGCAAGTCTTTGTGCAAACACAGTAGAAACAAACGATCTATTGGCACCCGAATCAAATAAAACTCGTGCAGGCATAGAGTTAACTATAAACGTATCCGTGACGACCTCCGGATTTTCCCTTGCCTCCTCTGCAGTTATCTGAAAACCACGAGCAGGTGCCCTTTGAGACTGACCCCGGCCTCGGTTAACTGATCCACCGCTTGAACCTCCCGAAGATCGTGTTGTAGATGGAGCAGCAGCAGCTGGATCGTACTTTCTGCAATTCCTACTGTAGTGTCCCAATACACCACACTTATGGCAAGCATCTCCCTTCCTGGGGCAATCACTCTGATAATGGCCCAACTCACCACAACAAAAACAAGCACGTCCATTGGTGCAATTGCCGAAGTGTTCCAAGTGACATCTATTACAATATCGCGGCTCGGTGTTGATGGAGTAGGCACGAGCACGACCACGATCGGAAAAACCAGATGGTCGACGATACGACTGCTGAGGTGAGTACTGTGAAGACCGGGAAGAACCAGAATATCCTCCCTCGCGTTGGCGCTTCGGCGGTGACGGCTGTGTTGGGTTAGTAGCAGCAACAGTAGACCCAATCGAATAACCCGACATAATCAAAATCTGCTCGACATTTCTGGCAGCCTCAAGTAAGCCAGCAAATGTAGGGTAGCGGACGTTGCTCATAACCCTCCTTATCTCAATATCCAGACCAGCCTCGAATCTGGTCACTTTTCTTTCTTCAGTGTCCACCTGATGAGGCGCAAATAGGCTCAGCCTCGTGAATTCTACAGCATATTGGGACACTGTCTTAGTCCCCTGTACCAGTGCCATAAACTTTGCTTCCAACCTCCGGCGCTCATCAACCAGACAGTACTGCTGAGTGAATAGGTCCTTGAACTCAGCCCAAGTCATATCAGAAACCTTCTCCAATGTCAACGCATTCACCATTGCGTTCCACCACATGATTGCATCATTCGTGAACATAGTAGTTGCATAACGAACCATGTCCTTCTCAGCACAGTCGCTGATTCGGAATGTTCGTTCAGTTGCTGTTATCCATTCAAGTGCGGCAACAGCATCTCCTAGTCCATTAAACTCCACGGCCCCATTTCCTTTGAAGTCCTTGAAACGACAACCTTTGGGCTTGTTAGATGACCCAATGTTGTCATCTCGTTCCTCATTGTTACCCCCTTCCTTCTCCTTATTCTTTCTCTTATCCTCTCTTCTCTTAGCATCGGCCTCATCCCGAGCCCGAAACTGATCTTGAATCATTTTGTTCTGTTCAGCCATCAAGGCTAACATCATTTCTCTTGCTTCTTCAGGTGTCATTCCTCCAGACATGTTCTGAAAATATAAACATACAACTGGTTTAGTAACATGTCATTAGTTTAAAGACACCACTTATTTGTCCCGTATGATAGTCAATCTCTTATAATTACTAGATCATAACCTATCTTAGTTCAGATCATTACTTAAACCACTACATATCATTACCTAATGTTTGAGACCAAGACCTCACGGACACTTGAATCACAAACAACTGCTCTGATACCATCTTGTGTGACACCCTTGCCACAACAACCACCATTTACAAAACACCCAGGATTAATCATCACACATAATTACAATAATGATCTGATAACCTAAATTAAGTGCGGAAGCATTAAAAACATAAATAAAGTAATGCAACAAGTGTTAAACACCCTACGGTGCTATAAGGTACCAAGTCTAAGTCTACACACCCATACATTTATTACAATCATAAAGAATATTACAACATTGTCTCATAACATAAATTACCGATGAAATAGTGATGAGTCTCCCAAATCTTCCAAACGACCTAACTAGAAGGTCCGGCCGTAGACTTTCCCTTTCCTGTAAAATAAAGTCAACTGAGGGGTAAGCGAATGGTTAGTGAATACACAGATTTACGCATTTTATAAATCCTTATGATGCCCACAAGAGTAGCACCGACGACGCACGTCGTGCACTCTCCATGTACACAAAGTACGACCACACAAGAGCCGTCGCTCTACGAGCCCGCAACTCGTCTTTTAAAATACACTACTGAGACAGACATAACATCGGGGATGACATACTGCCTACCGGACCTGGAGGGATCAGCTCCAGCGTCATATAGAGCAGTAACATCAGAGTAACAGATGCGACCCGCAGGTCCATCATAGATGCACAACAAACGAACGGACATGCATCAAATAAGAATGTGCATCCAAATTTACGCAAGTTAGTAGAATTCCAAACGAATAATGAAGCAACATGTCTCAGTAAGCAAAAGCAATCATAAAGCAGATATAAACATGCGAAATCATATGTACTCACAGTGGGTGCGTAATTAAATGATAACCAATTATTATTTCTCTTCGGGCTTTCAACCGGATCCACCAAGTACCCCACTGTGGGTTAAACAACACCACAAGGGACCTGTTATATTAATTACAACAATACTTCGTATCAATAACCGTTTAAATCATAAAACCAAGTTTAATAAGTTTGGCGATATTTTCCCCCATTTCGGGTCTATGTCAAAATTCATACCATAATTAAGCTTGAACCCATTTCAAGTTTACGTCTTGTCCTTTGCATATTTCATATCATTTTATGTGTTGTTTATGAGTTTCATTCATAATACTCGAGTTTAGAGAGTAGCATTCTCAATTTTAGGCATTAAACTCGAATTTAATGGGTTAGATTCGAACCCACCATCAAAATTGATAATAGATTCGAAATATATAGGTAGATTCGAACCTAGCTTCGAATCTGAGGATAGATTCGAGATACCCCCCTTCGAATCTGATGGTACACATTCGAATCTAGTACCAAACTCGAGCTTGTTCTTACATTTCGACTCTGTTCTTGGTATATTCGAGTCTGTTCATCATTATAACTTAAATTCATCATTCTAAGGCCTAAAATCACTGATATATCATGTATTGGTACCTAGATTCGATTCTATTATGCATATACTATCGTAATCTTGCAATATTTCAAGCAAAACAAGCTCCAATTTACATAAAATGACAGATTCGAAATTCTAGTTCTTCAAAACCGAAACAATAAACTTAAAAGGGTCGATTCTTACCTCAATTCGTACGAAATCTGAAATCCGTTTGTAGATTGCTGTTGTACACCTCGATACCTTTCCGTTGACGTATAATTCTTGAAAATCGGACGGTCGGTTTGTAAAATAACTTAGAGAGATGTAGAGAGGAAATTTCTAGAGAGAGAGAGTGTAGTGAGAGAGTAGAATGTGAAAGTGAAGCCTTTTTGCCCTTTTTATTCCACTTTCATCATTTTTGCACATTTCTCCCCTCAACTTAACCGGTTCCAAAAATACTGATTTAAATCTTAAAATTAACATTAATAACTTTTAAATCCTTAATATTCCATAACAATGATTCTGAGTTCAATTTTCTTAAAAATAGCAACAAACTTGCTAAATATCCAAAATACATAATAATCGCGTAATTTCCAACTTAATTAACGAAAATACGATAAAATAAATCCGAGGATGTTACAAAAGGGCAACTTCAATTATTAATCAATAACTCTCGCGGCTTAAAACTTTTCAAAAATCGCGTTTGGGTTCCGAAATTTGGTGATGTTCGACATAAAATTCTTTCGGAAGGTCACTGTTCTAACTTCTCGGTACATCCTGGCAGCACCAAGATGTACAACGATCTAAAAGCCGAGTATTGGTGGCCCGGTATGAAAAGAGACGTAGGCCAATATGTCGATAATTGTGTTACATGCCGATTGGTCAAAGCGGAGCATCAGCAGCCTTATGGCAGTCTACAGCCTCTACCGATTCTCGAGTGGAAGTTCGATCACATAACGATGGACTTTGTGACGAAGCTTCCGACTACGCGAAGACAGCACGACGCAATTAGGGTCATTATAGATCGTCTAACCAAAGTCGCTCATTTCATTCCAATTCGCGAGAGCTATTCATTGGAGAAGCTGGCTAAGTTGTATATAGACGAGATCGTTACTCGACACGGAGTGCCTCTGTCAATTGTTTCAGATCGCGACAGCCGGTTCACTTCGAGGTTCTGGAGTGCATTGCAAGATGGATTAGGCACTAAGATCAGAATGAGCACAGCGTATCATCCGCAGCCTGATGGCCAGAGTGAGCGCACGATCCTTACACTCGAAGACATGCTGCGGGCATGTGTTCTTGAGTTTAGCGGTAATTGGGACGACCACTTGCCGTTAGCAGAGTTTTCTTATAACAATAGTTACCACTCATCCATCAAAGCCGCACCTTTCGAAGCCTTATACGGACGCAAGTGCCGAACTCCTACGTGTTGGCATGAAGCCGGTGAAGCACCAATCGCCGGTCCCGAGCTACTTCAGCAGACTAATGAAAAGATTAGAATTATTCGCCAACGCTTAGAAACCGCTCAATCTCGACAGAAATCGTATCACGACCGACGCCATAAACCTTTAGAATTCCAGAAGGACGATTATGTCGTATTGAAAGTCTCGCCGATGAAAGGTGTGTTCAGATTCGGCAAGCGTGGCAAGTTAGCACCGCGATTCGTTGGTCCTTTCAAGATCACCGAGCGTGTTGGAACTCAATCTTATCTGTTGGATTTGCCGAGCGAACTGTCCAACATACACCCTGTATTCCACATTTCGCAACTAAGGAAGTGCAAAGAAGATGAAAGAGAAAAGTGGGCCGATCATCTGACTTATAAGATTAATGAGAAGCTGCAATGTGACGAGCCTGAGGTTATTCTGGAGACAAAGATGAGGAAGCTAAGGAATCGAGAAGTGGCAATGGTGTTGGTGCAATGGAGAACTTCTCAGACCTGGGAATCTGAGCAAGACATGAGAGTTCGATATCCGCATTTGTTTGAGCCTTAGGTACTTCGAGGACGAAGTGCAAGCGTGGTGGGCTCATACTATAACACCTTACTTTTTAACTTTTTTGCGTTTCTGTTGCAATTTGCATTTTTATGATGTAATTTGAGAATTAATGAAATTAATTGCTAAGTTATGCAATTAAATGATTGAAATTATTTTAAAGTCAATTTTATAAATATGTATTATTTATTAAGTGCTAAAGATTAAAAGAATGTATGAATAAAAAGTTGGTTGCCAAATTTTAAAGCTAACTACAAATACCCAAATAAAGAAAAAACTTTATTGCCTAAAATGATAATTTTGAAATTTGGAAAATATATATACCAAAATGAGAATTTAGTTCTCATTATCCCCAAAAAAACTTGTTCCCTGCTTCTCCTCATTCTTCAACCTACGTTTTCATCTTCAACCTCAAGAGACCTCAAGCTTTGCAAATAAACTGAAGAATCAAGCAATACTCAAGCAACCAAGCAACCATCTACTAATTTCTAATAGGTAAGTTCATGATTCAAAACTTAAGAGTGTGTACTATGTGTGTTTTGTGGGTTACGGGATTTATAGCCAAGAACCGAACCGAGAAAGTCTTTGGCCTTCGGCCAAGGTACGAGATGCATGTACGTGTGTTGTATTTATCATTTGGAACAACAATCATTCTCTAAATATAGTATTATAGTTGCTGAAATTCAAAGAAAGATTAAGATTTGTATATATGTATGTCTGCATGTGGAAGATACCGAAACCCATGAGGGTTTCGGTAATGCTGAAACCCACCTCAAGTGTACCGAAACCTTAACATCATTTCCTAAAGTACAGAAAGTGTAGTTGTGCGTGTCTTACAGATGAATACCGAAACATATAGTAACATATAGACACCTTTAATTTACTGAAACCATGTCAATACGGAAACCTTTATAAGGTTTCGGTAATCTCTTTTGTACCGAGACCTTGAGCTACAGAAACCATGCATGTCTACCGAAACCTTCCTTAAAATATAGAAACCTATAGAAACTTTAATTAGTTTCGGTAATAATACCGAAACCCCATAGAAGTACCGAGACCTTAGTTATATACCGAGACCCATGCAATATACCGAAACCTTTAAGGTTTCGGTATTATTGAAACCGAAACAGGAAGCTACCGAATTGTGTATATTAATACCGAAACCACTCCTTTTGCTTTTCTTTTCATTACAGAAACCAAAGATAATTCCATACGTATATATGTGTATGGATTGTGCATGCATGTATATGTGAGTAAGCAAATCCACATATATATATATATATATATATATATATATATATATATATATATATATATATATATATATATATATGTATATATTCTGTATGTATGTAAGTAGGTGTGTGAGTATACATGCATGCACATAGATATAAATTTGGAATTTTTTTTGTTCTATGTTTGTGTACTATATATATATATATATATATATATATATATATATATATATATATATATATATATATATATATATATATATATATATATATATATATATATATATATATATATGAAATAGCCCAATTAAGTGACCATTGGTCAAACTTAATTATATTTAAAATCTACAACACATTTCGCAAGAAATTACAATTCAAGGTACTTTAAATTTTTAAGCAAGTTAATTGATTTATTATGTAATCTGTAATATTGATTACAGACACATCATTGCAAGCTCGTTATTAAATTAAAGCATATAGTTGAGTTATGAGTTAAAGCCAGTGCCGGAATGTATTAAAGTCTATTTAAAAGCGTCAAAGCCTAGATAAGCAAGTGCAAGCATTTCAGAGCAATTTAAAGCATAGAAAAGCCAGTGCAAGCATTTCCAGTACTG
Organism: Centrapalus pauciflorus; assembly: GCA_020465985.1. Lineage (NCBI taxonomy): Eukaryota > Viridiplantae > Streptophyta > Magnoliopsida > Asterales > Asteraceae > Centrapalus > Centrapalus pauciflorus. Next base: position 15,714 of record JAANYP010004598.1, on the reverse strand, counting down.
TGAGTAACAGTTATTCTTGTTTACATGTTTTATATGAAATTGAGACATAAATTGCTTCTATATGATTTCTTTGGAATTCAATAGACTGTTGTGAGTGAACGCGAACACTGTGGTACAGGCGATGCCCAGCTTAGCCGGATCTTACACCTGATCTATTAATGTGCATAATATACTGTTATCTGTTTATTGTTCTGCATATCATACAGCAAGCTTTGTTTGAGCGTTTCTTTGTGCATTTTCATAAGCATTAAACATAGCAAGCAATTCTGATGCTCACCACTATCCCAAGCATTATGCGGGTAGCTAGCCCCGTATCACCGACTGATCATCGGAAGCGGTAACCCCTAGTGGTGGCATCTCCGTTCTGCGTGAAATGTCTCAATTGTGCAGCATTCTTTCTGGGTATTAAGCAAACAAGCAAGCAAGCAAGCAAGCATAACAGCCTTTATAGGCACTTTCGCCTCATATTTTACATGCATTCATGAATATCTGTTTACTCACTAAGCTTTAGCTTACAGTTGCTACTCACAATTTTTACAGGAAAAGGTAAAGAGCAAGCTGAACCTTCTGCTTAGGTCTATTTTCTGATCAACCCAGAGGACTTAGCTCACTTTCAGCTTGTGGTATAGCTTTATGGTGCCTTGGGATCTGGGTAGCTGCTTTTAATTATATTGTGATGTAATAGCAATTTAAAACTGTAACCTTGTAGCACGTGTAGTGCATGACATATTGTAATATTTATTTAGATTTATGCAAGCTTTAGACTCTTTATTTTATTTATGGCTATTGTTATTATTCCTGGGGATAAGCAAGCGTGATTAAAGCAAGGATGTGACATTGCTTCTAACTGTCCGCTTAGGAAAACTGAAGTTACATCTAAGACAGGGAAGCCAACACCAGTTAAGCCCTCAGCAAGTGTGGCAAGCACTAGTAGTTCTCAGAGTACCGAGAAAACTGTGCAGGCTACACCTAAACAAGTTGTGAAACAAATACCGGTAAAGGTTGGACCAAAGGAAGTGGTTAGGACTAATTCACCGAATCGAGTCATTAATCAATCTAGGTCTGGTCCTCAACAACAATATAGGAGCACAACACCTAGCAGAGCATACACTCCAGTTAGGTCACACACTCCTATTAGACATCACACACCGGTAAGAGCTCAGGGATCTCAATCTGAAATGCAATATAATCGGAATTATTCAAGAGCTCCACAACAAATGCCTACTTAAAGGCAAAGAGTGAATTTACATCACTCGGTACCACAACAAACTCCTGTTCAACGACCCAAGTCACCTGAAAGGCGAGATGGGTATTTGAAAGAGTTTAAGTATGTGGACGAGAATGGTATAACCAAGTCAGTTATGGCTTGGGTTCCCCGTGATAACTAACCTATTTTCTTTCATGTGCAGGAGATAACCACAGGTCCAAACAACAAATGGTTCGTCGACAGTGGATGCTCCAGGCACATGACGGGGGAAAGAAGTCTCCTTACAGACTTCAAGGGTGGGAATCGGGGATTTGTATCATTTGCGGGAAATAAAGGAGGAAACATCACGGGTACCGGAGTGGTCACTAATGGGACGATCAAGTTGGATCAAGTTTATCATGTTGATAAACTGGTTCACAATCTCATTAGTGTATCTCAAATCTGTGACAAGAAGAATTCAGTGTTGTTCACTGACACTGAAGCGTTAGTGCTAAAACCGGGGTTCAAGATTGCTGAAGAGTGGATGTTGATGCGGGCACCAAGGAAGAATGACTTGTACATGCTTGATATGAACAAGCCGGAGACTTCGATGGGGCCAATCTGTTTGTTTTCCAAAGCTTCGGAGACAGAATCAGTGTTGTGGCACAGATGCATGGCGCATTTGCACCTAAGAAAAATGAACTATATAACGAAAAATGGATTCGTGCAAGGTGTGCCTATGAAAAGTTTTCAGTTCGAGGACAAGTGTCTACCATGCAAGAAGGGCAAACAACATAAGAAGGCACACAAGTCAAAGACTCAGAGAACCATAACCTCTACATTCGATTTGTTGCATATGGATCTCTTCGGACCAATCAACAAAAGGAGTATAGGAGGTAGTTGGTATTGTTTAGTTATCACTGACGATTTCTCACGATTTTCTTGGGTTTTCTTTCTAGGTACAAAGGACGAGACGGCTTCCAAGCTCATCGGGTTCTTAGACCAAGTGGAGAATTCCTATGGAACACGGGTTAAAAGGCTACGTAGTGATAATGGAACAGAATTTAAAAACACTGTAATTGGTGTATATTGCCTATCAAAGGGCATAGTGCATCAATTTAGTGCACCGTATGAGCCTCAACAAAATGGGGTGGCCGAACGAAAGAACATGACATTAATTGAGGCAGTTAGGACTATGCTTTCGGATTCAAAGCTTCCTACCATGTTTTGGGGGAAGCAGTGAATACCGCATGTCATATTTTAAACCGGGTCCTAACTATCAAATCTTTGAACAAAACCTGTTATGAAATTTTGAATAAACGGCCACCTAATTTAACTGGCTTCGAACCGTTTGGGGTACCATGCACTCTATTGCGAACAAAACATCAACCTAAGTTTGGTGAAAAGGCTGACGAAGGATACTTCCTAGGTTATGTGCCGAACTCACCAAACAAACGGGTTTTTAACAAAACAAATGGTACAGTGGAGATTGTGTATAACATTGAAGTCACAAGTTATACACATGAACCCCAAACAGGCCCGGAATGGATATTTGACTATGATAAATTATTTGAGTCATTTAACATTCCTTTGGATGAAAATGCATGTACAATCGAAAAGGACATGGCGACGTTGCATCTGAATGACGAAGGTCATACCTTTCCGAGGACTACATTTTAATCCACATCCGAGCCTACTTCGACTGAAGATGGATCTCCAGAAGTCACTGATCCAGAAGCACCTTCAACTGAGAATCAGTCTCAGGCAACAAATTCCAACTCTAAGGAAAATGTCCACGAGGAGGAAAATGTGGAATCTCAGGATGTTCCCCCATTAGGTGAAATAGGATCTAACTTAGGAGATAATCTGAGAGTTGACGAGATAGAGACCTCTAGGATCAACAAGAACCATCCTATAGAAAGCATCATAGGAAATCCTAACGAGGGTGTGAGGACTAGGAGTAGTTTACATAACAACACCGTGTTGTTGTCGATGATAAATGACTCCGAGGCCTTTCATACTTGCCTCTATTCTTGTTTCATCTCGAAAGTAGAGCTGAAGAATGTGCAAATGGCACTAAAGGATAACTCATGGGTTGAAGTGATGCAAGAAGAACTCTCTCAGTTTAGGAAACTAGAAGTGTGGGAGTTAGTTCCATTACCTCGAGGGGAAATTGCCATAGGAACCAAATGGATTTTTAAGTGCAAAAGAGACGATCGGGGTATAGTCACTCGCAACAAGGCTTGGTTAGTTGTAAAGGGTTTCAACCAAGAGGAGGGAATCGATTACAATGAGGTGTTTGCACCAGTAGCGAGGCTGGAAGCCATTAGGTTGTTTCTGGCTTTTGCTTCCTTCAAGGGCTTTAAGGTATATCAACTAGATGTTAAGAGTGCTTTCCTCTATGTAACATCCTTGGAATTAAATTATTGTATTTGAAGTTATTAAGTTTTAATATGTAATTTAAGTTGAATTATGGAAGTTGGTACGTAATTTGGATTAATTATAAAGTTTGTTGCATATTATGAAAAATTAGAATTTTAAATTATTAAGTGAAAATAATTATTAATTATTAAGGATAATAAATAAAAGATAGAAATCTTTTATTTTATAAATCAGTATTTAATGGAACCGGTTAAGTTGAGGGACTAAAGGTGCTAAAATGGAATTTTGAAATAAAAGACCAAAGGTCTTTCATTTCCAACTATTACACTCTCTCACTAGAAATATCTCTCCCATCTCTCGGCTCTCGGCTCTCTCTCTCTACAAATTGAAGAATCATCGAAAAGTTGCTGTTTGAAGCTGAAAATTTGGATTCAGATTGCATTCAAGGAACTATAACATCTGCAATTGACGAATTAAGGTAAACATTTCACAAATTCTTCGAAGTTGATGGTTTTTAGTTCGGATTTGTTAAAATCCGAAATATTAATTTGGTGTTGAAGATGTTGATGCATGTGTGATATTTTTATGGATTTGTTTAAATCTAGTGTATAAGATGCTACATATTAAATTTCAACTCCTGATTCGAATTAAAAGTATGGATTTGAGCATTTAGTGTGTGTTTTAGTGTGTGGGTCGATGAGTGATGAAAAATGGTTAAAAAGGTTGCGATTTGGTGCATGAAAGAGGTTAATGATAGTGTTAAAGTGGTTGAAATTAAGTGTATTTTAGTTGGTATAATTTATTTCATGTATTGAATTAGTACCAAAAATGAAGGAATTAAATCTGGAAATTTTATAAACTTAGAACAAATTCGAATGGGGTGGGATCCGCATTCGGATCCGAGATGAACTCGGATCTGGTCCGAATTCGGATGAGGCCCGGATCTCTGGAAAATTAATATATCAAAATATTTCTAAGTATTGGAACTTGGATGGGGGTCCGAATTCGGTTGGGGACCGAATTCGGATGAGCCCGAACTTGTAATATAATCAAAAATGGCAAAAATATTCTAAGTGTTTGAATTTCGGATGTGGTCCGAATTCGGTTGGGGACAGAATTCGGATATGGTCGGAAGTTAGCATGTGGTTCGAATCTAGTAAATGGTTCGAATTTACAAAGGGTCCGAATTAGGACTTATATTTACGTGAACCGAATTGAGAAATATGTGGGATCCGAACTGGGGTCCGAATTCGGGTGGGGTCCGAATTCGGACATAGATCCAGAACTGGGACCAAATTTTGCAAGAATTATAAAATTAAGTTTTATGAGATTAAACAAGTTATTGACACGATGTGCTGTTACAACTGAATTAACAGGTCCCTTGTGGTGTTGTTTAACCCACAGTGGGGTACTTTGTGGATCCGGCTGAAATTCCGAGGAGAAATAATATTGCTAAAAGATTAATAACGCACCCACTGTGAGTACCTTTCATTTTAACATTGCTGCATCTGCATTATGTTTGCATTGCCTGCTGAGGCATGTTGTTTCATATTCGTTTGGCATTCTACTAACATGCGTATATGTTGATGCACATTCATACTTGTTGCATGTCCGTTCATTTGTTGTGCATCCTTTTCGATGGACTTGCATGGTCGCATCTGTACTCTGATGTTACTGTGCTATATGACCAAGAGTTTGACACCTCTGTGGTCAGGATAGACAGTAGGTCATCCCCGATGTAATGTCTGCCTCAGATGGTTGGTTATTCTTATGCCGAGTGTCAGCTCGAAGGAGCTGCGGCTCGGGTTTGCGTACTTGGAGTACGTGTGGGGTATACGGTATGTGTTACCGCGGTTACCCTGGGTGGCATCATAATGATTTGTAGAATGTGTAAAATCATATGGTATTCACTAAGCTTTAGCTTACCCCTTTAGTTGTTGAATTTTTACAGGAAAAGGGAAGTCTACAGCTGGACCATCTAGCTAGGAAATCTATTGAAGTATTTGAAGATTTCTACCGTTTACTTTGGTATTTGGTTTATGAAAATTTTGTTGTAATGAATTTGGGATAATGTATTAATTTGAGTTGGTAGACTTAGACGTGTAACCTTTGTAGCACCGTAGGGTGTTAGACTCTGTTGTAATACTTTTATTTATGTATTTTGCTTCCGCACTATTATTAAGCTATCAGATCATTATGTTATCTGTTTGTTGGTGATTAATCCTGGGTGAATTGTAATTGGTGGTTAATGTGGCAAGGGTGTCACAGCGTATGGTATCAGAGCAGTAGTTTGAGATTCAAGTGTCCGTGAGGTCTTGGTCTCAAACATTAAGTGTTGACATGTAGTGATACTAAGTAATGATCTGAACTAAGATAGGTTACGATCTAGTAATCATAAGAATATTGACTATCATACGGGACAATTGGGTGGTGTCTATAAATAAATGACATGTTACTAAATAAGTTATATGTTTCATATTTCAGAACATGTCTGGAGGAGGAATGACACCAGAAGAGACGAGAGAAATGATGCTAGCCATGATGGCTGAGCAAAATCGGATGATTCAGGACCAGTTTCGGGCTCGAGATGAGGCCGAAGCTAAACGAAGAGAAGATAAGAGAAAGAATAAGGAAAAAGAGGGAAATAATGACGAGCAAGATGACAACACTGGGTCGTCTAATAAGCCCAGGGGTTGTCGTTTCAAGGATTTCAAGGGAAACGGAGCGGTTGAGTTCAATGGACTGGGTGATGCTGTTGCTGCTCTGGAATGGATAACAGCCACTGAACGGACATTCCGAATCAGCGATTGTGCTGAGAAGGATATGGTCCGATTCGCTACTGCCATGTTCACCAAAGACGCAATAATGTGGTGGAACTCGATGGTGAATGCACTAACAATGGAGAAGGTTGCTGTAATGAAATGGGCTGAGTTTACTGAAGTTTTCACTCAGCAGTACTGCCCGGCCGACGAGCGCCGAAGACTTGAAGCAAAGTTTATGACGCTAATTCAGGGGACTAAGTCTGTGTCCCAGTACGCTGTAGAGTTTACGAGGCTGAGTTTGTTCGCGCCTCATCAAGTGGATACCGAGGAGAGGAAAATGACCAGGTTTGAGGCTGGTCTTGATTTGGAGATTCGAAGGGTGATGAGTAATGTACGCTACCCCACGTTTGCTGGTTTACTGGAGGCCTCCAGGAATGTGGAACAGATCTTGGGTATGTCGGGATACGTGATGGGGTCCGCTGCTGCTTCAGCTAATCCAACTCAACCTTCACCACCGAAACGCCAACGCGAAGGGGGTTATTCTGGTTCTTCACGATCATCTCAGTACTCGCCACAACAATCTTACCGTCGACAGTCTAGTTCTTCCGGTCGTGCTCGTGCATACTCTATCAACACCGAGCCACAGTATTGTAACAAGTGTCATCTGGAACACTTCGGCAAGTGCACCAACGGGCGTGCGTGTTTTTGCTGCGGAGAGTTGGGCCACTTTCAGAATGAATGCCCACGGAGATCTGATGCTTGCCATAAGTGTGGAGTATGGGGGCACTATAGTCGGAATTGTCGAAAGAATACTCCAGCAGTTGCTGCTCCAACATCAACACGATCTTCAGGAGGTTCAAGCGGTGGTTCAGTTAACCGAGGTCGGGGTCAGTCACAAAGGGCACCGGCTCGTGCATTTCAGATTACTGCAGAGGAGGCTAGGGAAAGCCCGGAGGTGGTCACGGGTATGTTTATTGTAAACTCTTTACCTGCACGAGTTCTTTTCGAATCGGGTGCCAATCGCTCGTTTGTATCTACTATGTTTGCACAACAACTTGCCATGCCTTTGTCTAAGCTATCTGCTGTATTAGATATTGAAACTGCTAGTAATACTTTAGTCAAGGTAGACCACGTATACCGTAACTGCACTTTAGTGATTGAAGATGTAGTCTTCAATTTGGACTTGATTCCTGTAACAACCCAACTTTTGATCAGTTATGTAATGATTATTTTGAGATAATAATATAATTTTATTATATTATTATGAGTGCAAATATTGATTAAGAATAAAAATATATTAAGTAAATATAACTTTATATTATATTTATGATTTAATTGAGTAAAATAAAAGAGATATAAAATACAAAAGTTTAGTGGGTTAAATACACAAATAAATAAATGAAATATATATACTAGGTTAATGATCATTAAAACATCATTTAATAGAAATCACTCTCTCTCTCTAACTTCTCTCTAAAACATACGGATTTCTCACAAATCCATCAAAAATTCCATAAAATCGGCATTAAATTGAAGAGTAAAGCAAAGAAGAAGTTACAATTATCATCAAACAATTGGAACCTACAAGATTTGAGGTAAAAATCTCTTTAATTTCAAAATTTATGTATGTTTTGGTTCGGTTTTGTGTATAACCGAAACCAAGAATTAAAGTTATGAATTTTTATGTTGCATGTGTAAATTTATGAAAGATTAAGATGAATTGAAGTTAATAGATGCTAAAGAAACAAAGATTTTGGTTAGAATCATCCAAAACATGATCAAATCGGAATTTTAATGAAAGTGTGTTCTTGACAAAAAGAGTCATATTTTGGATGATTTTGAACCATATATGATGTTATTGATAGGGAAAAGTATATAAAATCAACCCAAAAATGATGATATAACATAAAATAAAGTTGCATGTTGATTTAAGTAAGTTTTGGGAATTTTTATGAAAAATCCGAATGAATATCACCAAGAACATGAAGAACAAAATTCTGGAAAATTATGAAGATTAGGATCCGAATTCGGTTGAAACCGAATTCGGATGAGTGGTTGATTTCGGATGGTGCTCTGATTTCGGATGCTATATTTATCCTAAATCGGATGCAATATTTCGGGTCCTTAATGGTCCGAATTCGATTATCATTTCGGATGTGCCAAGTCCGAATTCGGTAGCCAATTCGGTCCCCATTTCGGATAGATGCTAATTCGGATGGATCAATTCGGATGTGTCCGGATCCGGGTTGGTCCGAATTCGGATCCTCAATCCGGGTGGATCCGAAACAGTGGGACACGAAACCCAATTTTATGTATTAAAATGAATTGATGAACTGAAAATTATCAGAATCAGATATAATTACAGATTCTAAATGACCAAAAGAAATAATGAAATTTCATGATAATGATGATGATAAAGATGATAAAATTGACATGATATTATCATGAATGATTTTGAACAGGTTCAGTATATTTTGAACAAAGATTTAAAGACTTGAGAGCGGGTCTCTGATTGAAAGGAATTGACAGACTACAGATTGACAAAATCCTGAGATAACTCAGGTGGCAGATTCATATATCTGTTTGACCAAGACCAGACCAGTGAGTTATAGATATTCAAATTGAACATGCACAGATCCGGTTGAGATGTATTGATGCTGTTACATTTATTGACATTCATTTATCAGCTGGATTGAGACCTGTGCACACCATGGATGGGTGTTGCCCAGTGAATCATGATAGCTATTTGCTTATCTTTTCAGATTGTATTTAATATTACCTCAGACTTTGCTTTATGATTCGTTTCTATCATGACTCCTAAGACATATGCTTACATCATTGATCAGACTTTTGATAAGATTGATTCAGATTGATTAGCCCTTATGGTCTATTGTTCTAGACCCGGCTATTTCACCAGTTTTTATGAACTTGGTAATGACCTCCGATGTTCCGCCATATTGACTTACTGGTAGCTAGCCCAGTATGTGGCTGATCCCCACGATTTAAGCGTGAGTGTGGCTTGAACATCATCCGATCTTATGATACTATATCTCAATCATGAGGGCTGTAGCGGCAGCCAAGACATATCACGCTTAGATTTATGACTCCGCTTGACACGCATGTTAATATTGAAAACTATAAACTCACTAAGCTTTGCTTACAGATGTTGCTTTAAAATTTTACAGGAAAAGCCAAAGGAAAATCACCTGCAGGACCTAGTGCTTAGGTCATCAAGAATCCAAGTTTTGAAGCTTTCTTAGACCACTACTCAACAATTATCTGGTACTGATTGGAAGACATCAAATGTGGTGGTTCTGGGTAGACTTGATGTAATGTTTGATGTGATGATTAGATTAGATGTTACCCTTTTTATAATTTTATTTTGAAATATGTAAACTTAAATCCTAATCTGTAATGTACATGAAATTTTTAATTCCGCAATTAATTACCCTATCTTAGTTTGATTGATATCGTATTGCATGATGTGGGACCTAGACTCTGAGGACTGACCCGGAAGGGGAGGTCTTCACAGGATGGTATCAGAGCACTAGTTTGAGTGAATCAAGTATTACGTGAGTATACTTGATCTCAAACTGAAGCAATACATATGTATCAATCATTTAGGTGGTTTGAACTGAGATAGGATGTACAGACTGTTAGGATGGGAAAAGGGTACATAGATCTAAGCCTATAAACTGATAGTTAATTGATTTTAATTTTCAGTAGAAGATGTCAGGATCAGGATCAGGTGATATTCCCAACAATATGACCCAACAACAAATGTTTGAAATGATGCAACAATTTCTAGCCCAACACTCAGAACAACAAAACAAAATGATGCAAGAACAGTTTCGTGCCAGAGATGAGGCCGAAGCTAAAAGACGTGAAGAAAAGAAAAATAAGAGAAAAGAAAAGCAAGTCCAGACCAATGAATCTGATTCTGATAATTCAAATCCAGAAACCCAAATAGCTCAGCCAAAAGGCTGCAAGTTTAAGGACTTCAAAGCGAGCGGTGCCCTGAACTTTGAGGGTACAGTGAATCCGATCCAGGCGATGGATTGGATTAGTCATACAGAAGAAATTTTTAGAATCTCTGACTGTTTAGATTCTAAGAAAGTGAGCTATGCGTCTGCGTTGTTTGTTGGAGCTGCTCGTGCCTGGTGGAAAACCCAGCGAAGTATCTACGGTGAAGAGGTGATTCAGACTTTAGAATGGGAGCAGTTTCTTGAAATGTTCAATGCAAAGTACTGCCCGATTGACCAACGAGATAAAATGGAGGTACAGTTGATGCAGCTGACTCAGGGAACGAAGACAGTTGATGAATACAAACACGAGTTTTCAAGACTATGCGGCTACTCTTCCTATCAAGTAGCTACCGAGGAGAGAAAGATGAATAGATTTCGTGTAGGACTCAATCCTAGATACAGACATCCCATGAGCGCGATCAAATACAAGAGTTACTTGGAAATGGTAGAAGCGGCTAGACAAATCGAGCGAGGTTACTTAGAATACGGCGATCAGCTATACGCTCCGTCTACTAACCCGATGAATCCGTCTCCTCCAAAGAAACAGCGATTTGGCAGATTCTTTAAGCCAAATAAATCTCAGTCTCAGCAATCCTATCAGCATAGTTCACAACCGAAAGCGCAAGCCTACTCACTGACAAACGAGCCGCGATTCTGCAAGAGATGCAGAAAGTCTCACATGGGACTATGTAATCCGGATGACGTTACTTGCTTCGCGTGTAACATGATCGGTCATAGTAGTGAAGAATGTCCACAGCAGGGACGTGGATGTGCGAAATGTGGAAAGAGAGGGCACTTCATGTATCAGTGTCGTAGCGGACCACGTTATCAGCCACAGTCATCAGCTGGAGGGTCGACAGTTAAAAGTTCTGCTGCAACACCAACTGCAAGGACACGTGCGTTCCAAATAACGGCTGAAGAGGCGAGAGAAACACCTGACGTAGTCACCGGTACGTTTCTGTTAAATACGATACCTGCTCGCGTATTATTTGATTCTGGCGCAAGTCGTTCTTTCATATCGACTTCTTTTGCATCAAGATTATCTAAGTTTCCATCGAAGCTTCCTGTTGTACTTGACATTGAGACAGCCAGTAACAGCTATGTTATGGCTGATTCTGTATATCGAAACTGCACACTACTTGTTGATAACATCGTATTCAATCTCGACCTCATCCCGATTCCTTTAAAAGAATTTGATGTCATCATCGGCATGGATTGGCTAATGAACAACGAGGCCACAATTATCTGCAACCGACGAGTAATCAGAATCAAATCTTCAGACGGCCGAGTACTTGAGATCAAGGGCGAGAAGCGGAAAGGTACGCATTGCTTTATATCTGTAGAAAAGGCTCACAAATACTTGTCTAAAGGTCACGAATCTTACCTTTGTTATACTCTATCTGAGTCCAGTTCTGAAAAGAAACCTTTATCCGATATTCCTATCGTCTGTGAGTTCCCAGACGTATTTCCTGACGATATTTCTGGAGTGCCACCGGAACGACAAGTCGAGTTCAGTATTGACTTGGTTCCTGGTGCGGCTCCTATTGCAAAAGCTCCATACAGACTTGCACCTGCAGAAATGCAGGAAATGTCAAAGCAACTGCAAGAGCTGTTGGAGAAGGGGTTTATCCGACCGAGTTCTTCTCCGTGGGGTGCACCAGTCTTATTTGTCAAAAAGAAAGACGGAACCTTCCGTATGTGCATCGACTACCGCGAGTTGAACAAGGTTACAATAAAGAATAAGTATCCTCTGCCCAGAATCGATGATCTGTTTGATCAGTTACAAGGAGCCAGTTACTTTTCGAATATAGATCTTCGTTCTGGGTATCATCAGTTGAAAGTCAGAGATGAGGATATTCCAAAGACAGCCTTCCGTACAAGATACGGTCATTACGAATTTCTCGTGATGCCGTTCGGCTTAACAAATGCACCAGCGGCATTCATGGATCTCATGAATCGCGTGTGCAGACCAATGTTGGATAAATCAGTTATCGTATTCATAGACGATATTCTGATTTACTCCAAAACGGAGGCTGATCATTCTGTTCATCTGCGACAATTGCTAGAGTTATTAAGAAAAGAAAGACTCTATGCAAAGTTTTCTAAATGCGAATTCTGGCTCAGACAGGTATAATCTCTAATATATATACGTCTTGAGCTGTTTCCTTAACTATTCTTTGATTCACCTCAGAATTTGAAATTTCTATCTTGATTCTTATAGATTCAGTTCCTTGGCCATGTTGTTTCTGGCGAAGGAATTTCCGTTGATCCTTCGAAAGTCGAGGCCGTTCAGAAATGGCAAACGCCTCGTAATGCCTCAGAAATACGAAGTTTCCTTGGATTGGCCGGTTATTATCGGCGATTCATAAAGGACTTCTCAAAGATTGCTGTACCGCTTACAATGCTAACACGAAAGAATACTCCTTTCGTTTGGACCGATAAACAGCAAGAGGCATTCGATATTCTGAAGCAAAAGTTGATTCAAGCGCCGATCCTAGCCTTGCCAGAAGGCAATGATGATTTTGTCGTTTACAGCGACGCATCTGGTACTGGCTTAGGATGTGTTCTAATGCAAAGGGGAAAAGTCATTGCCTATGCTTCAAGGCAATTAAAAGACTATGAGAAAAGTGCACCAACTCATGATCTTGAGTTGGCTGCTGTTACCTTTGCACTGAAGATCTGGCGTCACTATCTATATGGGACTCGGTGTCAGCTCTACACCGATCATAAGAGTCTCAAATACCTTTTCACTCAAAAAGATCTGAATATGAAACAGCGTCGATCCTTGGAGCTTATCAAGGATTATGACTGCGAGATCTTATATCATCCCGGCAAAGCAAATGTTGTCGCGGATGCGTTGAGTAGAAAAGTATATCCAGAAAAGTGCTGCTATGCCTTAACTCCTGTAATATTCTCTTCTGATCTTATTGAAGACCTCAGAATTGCTCAAACTGAAGCGCTGAAAGAAGAGAACATAGATTCTGAAAATCTAAAAGGGCAACTACAATTTCTAACTCTGAACCATTTGGGACTTCACTGTCTCAAGGGAAACCGAATCTGGGTTCCTAAGTATGGTTCAATTCGCAGCACTCTTCTATCTGAAGCTCACAAGTCCAAATTATCTGTTCATCCTGGCAGTTCAAAGATGTATTTTGATCTGAAAGCCGACTACTGGTGGCCAGGAATGAAGAAGGACATCGGAAAATGTGTTGAAAGCTGCAGAGTATGTCAGATGGTTAAGGCAGAACATCAGAAGCCCTTCGGGGATATGCAACCACTGCCAGTTCCTGAATGGAAGTGGGAGCATATAACAATGGACTTCATTACGAAGCTGCCAAAGACCAAAAGACAACACGACTCTATCTGGGTAGTCGTTGATCGTTTAACAAAATCAGAACATTTTATTCCAATGAAAGAAACATATTCCCTCGATAGATTGGCACAGATATACATCACTGAAATAATTTCTCGTCATGGTGTGCCAAAGTCTATCGTTTCAGATCGTGATAGTCGCTTCACATCCAGATTCTGGCAAGCATTACAAGACGGGATGGGTACTCGGATTTCTATGAGTACTGCTTATCATCCAAGTGCAGATGGTCAGAGTGAGCGTACTATCCTTACTCTTGAAGATATGCTTCGTGCCTGCATTCTTGATTTAGGTGGTAACTGGGATGACCACTTGCCGTTGGTCGAATTTTCATACAATAACAGTTATCATTCAACGATCAAGATGGCCCCTTTTGAAGCTCTATACGGAAGAAAGTGCAGAACTCCTAACTGTTGGCGCGAAACAGGTGAATCACCAATAGCAGGACCTGCCCTTCTACAGTTGACTCACGAGAAGATTCAACTTGTTAGAAGGAATATTCTTGAAGCTCAGAGCAGGCAGAAGTCATATTATGACAATCGGCATAGATCCATCAGTTTTGCAGTTAACGATTGGGTGATGCTGAAAGTATCCCCAATGAAGAATGTGGTACGATTCATTAAAAGAAACAAGTTAGCTCCGAGATTTATCGGACCGTTCAAGATCATTGAAAAGATTGGAAATCAGTCCTATCGTCTTGATCTACCAGCGGACTTAGCTGGAATACATCCTGTATTCCATGTTAGTCATTTAAGAAAGAGTTTAGCTGACGAAAGAGAAGTACAGATACCACATGTTAACCTGCAAATTGATGAAAAGCTTCGTGTGGTTGAAGAGCCAGAACGTATTCTGGACTTGAAGACTAAGAAGCTTAGAAATAAAGAGATACAGATGGTGCTCGTCCAGTGGAAACACCACAAAGGTTCGCATCAGTCTTGGGAATCCAGAGATGTTATGAAAGCTACTTATCCCAGTCTGTTCGAATCTAGTAACTTCGGGGACGAAGTTTGTGCTTGGTGGAGCCCATTCTGTAACAACCCAACTTTTGATCAGTTATGTAATGATTATTTTGAGATAATAATATAATTTTATTATATTATTATGAGTGCAAATATTGATTAAGAATAAAAATATATTAAGTAAATATAACTTTATATTATATTTATGATTTAATTGAGTAAAATAAAAGAGATATAAAATACAAAAGTTTAGTGGGTTAAATACACAAATAAATAAATGAAATATATATACTAGGTTAATGATCATTAAAACATCATTTAATAGAAATCACTCTCTCTCTCTAACTTCTCTCTAAAACATACGGATTTCTCACAAATCCATCAAAAATTCCACAAAATCGGCATTAAATTGAAGAGTAAAGCAAAGAAGAAGTTACAATTATCATCAAACAATTGGAACCTACAAGATTTGAGGTAAAAATCTCTTTAATTTCAAAATTTATGTATGTTTTGGTTCGGTTTTGTGTATAACCGAAACCAAGAATTAAAGTTATGAATTTTTATGTTGCATGTGTAAATTTATGAAAGATTAAGATGAATTGAAGTTAATAGATGCTAAAGAAACAAAGATTTTGGTTAGAATCATCCAAAACATGATCAAATCGGAATTTTAATGAAAGTGTGTTCTTGACAAAAAGAGTCATATTTTGGATGATTTTGAACCATATATGATGTTATTGATAGGGAAAAGTATATAAAATCAACCCAAAAATGATGATATAACATAAAATAAAGTTGCATGTTGATTTAAGTAAGTTTTGGGAATTTTTATGAAAAATCCGAATGAATATCACCAAGAACATGAAGAACAAAATTCTGGAAAATTATGAAGATTAGGATCCGAATTCGGTTGAAACCGAATTCGGATGAGTGGTTGATTTCGGATGGTGCTCTGATTTCGGATGCTATATTTATCCTAAATCGGATGCAATATTTCGGGTCCTTAATGGTCCGAATTCGATTATCATTT
>JAANYP010004597.1:0-16625 GCA_020465985.1 Centrapalus pauciflorus | reverse complement strand
CAATGCAAGTAATCAAGGAACATGCATCAACAGTTGTCCAGTTTCAGCAGTGTCTATCATAAGTTCCTAGCATACAATTAAGTAATCAAGGAACAAGCAGCAGCAGATGTTTCCATACAAGTCAGTAACAATCACCAATAAGTACCGAAACATATGCAAGTAAGTAATGCAATCTGTCACTCATAGCGGTCCTGAGCAATGCACGGAATCAAGGAACATGAAACAACAGTTGTCCAGTTTCAGCAATGTTTATCATACGTTCCTAGCATACAATTAAGTAATCAAGGAATAAGCAGAAGCAGATGTTTCCATACAAGTCAGTAACAATCACCAATAAGTACCGAAACATATGCAAGTAAGTAATGCAATCTGTCACTCACAGCGGTCCTGAGTAGTGCAAGTAATCGAGGAACATGCAGCAGCACTAGTTTAGTTTCAGCAGTGTCTATCATACGATCCTAGCATACAATTAAGTAATCAAGGAACAAGCAGCAGCAGATGTTTCCACACAAGTCAGTATCAATCACCAATAAGTACCGAAACATATGTAAGTAAGTAATGCAATCTGTCACTCACAGCGGTCCTGAGCAATGCAAGTAACAAGGAACATGCAGCAGCAGGTGTCCACTTACAGCAGTGTGTGTCAAACGTTACTAGCATACAATTAAGTAATCAAGGAACAAACTGCATAAGATGTTTCATACAAGTCAGTAACAATCACCAATAAGTACCGAAACATATGCAAGTAAGTAATGTAATTTGTCACTCACAGCGGTCTCGAGCAATGCAAGTAATCAAGGAACATGCAACAACAGTTGTCTAGTTTCAGCGGTGTCTATCATACGTTCCTAGCATAAAATTAAGTTACCAAGGAACAAGCAGCACCAGATGTTTCCATACAAGTCAGTAAGAATTACCAATAAGTACCGAAACATATGCAAGTAAGTAATGCAATCTGTCACTCATAGCGGTCCTTAGCAATGCAAGTAATCAAGGAACATGCAACAACAGTTGTCCAGTTTCAGCAGTGTCTATCATAAGTTCCTAGCGTACAATTAAGTAATCAAGGAACAAGCAGCAGCTGTTTCCATACAAGTCAGTATCAATCACCAATAAGTACCGAAACATATGCAAGTAAGTAATGCAATCTGTCACTCACAGCGGTCCGGAGCAATGCAAGTAATCAAGGAACATGCAACAGCAGTTGTCCAGTTTCATCTGTGTCTATCATACGTTCCTATGATACAATTAAGTAATCAAGGAACAAGCAGCAGCAGATGTTTCCATACAAGTCAGTATCAATCACCAATATGTACCGAAACATATGCAAGTAAGTAATGCAATCTGTCACTCACAGCGGTCCGGAGCAATGCAAGTAATCAAGGAACATGCAGCAGCAGTTATCCAGTTTCATCTGTGTCTATCATAAGTTCCTAACATAAAATTAAGTAATCATTGAACAAGCAGCAACAAATGTTTCCATACATGTCAGTAACAATCACCAATAAGTACCGAAACATATGCAAGTAAGTAATGCAATCTGTCACTCATAACGGTCCTGAGCAATGCAAGGAATCAAGGAACATGCAGCAACAGTTGTCCAGTTTCAGCAGTGTCTATCATACGTTCCTAGCATACAATTAAGTAATCTAGGAATAAGCAACAGCATATGTTTCCATACAATTCAGTAACAATCACCAATAAGTACCGAAACATATGCAAGTAAGTAATGCAATCTGTTACTCACAGCGGTCCTGAGCATTGCAAGTAATCAAGGAACATGCAACAGCAGTTGTTCAGTTTCAGCAGTGTCTATCATACGTTCCTAGCATACAATTAAGTAATCAAGGAACAAGCAGCAGCAGACATTTCCATACAAGTCAGTATGAATCACCAATAAGTACCGAAACATATGCAAGTAAGTAATGCAATCTCTGTCACTCACAGTGGTCCGGAGCAGTGCAAGTAATTAAGGAACATGCAGCAGCAGTTGTTCAGTTTCAGCAGTGTCTGTCATACGTTCCTAGCATACAATTAAGTAATCAAGGAACAAGCCGCAGTAGATGTTTCCATACAAGTCAGTATCAATCACCAATAAGTACCGAAACATATGTAAGTAAGTAATGCAATCTGTCACTCACAACGGTCCTGAGCAATGCAAGTAACAAGGAACATGCAGCAGAAGTTGTCCACTTACAGCAGTGTCTATCATACGTTACTAGCATACAATTAAGTAATCAATGAAGAAACTGCATTAGATGTTTCATACAAGTTAGTAACAATCACCAAAAAGTACCGAAACATACGCAAGTAAGTAATGTAATTTGTCACTCACAGCGGTCCTGAGCAATACAAGTAATCAAGGAACATGCAACAACAATTGTCTAGTTTCAGCAGTGTCTTTCATGGGTTCCTAGCCTAAAATTAAGTTATCAAGGAACAAGCAGCACCAGATGTTTCCATACAAGTCAGTAACAATTACCAATAAGTACCGAAACATATGCAAGTAAGTAATGCAATCTGTCACTCATAGCGGTGCTGAGCAATGCAAGTAATCAAGGAACATGCAACAACAGTTGTCCAGGTTCAGCAGTGTCTATCATAAGTTCCTAGCGTACAATTAAGTAATCAAGGAACAAGCAGCAGCAGATGTTTCCATACAAGTCAGTAACAATCACCAATAAGTACCGAAACATATGCAAGTAAGTAATGCAATCTGTCACTCATAGCGGTCCTGAGGAATGCACGGAATCAAGGAACATGCAACAACAGTTGTCCAGTTTCAGCAGTGTTTATCATACGTTCCTAGCATACAATTAAGTAATCAAGGAACAAGCAGAAGAAAATGTTTCCATACAAGTCAGTAACAATCACCAATAAGTACCGAAACATATGCAAGTAAGTAATGCAATCTGTCACTCACAGCGGTCCGGAGCAATGCAAGTAATCAAGGAACATGCAGCAGCAGTTGTCCAGTTTCATCTGTCTCTATCATAAGTTCCTAACATAAAATTAAGTAATCATTGAACAAGCAGCAACAAATGTTTCCATACAAGTCAGTAACAATCACCAATAAGTACCGAAACATATACAAGTAAGTAATGCAATCTGTCACTCATAACGGTCCTGAGCAATGCAAGGAATCAAGGAACATGCAGCAACAGTTGTCCAGTTTCAGCAGTGTCTATCATACGTTCCTAGCATACAGTTACGTAATCTAGGAACAAGCAACAACATATGTTTCCATACAATTCAGTAACAATCACCAATAAGTACCGAAACACATGCAAGTAAGTAATGCAATCTGTTACTCATAGGGGTCCTGAGCATTGCAAGTAATCAAGGAACATGCAGCAGCAGTTGTTCAGTTTCAGCGGTGTCTATCATACGTTCCTAGCATACAATTAAGTAATCAAGGAACAAGCCGCAGTAGATGTTTCCATACAAGTCAGTATCAATCACCAATAAGTACCGAAACATATGTAAGTAAGTAATGCAATCTGTCACTCACAACGGTCCTGAGCAATGCAAGTAACAAGGAACATGCAGCAGAAGTTGTCCACTTACAGCAGTGTCTATCATACGTTACTAGCATACAATTAAGTAATCAATGAACAAACTGCATTAGATGTTTCATACAAGTTAGTAACAATCACCAAAAAGTACCGAAACATACGCAATTAAGTAATGTAATTTGTCACTCACAGCGGTCCTGAGCAATACAAGTAATCAAGGAACATGCAACAACAATTGTCTAGTTTCAGCAGTGTCAATCATACGTTCCTAGCCTAAAATTAAGTTATCAAGGAACAAGCAGCACCAGATGTTTCCATACAAGTCAGTAACAATTACCAATAAGTATCGAAACATATGCAAGTAAGTAATGAAATCTGTCACTCATAGCGGTCCTGAGCAATGCAAGTAATCAAGGAACATGCAACAACAGTTGTCCAGTTTCAGCAGTGTCTATCATAAGTTCCTAGCGTACAATTAAGTAATCAAGGAACAAGCATCAGCAGTCAGTAACAATCACCAATAAGTACCGAAACATATGCAAGTAAGTAATGCAATCTGTCACTCATAGCGGTCCTGAGCAATGCACGGAATCAAGGAACATGCAACAACAGTTGTCCAGTTTCAGCAGTGTTTATCATACGTTCCTAGCATACAATTAAGTAATCAAGGAACAAGCAGAAGCAGATGTTTCCATACAAGTCAGTAACAATCACCAATAAGTACCGAAACATATGCAAGTAAGTAATGCAATCTGTCACTCACAGTGGTCCTGAGTAGTGCAAGTAATCAAGGAACATGCAGCAGCACTAGTTCAGTTTCAGCAGTGTCTATCATACGATCCAAGCATACAATTAAGTAATCAAGGAACAAGCAGCAGCAGATGTTTCCATACAAGTCAGTTTCAATCACCAATAAGTACCGAAACATATGTAAGTAAGTAATGCAATCTGTCACTCACAGCGGTCCTGAGCAATGCAAGTAACAAGGAACATGCAGCAGCAGGTGTCCACTTACAGCAGTGTGTGTCAAACGTTACTAGCATACAATTAAGTAATCAAGGAACAAACTGCATTAGATGTTTCATACAAGTCAGTAACAATCACCAATAAGTACCGAAACATATGCAAGTAAGTAATGTAATTTGTCACTCACAGCGGTCCTGAGCAACGCAAGTAATCAAGGAACATGCAACAACAGTTGTCTAGTGTCAGCGGTGTCTATGATACGTTCCTAGCATAAAATTAAGTTACCAAGGAACAAGTAGCACCAGATGTTTCCATACAAGTCAATAACAATCACCAATAAGTACCGAAACATATGCAAGTAAGTAATGCAATCTGTCACTCACAGCGGTCCTGAGCAATGCAAGTAATCAAGGAACATGCAGCAGCAGTTGTCCAGTTTCAGCAGTCTGTGTCAAACATTACTAGCATACAATTAAGTAATCAAGGAACAAACTGCATTAGATGTTTCATACAAGTCAGTAACAATCACCAATAAGTACCGAAACATATGCAAGTAAGTAATGTAATTTGTCACTCACAGCGGTCCTGAGCAACGCAAGTAATCAAGGAACATGCAACAACAGTTGTCTAGTGTCATCGGTGTCTATGATACGTTCCTAGCATAAAATTAAGTTACCAAGGAACAAGCAGCACCAGATGTTTCCATACAAGTCAATAACAATCACCAATAAGTACCGAAACATATGCAAGTAAGTAATGCAATCTGTCACTCATAGCGGTCCTGAGCAATGCAAGTAATCAAGGAACATGCAGTAGCAGTTGTCCAGTTTCAGCAGTGTCTATCATACGTTCCTAACATACAATTAAGTAATCAAGGAACAAGCAGCAGCAGCTGTTTCCATACAAGTCTGTATCAATCACCAATAAGTACCGAAACATATGCAAGTAAGTAATGCAATCTGTCACTCACAGCGGTCCGGAGCAATGCAAGTAATCAAGGAACATGCAACAGCAGTTGTCCAGTACTGTGTCTATCATACGTTCCTATCATACAATTAAGTAATCAAGGAACAAGCAGCAGCAGATGTTTCCATACAAGTCAGTATCAATCACCAATAAGTACCGAAACATATGCAACTAAGTAATGCAATCTGTCACTCACAGCGGTCCGGAGCAATGCAAGTAATCAAGGAACATGCAGCAGCAGTTGTCCAGTTTCATATGTGTCTATCATAAGTTCCTAACATAAAATTAAGTAATCA
The DNA here is from genome assembly GCA_020465985.1 of Centrapalus pauciflorus. Lineage (NCBI taxonomy): Eukaryota > Viridiplantae > Streptophyta > Magnoliopsida > Asterales > Asteraceae > Centrapalus > Centrapalus pauciflorus. The sequence continues at coordinate 10,882 of JAANYP010004597.1, read as the reverse complement.
TGGAACAAGCAGCAACAAATGTTTCCATACAAGTCAGTAACAATCACCAATAAGTACCGAAACATATGCAAGTAAGTAACCCAATCTGTCACTCATAGCGGTCCTGAGCAATGCAAGGAATCAAGGAACATGCAGCGACAGTTGTCCAGTTTCAGCAGTGTCTATCATACGTTCCTAGCATACAATTAAGTAATCTAGGAACAAGCAACAGCATATGTTTCCATAGAAGTCAGTAACAATCACCAATAAGTACCGAAACATATGCAAGTAAGTAATGCAATCTGTTACTCACAGCGGTCCTGAGGATTGCAAATAATCAAGTTACATGCAGCAGCAGTTGTTCAGTTTCAGCAGTGTCTATCATACGTTCCTAGCATACAATTAAGTAATCAAGGAACAAGCAGCAGCAGACGTTTCCATACAAGTCAGTATCAATCACCAATAAGTACCGAAACATATGCAAGTAAGTAATGCAATCTCTGTCACTCACAGCGGTCCGGAGCAGTGCAAGTAATCAAGGAACATGCAGCAGCAGTTGTTCAGTTTCAGCAGTGTCTGTCATACGTTCCTAGCATACAATTAAGTAATCAAGGAACAAGCCGCAGTAGATGTTTCCATACAAGTCAGTATCAATCACCAATAAGTACCGAAACATATGTAAGTAAGTAATGCAATCTGTCACTCACAACGGTCCTGAGCAATGCAAGTAACAAGGAACATGCAGCAGAAGTTGTCCACTTACAGCAGTGTCTATCATACGTTACTAGCATACAATTAAGTAATCAATGAACAAACTGCATCAGATGTTTCATACAAGTTAGTAACAATCACCAAAAAGTACCGATACATACGCAAGTAAGTAATGTAATTTGTCACTCACAGCGGTCCTGAGCAATACAAGTAATCAAGGAACATGCAACAACAATTGTCTAGTTTCAGCAGTGTCTATCATACGTTCCTAGCCTAGAATTAAGTTATCAAGGAACAAGCAGCACCAGATGTTTCCATACAAGTCAGTAACATTACCACTAAGTACCGAAACATATGCAAGTAAGTAATGCAATCTGTCACTCATAGCGGTCCTGAGCAATGCAAGTAATCAAGGAACATGCAACAACAGTTGTCCAGTTTCAGCAGTGTCTATCATAAGTTCCTAGCGTACAATTATGTAATTAAGGAACAAGCAGCAGCAGATGTTTCCATACAAGTCAGTAACAATCACCAATAAGTACCGAAACATATGCAAGTAAGTAATGCAATCTGTCACTCACAGCGGTCCTGAGTAGTGCAAGTAATCAAGGAACATGCAGCAGCACTAGTTCAGTTTCAGCAGTGTCTATCATACGATCCTAGCATACAATTAAGTAATCAAGGAACAAGCAGCAGCAGATGTTTCCATACAAGTCAGTATCAATCACCAATAAGTACCGAAACATATGTAAGTAAGTAATGCAATCAGTCACTCACAGCGGTCCTGAGCAATGCAAGTAACAAGGAACATGCAGCAGCAGGTGTCAACTTACAGCAGTGTGTGTCAAACCTAGCATACAATTAAGAAATCAAGGAACAAACTGCATTAGGTGTTTCATACAAGTCAGTAACAATCACCAATAAGTACCGAAACATATGCAAGTAAGTAATGTAATTTGTCACTCACAGCGGTCCTGAGCAATGCAAGTAATCAAGGAACATGCAACAACAGTTGTCTAGTGTCAGCGGTGTCTATCATACGTTCCTAGCATAAAATTAAGTTACAAAGGAACAAGCAGCACCAGATGTTTCCATACAAGTCAATACACCAATAAGTACCGAAACATATGCAAGTAAGTAATGCAATCTGTCACTCACAGCGGTCCTGAGCAATGTAAGTAATCAAGGAACATGCAGTAGCAGTTGTCCAGTTTCAGCAGTGTCTATCATACGTTCCTAACATACAATTAAGTAATCAAGGAACAAGCAGCAGCAGCTGTTTCCATACAAGTCAGTAACAATCACCAATAAGTACCGAAACATATGCAAGTAAGTAATGCAATCTGTCACTCACAGCGGTCCGGAGCAATGCAAGTAATCAAGGAACATGCAGCAGCAGTTGTCCAGTTTCATCTGTCTCTATCATAAGTTCCTAACATAAAATTAAGTAATCATTGAACAAGCAGCAACAAATGTTTCCATACAAGTCAGTAACAATCACCAATAAGTACCGAAACATATACAAGTAAGTAATGCAATCTGTCACTCATAACGGTCCTGAGCAATGCAAGGAATCAAGGAACATGCAGCAACAGTTGTCCAGTTTCAGCAGTGTCTATCATACGTTCCTAGCATACAGTTACGTAATCTAGGAACAAGCAACAACATATGTTTCCATACAATTCAGTAACAATCACCAATAAGTACCGAAACACATGCAAGTAAGTAATGCAATCTGTTACTCATAGGGGTCCTGAGCATTGCAAGTAATCAAGGAACATGCAGCAGCAGTTGTTCAGTTTCAGCGGTGTCTATCATACGTTCCTAGCATACAATTAAGTAATCAAGGAACAAGCCGCAGTAGATGTTTCCATACAAGTCAGTATCAATCACCAATAAGTACCGAAACATATGTAAGTAAGTAATGCAATCTGTCACTCACAACGGTCCTGAGCAATGCAAGTAACAAGGAACATGCAGCAGAAGTTGTCCACTTACAGCAGTGTCTATCATACGTTACTAGCATACAATTAAGTAATCAATGAACAAACTGCATTAGATGTTTCATACAAGTTAGTAACAATCACCAAAAAGTACCGAAACATACGCAATTAAGTAATGTAATTTGTCACTCACAGCGGTCCTGAGCAATACAAGTAATCAAGGAACATGCAACAACAATTGTCTAGTTTCAGCAGTGTCAATCATACGTTCCTAGCCTAAAATTAAGTTATCAAGGAACAAGCAGCACCAGATGTTTCCATACAAGTCAGTAACAATTACCAATAAGTACCGAAACATATGCAAGTAAGTAATGAAATCTGTCACTCATAGCGGTCCTGAGCAATGCAAGTAATCAAGGAACATGCAACAACAGTTGTCCAGTTTCAGCAGTGTCTATCATAAGTTCCTAGCGTACAATTAAGTAATCAAGGAACAAGCATCAGCAGTCAGTAACAATCACCAATAAGTACCGAAACATATGCAAGTAAGTAATGCAATCTGTCACTCATAGCGGTCCTGAGCAATGCACGGAATCAAGGAACATGCAACAACAGTTGTCCAGTTTCAGCAGTGTTTATCATACGTTCCTAGCATACAATTAAGTAATCAAGGAACAAGCAGAAGCAGATGTTTCCATACAAGTCAGTAACAATCACCAATAAGTACCGAAACATATGCAAGTAAGTAATGCAATCTGTCACTCACAGTGGTCCTGAGTAGTGCAAGTAATCAAGGAACATGCAGCAGCACTAGTTCAGTTTCAGCAGTGTCTATCATACGATCCAAGCATACAATTAAGTAATCAAGGAACAAGCAGCAGCAGATGTTTCCATACAAGTCAGTTTCAATCACCAATAAGTACCGAAACATATGTAAGTAAGTAATGCAATCTGTCACTCACAGCGGTCCTGAGCAATGCAAGTAACAAGGAACATGCAGCAGCAGGTGTCCACTTACAGCAGTGTGTGTCAAACGTTACTAGCATACAATTAAGTAATCAAGGAACAAACTGCATTAGATGTTTCATACAAGTCAGTAACAATCACCAATAAGTACCGAAACATATGCAAGTAAGTAATGTAATTTGTCACTCACAGCGGTCCTGAGCAACGCAAGTAATCAAGGAACATGCAACAACAGTTGTCTAGTGTCAGCGGTGTCTATGATACGTTCCTAGCATAAATTTAAGTTACCAAGGAACAAGTAGCACCAGATGTTTCCATACAAGTCAATAACAATCACCAATAAGTACCGAAACATATGCAAGTAAGTAATGCAATCTGTCACTCACAGCGGTCCTGAGCAATGCAAGTAACAAGGAACATGCAGCAGCAGGTGTCCACTTACAGCAGTCTGTGTCAAACGTTACTAGCATACAATTAAGTAATCAAGGAACAAACTGCATTAGATGTTTCATACAAGTCAGTAACAATCACCAATAAGTACCGAAACATATGCAAGTAAGTAATGTAATTTGTCACTCACAGCGGTCCTGAGCAACGCAAGTAATCAAGGAACATGCAACAACAGTTGTCTAGTGTCATCGGTGTCTATGATACGTTCCTAGCATAAAATTAAGTTACCAAGGAACAAGCAGCACCAGATGTTTCCATACAAGTCAATAACAATCACCAATAAGTACCGAAACATATGCAAGTAAGTAATGCAATCTGTCACTCATAGCGGTCCTGAGCAATGCAAGTAATCAAGGAACATGCAGTAGCAGTTGTCCAGTTTCAGCAGTGTCTATCATACGTTCCTAACATACAATTAAGTAATCAAGGAACAAGCAGCAGCAGCTGTTTCCATACAAGTCTGTATCAATCACCAATAAGTACCGAAACATATGCAAGTAAGTAATGCAATCTGTCACTCACAGCGGTCCGGAGCAATGCAAGTAATCAAGGAACATGCAACAGCAGTTGTCCAGTACTGTGTCTATCATACGTTCCTATCATACAATTAAGTAATCAAGGAACAAGCAGCAGCAGATGTTTCCATACAAGTCAGTATCAATCACCAATAAGTACCGAAACATATGCAACTAAGTAATGCAATCTGTCACTCACAGCGGTCCGGAGCAATGCAAGTAATCAAGGAACATGCAGCAGCAGTTGTCCAGTTTCATATGTGTCTATCATAAGTTCCTAACATAAAATTAAGTAATCATGGAACAAGCAGCAACAAATGTTTCCATACAAGTCAGTAACAATCACCAATAAGTACCGAAACATATGCAAGTAAGTAACCCAATCTGTCACTCATAGCGGTCCTGAGCAATGCAAGGAATCAAGGAACATGCAGCGACAGTTGTCCAGTTTCAGCAGTGTCTATCATACGTTCCTAGCATACAATTAAGTAATCTAGGAACAAGCAACAGCATATGTTTCCATAGAAGTCAGTAACAATCACCAATAAGTACCGAAACATATGCAAGTAAGTAATGCAATCTGTTACTCACAGCGGTCCTGAGGATTGCAAATAATCAAGTTACATGCAGCAGCAGTTGTTCAGTTTCAGCAGTGTCTATCATACGTTCCTAGCATACAATTAAGTAATCAAGGAACAAGCAGCAGCAGACGTTTCCATACAAGTCAGTATCAATCACCAATAAGTACCGAAACATATGCAAGTAAGTAATGCAATCTCTGTCACTCACAGCGGTCCGGAGCAGTGCAAGTAATCAAGGAACATGCAGCAGCAGTTGTTCAGTTTCAGCAGTGTCTGTCATACGTTCCTAGCATACAATTAAGTAATCAAGGAACAAGCCGCAGTAGATGTTTCCATACAAGTCAGTATCAATCACCAATAAGTACCGAAACATATGTAAGTAAGTAATGCAATCTGTCACTCACAACGGTCCTGAGCAATGCAAGTAACAAGGAACATGCAGCAGAAGTTGTCCACTTACAGCAGTGTCTATCATACGTTACTAGCATACAATTAAGTAATCAATGAACAAACTGCATCAGATGTTTCATACAAGTTAGTAACAATCACCAAAAAGTACCGATACATACGCAAGTAAGTAATGTAATTTGTCACTCACAGCGGTCCTGAGCAATACAAGTAATCAAGGAACATGCAACAACAATTGTCTAGTTTCAGCAGTGTCTATCTTACGTTCCTAGCCTAGAATTAAGTTATCAAGGAACAAGCAGCACTAGATGTTTCCATACAAGTCAGTAACATTACCAATAAGTACCGAAACATATGCAAGTAAGTAATGCAATCTGTCACTCATAGCGGTCCTGAGCAATGCAAGTAATCAAGGAACATGCAACAACAGTTGTCCAGTTTCAACAGTGTCTATCATAAGTTCCTAGCGTACAATTAAGTAATTAAGGAACAAGCAGCAGCAGATGTTTCCATACAAGTCAGTAACAATCACCAATAAGTACCGAAACATATGCAAGTAAGTAATGCAATCTGTCACTTACAGCGGTCCTGAGTAGTGCAAGTAATCAAGGAACATGCAGCAGCACTAGTTCAGTTTCAGCAGTGTCTATCATACGATCCTAGCATACAATTAAGTAATCAAGGAACAAGCAGCAGCAGATGTTTCCATACAAGTCAGTATCAATCACCAATAAGTACCGAAACATATGTAAGTAAGTAATGCAATCAGTCACTCACAGCGGTCCTGAGCAATGCAAGTAACAAGGAACATGCAGCAGCAGGTGTCAACTTACAGCAGTGTGTGTCAAACCTAGCATACAATTAAGAAATCAAGGAACAAACTGCATTAGGTGTTTCATACAAGTCAGTAACAATCACCAATAAGTACCGAAACATATGCAAGTAAGTAATGTAATTTGTAACTCACAGCGGTCCTGAGCAATGCAAGTAATCAAGGAACATGCAACAACAGTTGTCTAGTGTCAGCGGTGTCTATCATACGTTCCTAGCATAAAATTAAGTTACAAAGGAACAAGCAGCACAAGATGTTTCCATACAAGTCAATACACCAATAAGTACCGAAACATATGCAAGTAAGTAATGCAATCTGTCACTCACAGCGGTCCTGAGCAATGTAAGTAATCAAGGAACATGCAGTAGCAGTTGTCCAGTTTCAGCAGTGTCTATCATACGTTCCTAACATACAATTAAGTAATCAAGGAACAAGCAGCAGCAGCTGTTTCCATACAAGTCAGTAACAATCTCCAATAAGTACCGAAACATATGCAAGTAAGTAATGTAATTTGTCACTCACAGCGGTCCTGAGCAATGCAAGTAATCAAGGAACATGCAACAACAGTTGTCTAGTGTCAGCGGTGTCTATCATACGTTCCTAGCATAAAATTAAGTTACAAAGGAACAAGCAGCACCAGATGTTTCCATACAAGTCAATACACCAATAAGTACCGAAACATATGCAAGTAAGTAATGCAATCTGTCACTCACAGCGGTCCTGAGCAATGTAAGTAATCAAGGAACATGCAGTAGCAGTTGTCCAGTTTCAGCAGTGTCTATCATACGTTCCTAACATACAATTAAGTAATCAAGGAACAAGCAGCAGCAGCTGTTTCCATACAAGTCAGTATCAATCACCAATAAGTACCGAAACATATGCAAGTAAGTAATGCAATCTGTCACTCACAGCGGTCCGGAGCAATGCAAGTAATCAAGGAACATGCAACAGCAGTTGTCCAGTTTCATCTGTTTCTATCATACGTTCCTATCATACAATTAAGTAATCAAGGAACAAGCAGCAGCAGATGTTTCCATGCAAGTCAGTATCAATCACCAATAAGTACCGAAACATATGCAAGTAAGTAATGCAATCTGTCACTCACAGCGGTCCGGAGCAATGCAAGTAATCAAGGAACATGCAACAGCAGTTGTCCAGTTTCATTTGTGTCTATCATAAGTTCCTAACATAAAATTAAGTAATCATGGAACAAGCAGCAACAAATGTTTCCATACAAGTCAGTAACAATCAGCAATAAGTACCGAAACATATGCAAGTAAGTAATGCATTCTGTCACTCATAGCGGTCCTGAGCAATGAAAGGAATAAAGGAACAAGCAGCACCAGATGTTTCCATACGAGTCAATACACCAATAAGTACCGAAACATATGCAAGTAAGTAATGCAATCTGTCACTCACAGCGGTCCTGAGCAATGCAAGTAATCAAGGAACATGCAGTAGCAGTTGTCCAGTTTCAGCAGTGTCTATCATACGTTCCTAGCATACAATTAAGTAATCTAGGAACAAGCAACAGCATATGTTTCCATACAAGTCAGTAACAATCACCAATAAGTACCGAAACATATGCAAGTAAGTAATGCAATCTGTCACTCACAGCGGTCCTGAGCAATGCAAGTAATCAAGGAACATGCAACAACAGTTGTCTAGTTTCAGCGATGTCTATCATACGTTCCTAGCATAAAATTAAGTTATCAAGGAACAAGCAGCACCAGATGTTTCCATACAAGTCAATAACAATCACCAATAAGTACCGAAACATATGCAAGTAAGTAATGCAATCTGTCACTCACAGCGGTGCTGAGCAATGCAAGAAATCAAGGAAAATGCAGTAGCAGTTGTCCAGTTTCAGCAGTGTCTATCATACGTTCCTAACATACAATTAAGTAATCAAGGAACAAGCGGCAACAGCTGTTTCCATACAAGTCAGTATCAATCACCAATAAGTACCGAAACATATGCAAGTAAGTAATGCAATCTGTCACTCACAGCGGTCTGGAGCAATGCAAGTAATCATGGAACAAGGAACAACAGTTGTCCAGTTCTAGCAGTGTCTATCATACGTTCCTAGCATACAATTAAGTAATCAAGGAACAAGCAGCAGCAGATGTTTCCATACAAGTCAGTAACAATCACCGATAAGTACCGAAACATATGCAAGTAAGTAATGCAATATGTCACTCATAGCGGAACTAAGCAATGCAAGGAATCAAGGAACATGCAACAACAGTTGTCCAGTTTCAGCAGTGTTTATCATATGTTCCTAACATAAAATTAAGTTATCAAGGAACAAGCAGCACCAGATGTTTCCATAAAAGTCAGTAACAATTACCTATAAGTACCTAAACATATGCATGTAAGTAATTAAATCTGTCACTCATAGCGGTCCTGAGAAATGCAAGTAATCAAGGAACATGCAACAACAGGTGTCCAGTTTCAGCAGTGTCTATCATACGTTCCTAGCATACAATTAAGTAATCAAGGAACAAGCAGCAGCAAGCGTTTCCATACAAGTCAGTAACATTAACCAATAAGTACCGAAACATTTGCAAGTAAGTAACGCAAACTGTCACTCACTGCGGTCCTGAGCAATGCAAGTAATCAAGGAACATGCACCAACAGTTGTCTAGTTTCAGCACTGTCTATCATACATTCCTAGCATACAATTAAGTAATCAAGAAACAAGCAGCAGCAGATGTTACCATACAAGTCAGTGACAATCACCAGAAAGTAACGAAACATATACAAGTAAGTAATGCAATCTATCACTCATAGCGGTCCTGAGCAGTGCAAATAATCAAGGAACATGCATCAGCAATTGTCCAGTTTCAGCAGTGTCTATCATACGTTCCTAGCATACAATTATGTAATCAAGGAACAAGCAGCAGCAGATGTTTCGATATAAGTCAGTATCAATCACCAATAAGTACCGAAACATATGCAAGTAAGTAATGCAATCTGTCACTCACAGCGGTCCTGAGCAATGCAAGTAACAAGGAACATGCAGCAGCAGTTGTCCACTTACAGCAGTGTCAATCATACGTTACTAGCATACAATTTTGTCACACCCTGCTACCTCGGTTGGCAGCGAGACTTGACGAGTGCGGAAGCGTAACCATAATCATAATGAACGACCACTATATGGACGTTTTCAAAAATACATCGATATGACTTTAAAAGGTAGAAATGTTTTACATAACCCGTAAATGATAAAGAGTAGTTCGCAAGGTACAGAGATTTAAATACATAATTAAATTATCCAAAATAATGCAAATAAATCTCCGACGGTTTGAAAAAGAATGCGACTCCTTAAGTGCGGAAGCTTGAAAGTAGTTACTTCTGAAGGCATACTTGCCTTAATTTCCTGAAAATACACGCTAAAATTCGTCAACAAAATTGTTGGTGAGCTCATAGGTTTACACGTAAATCTGACTTGTATGGACAACAATAATAGAGTTTGAATTTATAAAATCATAAATTCAATGTTATGTATTACATATAACCATCATGCAACCGAAGCTTAATTATAAATGAGTTTTGCCCTGTGCAGTATTCCCATACGTAATACCGTGTGTTAAATATATATGCACTCGCTGTTAGCCGAACCGAGCTAACCCGAATGGGGGACATGACTCCCAATAGATCTATCCACAATATATTCACGCTTACAAATAAATGCAATTAACGGTTCATGATATAAGGGCGGATGGAACCACATGTGTAATACATAATAGGAATGAAGTGGTTTTCGTGTCCATATGAAAACGAAGCATGTATTTCATCCCCAAAACTTAACAGTATGAAAATAGGGGCTATGAGAACTCATCGAACTTGTGATGGCAAAACTAGGCGCAAAAATGCAAATGTGCGTTGTTTGATGGGTGATGAAACCGGAGGTGTTTAACCGAGTCCTAAATGATAATAAGGACTTAATATCACCAATATATGATAATATGTACATTTATAGATCTTTATGTCTTAAATCACCCAACATTACAAGTTTATAAATAAAATGCGCTTAAAACGTCAAGTATATATATATATATATATATATAATTTTCCAGCTTTTTCGGAGGTTTTTCGGCCTACTTTGAGGCTGTTTTTGACCAAGCTCCAAAATGTTTTAGACTTTGGTTTTCTAGGACATTCAACTACTATACACAAAGGATTTTTATAATCAAGAACGGCCATTTTTCGAGTTGATTAGGTTAGTGAAAAAGCTCGTTAAAAACGCTATGTTGGCCATTTTTGAGCTGTCAAACTTTCGGTTTCCCAAATAATTTCTGGAGGTCTTAAACTTCACAATAAATCATGAAAATTTGCAGATCTATAGTTAAGACATAGATCTAACTTTTGGGGACAAGAATCAACTCATTTCGTTGAGTTATGAATTAGTTATGATTTTTCAAAGTCGATATAAATTTTCTGCCGAAAATTCGTAGTTTATAAACTTACAACAACTTATGATTCTTGTTGTTT
>JAANYP010004596.1:778286-1083073 GCA_020465985.1 Centrapalus pauciflorus | reverse complement strand
AAAAAGTGAGGGAGGAGGCAAAGGAATCATGAGAAAAAGAAACATCCCCATGTTTTTTTCATGGGTATTAGCCGCAACACCTTTAGCGGCGACACAAGATGTTAGTCGCCGCTATTGCCTATATTTATAGTGGTGAATTCTCGAAGTATTAACTCTTCTAAGTGAATAATAGGAGTGAGGTCGATCCAATACCAAACCGGATGAAACTGAATTTTTTTATGAGACATACAATATGTAACGAGTACCACGGGTATCCGATGCTGAATTCTCCATGAGGCATACAATTAGTATTGAGTATCGAACCAATTATAGAATTTCAATAGCCGTATCTGTATTTTTAGTATTAGACCGGTTAGAATGAAAATTTTCCATTCATCATACAAAACAAATATCAAAATAATAAATAAGGTTAATGCAAAAACAACAAACAAATTTAATATCAAAACGAATTACATACTAATCTAGATTTTTTTATCAACATACAAGATATTTAAATATAAAATTATAGACGGTTATTACTTTGATTATAAAAATATATTCATTTATATATTTCACGTAAGCTAAAATTTTAAGTATATATGTCATGTTAGTTATACATATTGATCTAATAATATTTTATTATATTATATATATATATATATATATATATATATATATATATATATATATATATATATATATATATATATACACACACAAACACACGTAATGGTATCGACCAATTTCAATTTTTTTCTTTTTTTTTTAATTTTAATTTTAAATTTTTCATAAGACACTCTCATCTTAGTGTTATCTTTTATTTAGTCCTTTTATTTTGATAAATTTTCATTTAATTCTCTTTTAACAATTATTATTACAGCATTTTCTTACATACTTAAAATTATGACTTTAATTATACATATGTTTATAGTTGTCTTTTGAAACTATTATGTTATGTTTAATTGTATAAAAAAAACTTTATTATTAAGATGCACAATACAATATTTTAATGAAATTGTTTTATAATTAAAATGTAACTATTTAAAATTTATATTTTTTTATTAAATACGATCATATATAGCATTGAACATTACTATTTATAACGTTGCAAACTATAATCGATGTATTAGAGACATTACCGTTTTAAATTTAATTGATTTGTCCGTAAAACCAATAAATTAAATTGACGACCAACTTAATCAATGTCAAATTTTCAAATTATGTTTATGAGTTTTTGATTAATTAATTCTGGCTCCGATCCGATTTAATACGACATTGTTTGTAATTTTAGCATTGCAAAATCTAGAAAACCAATGATAAGAACCGACTAACAGTAACATTTGTCTTGCTTTTCAATTTTATTCTTCGATGTTGGTTCAGTTGTGTTTCGTTGTTTGAAAAATATTTTTTATTTGTTTTTATATTTATTTTTGTAATTAATATTTAGACCCCGCAGCAACGCGCGTGTGTTCAATAACAATATCATTTTGCTTGCTTCTTCGATATATATCAGCTTTCGAAATTCAGTTTTCGATTATGGTTCAATTGTGTTTTGTTATTGAATTGTTTGAAAGGTATTTATGCATTTTTTTTCAAATTTATTTTTGTAATTAATATTTTAGACCCCGCATGGCCAATCATGAATGGTTGCATTATTTTTTATTTTAAACTTTTCATAATATACCCTTATCCCTTAACCATTTTGTTTTAATAAATTTTTGTTTAGGCATTTTTAACGTTATTATTATAAAATTTTTAAAATTATGATTTTAATTATACATATGTTTGAAGTGATCTTTTGAAACTATTATGTTATGTTTAACGTATGAAAAAGACTTTATTACTCAAATGCACAATACAATATAGTTTAATGAAATTGCTTTATAAGTAAAATATAACTAATATATGTATCTGTCTGTGCATATATCTCTGCTAAATCAAAAGACTTGCAAATTATATGATAATCTAAAACTCTATCTTCGCGTAGCGAAACGCGGGCGTCACCAGGTTTGACACATGGCCAACCATGATTTGTTGGTGTTTTTTAAACTTCTCATATTACACAATTATATTTGTGCTATATTTTATTTAACACCTTTATATTAATAAATTTTTGTTTAATCTTCTTTTAACATTTATTATTACAAAAAAAAAATTACACATTTAAATTTATGATTTTAATTATACATATGTTTGGAGTTATCTTTTGAAACTATTATGTTATATTTAATTGTATGAAAAAAACTTTATTATTCAAATTCACAATACAAGATTCTAATGAAATTGATTTATAATTAAAATATAACTAATATATGTATCTGCCTATGCATATACATCTGTTAATCTAAAAGACTTGCAAATTATATGAAAATCTAATACTCTATCTTCCCGCAGCGAAGCGTGGGTGTCACCACCTCGTTTAATTATATATTTCAAAAATAGTTTTGTTTTTTCATAATAATGTCAATGTTGCATAATACAAACTATCAATATTAACTATTTTTAGTTCATGTTATCGTTACACGCAACTTATGAACAAAAAAGGTTTATATGAAAATCATCATGGTGTTAATATATTTCGCAGAACCGATACTGAATCGGATGGTATCTGATGTTTTAAGCATATAATTAGTATTGAGTACCGAACCGACTATGGAATTTAGGTTCGGTTTCGATTTCGGTATATCAATAAAAAATCTCAACCCTAGTGATCAAACTATCTTTGTTAAGTATATAACTAGGTTATTACCCATGTATTACATGGATTAATTTTAGAAATTGATATTTATATATATGTATAATATAATAATTATATGAATAATAATGTTTGCTTAATTTTAGTTAGTTAGTTAGTAAATGATGTGACAAAAGGAGAGAGCGACATGTGACAAATTAAATAAGAGCATGTCATGTGACATTTACTCTTTTAATAGTATAGATAGAGATAGATTATAGATCTTACAACAGAAAATACACATGCATGTAAGAGCGTACAAATAAAGGTAGATATGGAATGGATTGGATGGACTTTTTTTAACACCCAAAAACAAACTACTTATTGAAGTAGTCAACTAGCCAACTAATCACAATAGCGGATCCTTGCTCGTGCCCGCTAGATCTCTAACCTCGGTCCAGTAACAGTACATGAGATGCACAGTCAAAACAACAATCAACTAATGAAGATGGCGAATTACAAGTAAACATCGTTAAAATAATTATAAATGTTTTCCACAAAAGGTTAGCACGTTTATATAATAACAACATAATAAGCTCAGCTGTGGCCAACATCAATGGTCCGATGCCTCATCGGGAATGACCCAAAATAGTCTGCATAGCTCAATTCACCAGGTAGTGGCTACGTCAGGACCTCTAGGTCAACCCAACAGACCTCTACTAAATGTAAAACAAGTAAAGATATGCTCAACGTGCTTAACTATATGCTAACAAGTACTCGACGTATAAAAGGGATCCTTGAGGGACCCGGATAGTAAATCAACTTATCTTCTAAAACAACTGCTATCAACGTGCATGCATCTCATATAACAACTCACTTGAAGCACAGTTACAACTAATGATATCGACTACTGTCTCAACAAGTTCTCAACCCTACTACATGCTCCTAACGACACATAATATAGCCACAATGTAACTACAACTCAAATATACATACTACTTTAATAACTTTGTTAGCAGTCTGGCTTGGATCACCATCACAATCCCTCAATCGTGACATGGCTTGCATGACACTTCTCTTATCGTGATCAAGCTCCTAGAATCGCGGTCGAGCTCACCTTGACCGAGCTCCACCTCTAACGATCACCTTTGTCACCTTACCTTGTCGCGGGTCGTGACCAGGGAAGCACGGACGCAATGCAATAACTAACAAAACAATATCTACTGTGTTTATGCTCTGCACCGGGGTTTAAATCCCCAACTTTGAATATTAGCAGTCATAGGGAGTATTTAACTCTCCAAAGCAATGTTAGACATCAACATAACAAATTTAATCGAATTAATATACAATCAACTAACCATTTTACTATGTTTCCTCTTGAATTTATGAGTGAGCGATGTGAAGAGGATGAACCCCATGAAAGCCTCAAATCTTCTGATTATGGTTGTAGTTTGGATCAATCATCGATCTGTCGGTTTCTTCTCACCGCACACACACACATATTATTAAGCTTTAGGTTTTTAAACGAGGAAGCAAGCATAGAGCTCCTGTGTATACACGTTTTTGTGAGTCGACTCAATAAAATGGATATAATACTCAATACTCACTAATTTAACAATCTTTATCTTATTAACTCCACATTAACAACTAAACTCTAACATTATTTTACTCATAAACAATCTCCAAATAACAACATACTTTGTCAAACGGGACATAGTTAATTAGCCAATTAAATTCAACCAACCATATATCTCACAGATAATAATAAATAAATTATACGTACTAGTTGTTGGTTTCACGATGTTATATTCTAATTTTTCAAACTTCTTTCGCAAGCCAAAGGCACCAAGTGAAGTATATATGCGATTTGTTTTTCTATATATCTGATTTATTTCCGAAATCGATTTATTGTGTGTGTATCATGAACATATATCCTTAATTTATCACTTTTTTAATTGTCATTTGTCTTATGTAAATTTAATCTATATTAATGAAGTGTGAACTACAAGAACACATACTACGTACCTTCAAGATATATTGATACAAGAAAAGATTTCATACACAACATTCTATTTGATAGAGACATTTGTCAATTAATTAAGTCATAGAATATATAAGAATTATTTTGGTATATAAAAATATATTAAAAAAATAAGATGATACGAGTGTATAATCATAAAAGAGAGTTTAAATAGCATTTAGATGGTGTTTATTTAGCCATATTCGTTTTGAAATTGAAATTCATCTAAAGTTACACTTAATTTATGGGATAACTAGTTTATGAACATAAATTGGATATGGGTAATGCATTCAGAGTTGATTTCTTTTTAACGAAATTAATTTGTCTTCCTAAAAAATATACCAAACTTTTAGAAAATTTAATAAGGTAAATTACTTGTTTTAAAATTTTAATTAACAGTTTGATACTTTCAATTTTTTCAGTATCAATATGGTCAAATTAATTTACTATTTTAAATAGTTTAATTAAAAGTGTTATCTTGTAAGAAAAATACTTAATTTTGAAATAAGAAACAAATTTAAATATATTTTATTATTCTTTGTGAATATATAAATTATCTTCTTGTCTCTTTTTTTTCCATTTGAAATATTTTTCCATTTGAAATACGAGTTGTTATGATTGAGAGTAAGAATCATATATTGAATTTGAATGAATGAAAAATCTGATTACAATCTATGCTCCTATATATATTGCTATATATCTCCAACTAACGCTACTTGTTTATGTTAGTTAACTGATGGTTAACTAACTTATTATAATAATACTCCTCTAACTACAACTAAAACTACATATTAACCCATGCCCATATAATACTTGCTTATCACATATCACAACACCTAAAATCTCCACCTTGATTACAAGTATTCTGATACATGCAGAACGTCTAAACACCACTGTAACTTGATTCCTGACAATGACTTGGTTAACATATTTGCTGCACATTTGGGTCAGTATGAACCTTCTCCACCTTCACTTCCTTAACTTCCTTATTGCTGATTACCTCTCTTATGAAATGCAACTTTACGTTGATATGTTTGGACCTCTCACGATGCATTGGATTTTTAGATAAGTGCAATGCACTTTGATTATCACAATACACCACTGTATCTTCACTAGGCACTCCAAGCTCCTTTAAACATCCCTTTAACCACATAGCTCTTTAACTGCCTCTCTCAAAGCCACATATTCAACTTCGGTCGATGAAAGAACTACTATATGCTGCAAAGATGACTTCCAACTGATTGTACATCCCTCTATCTTGAACACATATCCACTGATAGATCTAAACTTATCCTGATCCTTTGCAAAGTCAGAATCTGAGTATCCTTGAATTACTTGTGCATTATCCTTTTCTTTCCCATACAGCAACCCAACATCTTTAGACCTTTGTAGATACCTTAATATCCACTTGAAACACCCTTCCAACTAAAATAGATGTTTCACGAACAATTAACAATAATTATCAGAATATACTTTGCGGAAAATGCGTCAAATTTAAATTTTCAATATTCAAAAGCCATCAACATGATACTTCCCACTTTGTCACCTAATAATGAGCAAAGTGTGGGGTATCATGGATCAAAGCAGATGGGTTACAATTTATAAACATCTAGGTTATCTAACTATGGGTTAAAGCTAAGTTCATCCACGAGCATATGCCAAAAAGGGAGTCCACTAATCCCGCACCCGAGCAATCCAAAAGCTATGCCAAAAATGCAAGGAACTCTAAGCTAGCCCCAACCGAAATCAACTAGACGGACCGGCTAGGCCCTTACCATTGACAGCGCCTGAAAAAGGTTAACAACTAACAGAGTCAACATAAAGTTGAGTGAGTTACTAGATTAGATATAACACAAGGTATATAGATGCAATGATGATCAACATAATGATTCCAAACGGCATAAGTCAAGTGCACAAGATGAGTGATCAAATACCACATGCCCCTTCATAAATCGGGGTTCCCTAGCAAGTACGGGTGTGGTGATGCCTCTAGCAAGTACGAGGCTGTCCCTAGCAAGTACGGGACTGTCCCTAGCAAGTACGGGACTTCCGACAATGCAAGTACGTCGGCATCCGGCATCCAAAGGGGCCAGGAATAATCCATGGATATCCAGGTGAGTCCAAACGAAAGGTATAATCAACAAATGAGGTCCAAGATGCCTCGAGAATACGAATATGCCATGCATTGATGAAATGGATGAATAAGCAACAATCATATAATGCCATAGTATGAATCAACAACGAATGATCAATCATAAAGCAACAAGTACATCATATATGACTTTATGAAAATCTAATACTAGAACTCACAGTGATTGGTTATCAAGATTTCAAAGCCTTCCAACCATGCCACAATAGCCCCGAGAATGGCTAAGACTTGTGACCAAGCCTCTTTCGATTCGATTCGCCTATAAGCATTCATAAGGCGCACACATAAGCTCCCGAACACAATATAAGACCCAAGATAGTCCTAAGGGTGTTGGGACATCAAACCGAAAGTACTAAGTCCAATAGAGGCCCTAGGAGTTCCGGAATTGATTTAAGGCCTTCAAACCCTTTAAACACTTAATTTAGAAGTGCATCGGACGCATAAGACCCGAG
This sequence comes from Centrapalus pauciflorus, assembly GCA_020465985.1. Lineage (NCBI taxonomy): Eukaryota > Viridiplantae > Streptophyta > Magnoliopsida > Asterales > Asteraceae > Centrapalus > Centrapalus pauciflorus. The sequence goes on along the minus strand of JAANYP010004596.1, from coordinate 1,075,799 downwards.
CATCGACCCCTAACCATGGAAAATGAATTTCGGGGACAGAAAGTTGGTAGAGGCGCGACCCAGAGGGGGTAGAGGCGCGACCAACAGGCTGCCCCCCCCACAGACTGCAACTTAAATGCCCAAAAATGCACCAAAACCCTCCAAAACTCCCATAATTGCTTCTAGCTATTGAAATAGACTTTACCAACCATATAATTAACATATTAAGGTCATTTAAACCCCTCTAAACATAATATAATCATTTCATAACAATTCATGATTCCATGGAGCTCATACGGACTCCGAACGAGTCCGAAAACGACCGAAAGCTCCAACCGACAACACCGAGCTCCAATTGAGCTTGGATTCAATTCCAACCAATCCCATAGCCATATTAAACATATTTGGGCCATGTTTGGACATTCAGACTACATCTAAGCATAAAGCCCAATCCCAAAATGATTTGGAACTCATTGAGGCATTTCACCGAACACTTGGCGTGCGGTTTAGCCTAAAAACACCATTTTGAGTTCTTACACATATTTTATGTTTCCCAACTCATGAAAACACTTCTAAACATAACAACATCATGTTCTAACATTCCATGATACGTTGGAGTTCATACGGGCTCCGAATGAGTCCCGGAACGGCCGCAAACTCCAACCGGCAACACCGAGCTCCAAATGAGCTCGGACTCACTTCTAATCAATACTATAACACTAATTAACACATTTAGACTATATTTAAACATTCAAATATGATTACTCATTAAAATTCAATCCAAACACGATTGTGAACTCATTGGGGCATTTCACCGAACACTTGGTGTGCGGTTTCGGCTCGAAACCCCAATTTGAGTTCTATCAATTTTCACTACTCCCAAATGATTCATAAATCATTTTTAAACATATTTGAACTTATTTCAAGCTCCAAAAACATAAAAACACTACCTTTCATCCATTTCTCTATATGAGCCCTAAATGAGCTCAAAGGTGGATGTCAAATGAAACTAACACGAACCACCAATGTAGTTACATATTTTGGCTCTATTATGATCATATAACAACATATTAAAAATTTAGAGCCTTTACTAACCAACTCAACTTAAACCCATCTAGGGTTTCATTCTCCATCAATGGAGAAATGGGGAAGAAGAAGAGAATGGAGAAAGAATAGAGGGAGGATGATTTATACCTTTAAGATGCTTCTAATATCAAGATTTTGAGCTTGAATCTTCAACTTTGCTCATCAAATCCCCAAAACCCTAGCTCCCTTCTTCTTTCTCTCTTCTTTATTTTGACAAAATATCAATTGTGAAGGTGGGTGATGGTGGTGGACGGTTTTGAAGAAAGAGGGGAGGGGTTTTGGCCTTTGGCCACCCCAACCCTCCTACTCTTACTCATTTACAACACACACCCTCCACAAATCATCTTTTAATTTGCAAATAGAAACTACAATGCTATTAGATGCAATAATTAGATAATTCAATACCCAACTAAGTGAATTTGACATGATTATACTAAATGGATTCAAACACTATATTAAACCATTTTTATGTCATACTAATCATTATTTAGTCGTCAAAGTACATTACCTATTTTTGTCATTTCAGTACAACTCAACATTTTATTTTTTTCCTTTAATCTTCAAATCCCAATAATAGCAATCATTACTAATATTCGGTAATAAACTCATAATACAACACTTAAAATTACAATCATAATTGTTTCACAAAGTTAATTACCCTTTTAGTTATTGGGGTGTTACAATTCCTCCCCACTTAAAAGGATTCCGCCCACGGAATCAATTCGACTCAAACAATACCGGATATTTGGCCTTCATCACGGCTTTCGTTCCAGAAGTCATTAAAGGTCTACGATGATGTTTACAAAATCCACCGAACCAACACTACCTCGATCCCTTTAGTTCTCAACTTAGTGACCTTTCAATTCAATACTTGGTCGGGTATCGGGACGTCAATGCATAGGTTTTCAACTGTTTATTCCCAAAGTCAAATATGGGTAACTACATACATTAGTATCCATTACTAATTATACAAAAATTTTAGATTAAATCAATGTAGGTGATTCCATAAGTATGCTTCTTTTAATCTATTTTTAACTTCCTGCGATGTTATAACATATTTTCAACTTCATATTCCACATTATTCTATTTTCAAGTTATCAATATAGAGACATATTCATCAAATATTGCTATATGCTTTTCATACCAATTGCTATATCATTCATTACATAGTAGTATAACTCAGATAAACCCATTACACTTTACACGTTCATGTCACATTCTAGCATATCACATTTGTACACTATTATTACTTTCAGTGGACAAGTTTTACTAATATGACTCATATGATTTTAACAAGTTCGTAGGATTGAATATCTTTAACCAACTAAAATGAGCACTCATGGAGGCTCGATCAACTATATTGGTCAATTCCACTAACCAAACTCATTACTTGCCACAGTCTACAATATATAATTAATACCCCTTGTATAAAGATATTAAAACATGGCGGTTCATCGTACAGTAGGTGCATAAAAGAATCTGGCATAAGTTCATATATTAGTGACTCCTCCTCGAGTCATTTTCGAAAGCAAGCACATTTGCCTACTCATCATTAAGGCCATAAAATGTCTCTCACGCTTAAGTGTTTATCCAAGGTAGTGATCATACCACATATTATTTGCCTTGTCTCATAAAACCGGGCCAAACCACATCATTAGCTAAGATATACAAAATGAACATAGAGAAATCATTCAAAAGAGACTTACTATTTAACCAATAAAGTCATCACATATGAGACAGCAATCTGTATTAAGTTCAAATTAACTTTATCTAATATATGCACCTTGGAATGATGTTCAAGAATCATAGAAATGCAATATGTGAGCGTCTAAGGGATATAGTTCAATTCTAATGTTACATGTATCAATTAGCCACTTATCCCTTAAGACTTTCATAACCACTCTTACTTAATAAGGTTATCATTCACTTTAAGATAACTATGCACTTTTAAGGGACTAGCATAAGTACCAACCGTCATTATTATATATACACACGTTACCATGTTTGTCCAAAATATTGCTAGCTTTTCTACGTTGCTAGGTCTATGTCCTACCATTAGGATTAATATTTCGATTTCATATTAAGATTATCCATTCATGTAACTATGTAAGCAACAGGTATACGATGTTAACTGATTCGTTTAAATGAAATTTATGCACTCGACAAGTTCATACTAATCATCCATACTTTGCAACTTGAGTATTAGATATTTTCTTTATTTGTCTAGTCAGTTGTCGAATACTTTCCGATAGCAAAATTTTGTTAACACATAGATTAACTTATTCGTTTCATGTAGATGTGTCACCAATATTCACTCATTTAAACTCGTATAACTACTATCTTCGAATAACTCTAAGTTTTTAGCTACTACTTCATGTCAATAAAGTTTCCATTTAGCATAACTTTTCTCAATATACAGTACAAAATGTGTCAATAATCATCATTCACATACTGTCACATTTAAGTTAGATGGTTGTTCTAAACAACTCCTACCTAATAGCCATCTCATGACACCAATCAATACTTAATTATTTATGTTGTTGCACTTCAATCCGCGCTTCCCATTTCGTATAAATAACTATTAATAGTTACTTGCTCTCAATTGCATGGTGTACCTTCAATGGTGACTTTACTTCATTGCTCTAATTTCAAGTCTTAGAGTCAATTCAACTTTATACCCGTAAGATGCAACTATTTTTAGATCATCATAACTTAACAAAGTAAGAGTTTTCAACACTTTTTTTTTTTTTTACATCAAATTTGAGGGTACTAACATCCCTTATTATAGGTCGTCCCATGACCATTTCTCTCCTATGTGGAGTATTACATGCAACCAAACATTAGTTGTGGTATATCTCTAAAGACCCACATTGATAATATGCATTATAATCTAGCGTTTATCAATATTTAGTGCTCATAGAGTATTTACCTCCCTCGTATATTAGCAAAACAAAACTACTTGCTTCTGAATCGACATAGTTACAATGTGCATCATCATTAACTAGCTTCCAATCCTTTCATAGAGTGAGAACATAGTAAGCATTCATTTCGTATTCAAGGATCATATGACAACCATTATGATCCATCCCAACTGAAATGCAACAGGTATATCGATCCATCAATAGATGCAATTGTAGCCTATTCCAATCAAGTTTCAGTTCGTAATCATGCATGTTGAGATTTCATTAGCATACACACGGTTCATATAGTTCATGTTAAAACATGTTAGCGCAAACAAAGCATACATATACAATTAATAAAGTTTCCATCAGTATGATCAATTAACAATTTAAATATTCAGAAACACGAGTAACATGCCAAATACTATCATTACACATATATCTCTACGAACATGATTTGCATATAGCAACAACAATCTACTACCAATGTTCACCTGACAATTAAACGTGTCCATTTTCTTGTAATGAGTCATATTTAATTGTATCTCATAGCATATGCATATTTATCATATTCAATTAAGTCANAATATATTTAAAAATTATGGTCTAAACAAACATAGGATCGAAATAATCATCATTTATGTTATTATATCAAACCAACTTATGTTATCCGGAATAACGGATTTTTTAAAAAATTTACTATTTTCAAAGAACCATCATCGTTTTGAAAAAATATTGTTTTCAAACCAACTTATTTTGGTCTAGACAAACATGGCATGCTCTGTCATCGTAATAAACATCGTCGTTTTTAAAAGTTTAAAAAATTCGTTTTATTTTATCAAAAATTTGAAAGGTTTAATTAGTTCGGGGACTTATAAGGGAAAAAAAGTGAAATGGAGACTTAATCGAAAAAATTTTATACTTTGATGGTTTTTTCGCAAAATAGTTTTAAGCATGTTAACCTGTTATAACAGGTTAACGGACCAATTTAAAAGGTTTAAGCAGTTTGGGGACTTATCAGAAATAAAATTTGAAATGGGGACTTAATCGAAAAATTTTTGTACTTTGATGGTTTTTTGCATAATTTTCCCATATATATATATATATATATATATATATATATATATATATATATATATATATATATATATATATATATATATATATATATATATATATATATATATATATATATATATATATATATATATGTTTGACACTTATGTTGTTGCTGCTGCTGCGATTACTTACCAGACACACACTGACACACATGAACAACCCATTTCTTTATGTTTTTAATCGGTTTTATGCAGCAAAAGCAAGGATTAATGGCGTGTTTAATCTTCCTCATTATACATTCTATTTTCTAGGCAATTAAGAGGGTTGTTGGGGCTGTTACATTGCTGAAATTCTTCTGTTTTAAAGCCACAAAACATACACACAAATGCAATATGATGACATAAGAAAAGGTGTTAAAGTGCTGCTGCTGTCCCCTGCACATCCGAGACTTCACTTGGTTTGAGTCTCGGATCTTTACATAACACATACACACAATACAAACACTTCAGATACTTGTAATTTACTTAATGATTTTGGCTGCTTTTTAATCAATACATCCGAGACTCTCACCAAGGTGAGTCTCGGATTTTTCCCAAACAATACACATACTAATTAGGATATTTCACGCACGTTTACCAATAATTCATATGTCAATACTTGCGGAATTAGCGACAAATTTAAATTTTCGATCTTCAAAAGCCATCAACATGATACTTCCCACTTTGTCACCTAATAATGAGCAAGGTGTGGGGTATCATGGATCGAAGTAGATGGGGTTACCAAATTTTATACATCTAGATTATCTAACCATGGATAAGAGCTAAGTTCATCCACGAGCATATGCCAAAAAGGGAGTCCACTATTCCCGCACCTGAGCGATCCAAAGGCTATACCAAAAGACGGGGAACTCTAAGCTAGTCCCAACCAAAATCAATAAGACGGACCGGCCAGACCCTTACCCTTGACAGTGCCTGAAAAAGCTTAACAACTAACGGGTCAACATAAAGTTGAGCGAGTTACTAGATTAGATTTAACACAAGGTATATAGATGCAATGATGATCAACATAATGATTCCAAACGACATAAGCCAAGTGCACAAGATGAGTGATCAAATACCACATGCCCCTTCATAATGCGGGGTTCCCTAGCAAGTACGGGTGTGGTGATGCCTCTAGCATAGTACGAGGCTGTCCTTCTCAAGTACGGGACTTCCGATTCAAGTACGTCGGCATCCGGCATCCAAAGGGGCCAGGAATAATCCATGGATATCCAGGTGATTCCAAACGAAAGGTATAATCAACAATGAGGTCCAAGATGCCTCGAGTGTACGAATATGTCATGCATTGATGAAATGGATGAATAAGCAACAATCGTATAATGCCATAGTATGAATCAACAACAATTGATCAATCATGAAACAACAAGTACATCATATATGACTTTATGAAAATCTAATACTAGAACTCACAGTGATTGGTTATTAAGATTCCAAAGCCTTCCAATATAACCACAATAGCCCCGAGAATGGCTAAGACTCGTGACCAAGCCTCTTTCGATTCGATTCGCCTATAAGCATTCATAACGCGTACACATAAGTTCCCGAACATAATATAAGACCCTAAGATTGACCTAAGGGTGATGGGACATCAAACCGAAAACACTAAGTCCAATAGAGGCCCTAGGAGTTCCGGAATTGATTTAAGGCCTTCAAACCCTTTAAACACTTAATTTAGAAGCGCATTGGACGCATAAGACCCAAGCATCGACTCCCGACCTTGCAAAACGAAATCATGGGGCAGATTTATGGTCATGGTGCGAGCAGGAAGGGGTAGCGCCGCTACCACCTTTCTGTCCGTCCTCTGACTGCACAAACAATGCTCCAAGCACTCCAAAACTCCCATAAATGCTTCTAACAATTGAAATGGACTTTCCCAATCATATATTTAACATATTAAGGTCATTCTAACCCCTCTAAACATAATAGAATCATTTTATAACACTTCATGATTCCATGGAGCTCATACGGACTCCGAACAAGTCCGAAAACGACAGAAAGCTCCAACCGACAATACTAAGCTCCAATTGATCTTACATTCAATTCTAACCAATCCAATTGCATTATTAAACATACTTGGTCTATGTTTAGACATTCAACATACGTCTAAACATTAAAATCCAACCCCAAATGATTTGGAACTCGTTGTGGCATTTCACCGAACCCTTGTTGTGCGGTTTGGGCCTAAAACGCCAAATTGAGTTCTTGCACGTGTGTTGTGTTACCCAACATATGAAAACACTTTGATAACATAAATAAACACTCTCTACACATTTTAACACCAAAACATTCCATTCCATGACTCCATGAAATTCATACGAATTCAAACCGAGTTCTTAAATGACCAATACCTAAATAAGTCTTCGAAACTCCAATTGAGTTCCTACTAACTTCCATTCAACTCCATGGCCCTAAATAACACATTTGACTCATAATTTATCATATGAAATATGCAAGAACACTACAAACCCATTTCCATCCACCATTGGAGCTCAAATGGAGCTCCAATTTGGGTTTTCATTCCATATCACTAACTCACCCAATCAATCTCATATTTATGACTCAAATACCTTTATAAACTATAAATATTACCATATTCATGATATTGGAGTCATTAGCCAACTCCATCACAAAAACCGAGTTAGGGTTGTGTTCTTCCAACTTGAAGAACAACAATGAAGATGAAGAAAAGATGAAAGACATGTTTTATACCTTCAAAGATGGTACCAAAATATGATTTTCCAACCTTCAATCTTCAATCTTTGATCAACCAACCAAAACCCTAATTTCTTTTCTTCTTCCTTCTCTCAACTCTTACAAAAACTGAAGTGGGTGCATATGTGTGTGTGTGTTTGGACGAAAATAAGGAGAAAAAGGAGGGGGCTTGGCCTTTGGCTACCCCCAATCCTCCAACTATGCTCACATGTGCAATATACCCCCTTCCTTACATATCTTTCACTTTCATTTATATAAAAAAACAAACTAAAATACCATAACTTGCATTAATTAATAATTCAACATCTAAATAAATAGATTCACTAAATATATTTAAACACCGCAGTGATCGATTATTATGTCATACTGATCATTATTTAAATGACAAAGTACATTACCTATTTTTGTCATTTCAGTACAATCCGACATTTTATTTTTTTCTTTAATTATTCAAGTCCCAATAATAGCGATCATCACCGATATTTGGTAATTAACTCATAATATTGTACTTAAGTTCACAATTATAATTGTTTCACAAGGTTTATTACCTTTTTAAATTATTGGGGTGTTACACATACACATATGGATCTTATGTTTTCTATTTAAATGTAATTGCACACATACACCTACATAGGCTATTGTTGATGTATTAATCACTCATATAGGGGTTGCTGGACATCTATAATCATAGCAAGACTTCGTATATTTATGCATGTATGTACTGGTTGTTGCTTAATACCCTACACATGCCACACACTTTATACTATAAAACACACATGATATATACATACATACATATATATATATATATATATATATATATATATATATATATATATATATATATGTGTGTGTGTGTGTGTGTGTGTGTGTGTGTATGTATGTATGTATGTATGTATGTATGTTTGACACTTATGCTGCTGCTGCTGCTGCGATTACTTACCAGACACACACATGAACAACCCATTTCTTTATGTTTTTAATCAGTTTTATGCAGCAAAAGAAAGGATTAATGGCGTGTTTAATCTTCCTGATTATACATTCTATTTTCTAGGCAATTACGAGGGCTGTTGGGGCTGTTACATTGCTGAAATTCTTCTGTTTTAAAGCCACAAAACACACACACAAATGCAATATGATGACATAAGAAAAGGTGTTAAAGTGCGGCTGCTGTCCCCTGCACATCCGAGACTTCACTTGATTTGAGTCTCGGGTCTTCACATAACACATACACACAATACAAACACTTCAGAGACTTGTAATTTACTTAATGATTTTGGCTGCTTTTTAATCAATACATCTGAGACTCTCACCAAGGTGAGTCTCGGATTTTTCACAAACAATACACATACACTTAGCTTTCTATGTGAACAAGAGGAAAGAGGCTGCTGTTGTTTTTGTCACCAACACTACACATCCGAGACTTATAAGTCTTGGATCTTTTATGCATAACATCACACACACGTGGTTTATATTAATGGCTGAAGTGGGTTGCTAGTTCTTTTGTGATCACATCCGACACTTTGACTCTAAGTGAGCCTCGGATGTTTCATTTTCATGCAATACAAACACACACACATCACAGATCATTTGCTTATTGTTCTTCTGCATTTTCAGCAGCAAAGGAAGGAGTTTAAGGGCTGTTGAGACACATCCGAGACTTGGCTATTTATTGAGTCTCGGAATTATTTGTCACATGCAATACACAGACGCACAAACACACAGCAGTATACTTTCTGTTTTATTTATTTTCCCAGCAACATATAATAAGGATTAAGGGCGATTTGATGCCCACAACGTTCAACAAACCCCCAAGAATGGATCTGAACCAAGGCCGAAGGCCAATTGGCCTTCTTGGCCATCCACTTTCGGTCAAGAACAGAAACATAATTCCTTTTCACAGCAACCTATTTTAATCTCAAAATTTTAGTTTAAATCTTGGAATTAAACTCTCGAAATGCTAGAATCTTCAATTAAACATTAAACAAGAACATGCATGAGTTTATTTTCTGATTTTAAACACGTAATGATGTTCAATTTCATGAATTATTTGACCATGACTTCGGTTTTGCCTCTCGACTTTCTGTCCAGGCCGTATACATGCAAAACACCATACAAATGATGAATTTAAATGGCGAAATTACCTTCAATGTTGTAATAAACTTATGATTGATTCTTGCTTTGACGTTTCCCAATTCTTAATTTTTGATTTTTGGTTTCAAGTTTGTGATGAAACCTTGTAGATGAACCGTGGGTTTTGGGTTTAGGAATGAGAGAGTTTTAATTTTCTTTTGATTGCAAATGAAAAAATTCAAAAAACCCAACAAAGTATCTCTTTTTGAATGATTAAGTCCTTAAACTGTTTTTTGAAACAACTAAACCCTTAAACTTAATGAAACCTAGTAGTTTGATCCTCCGGCCTACAAATCATGACTATAAAGATTCTTATAATAGCAAAACCAATAAAAATGATTATTTGTAATATCAAAACAAAAAACACGAATACATCGTTTACATAAGTCAATCCATTCCAAAAGAAATTATATCAAAGTTGTGTCTGACACCTTCAGTTACATAATATATCCAATAATAGTCTCGTCTTTATTTTGTTCTTAGTCAACAGCAATAGCCCCAACTTCAAGTTCAACGTGGTAGGGTGTCATTGCATGATGTCTGTAATGCATAAAACATGCAAGTAATAGTCATAATATAAGTTGGTTCACAATTTAAATTGACAAGAAAATAATACCCTAGAGCCTCTTATTGTTGTAGTCGTTTTAGGAATCTTGACAAATACACACAAGAAGTTACAAATCGATCACCAAGCAGGTTAATTCAGGTTGATAACATTTGTAAATTGATTTCATGAAAAACGATTCCATGAAACAAAAGTCGATTCCATAAACAAAAATCGAACTAACAATCGAACTAATTCCATGAACAGACTGGAAATTGATTCCATAATCTGAAAATCGATTTCATAAACTGAGAACGAACTAAAAAAAATCAATGGAATGAAAGAAACGTACATATGGAAATCGATGAAGGAACTGGAAATCGGTTCACGTTTGATAAGCTCTTCACGTCTGGAATGAATCGATCATTTTCCCGTTCACGCTTTTTAGAGAAACCACTGATAAGGATTCCACGTCCCTTCGTCGACACTCATGACCGATGATCTTCTTTTTTTTCAATCTTTGTAATTATTTTTGTTAGAGAATTGACTGGGTGGGTGAAAACATATGGGGGATAAAACTGGACTTTAACCTATAGATTAGGTTACCCGTCAACTTTTTTGACTTAAAGGATCATACTAATTGAATTTAATTAGTTTAAGGATTTATTTGTTTTGAAAAATAGTTTAGGGACTTAATTATTCTAAAACACATAGTTTGTTGGGTTTTTCTGAATTTTGCCCTTTTTTATATTTTTATTGGCACACATTGCATTTGATTTATCTCTAACAAAATTTAAACAAAAAAATAGATTATTAACTTATTTTATTGTGTTCCGATTTTCATAAATTTATTTTTTTTAAAATAACGATTAGTTAAAGATAAAGGAAAATTTAATTTGATATGTTTTTATTATTGGTGTAAAGTTAAAAGTCGCTGCTATTATTGGTAAAAATATAAAACGTTGTTGCTATTATTGGTAAAAAGATAAAAGTTGTTGGTATTAATAGATGGTAACCTGCTATAGCAGGTTCCCAGGTCAAAATTTGGTATAATCGGTAAAAAATACAAAAGTTGTTGCTATTAATGATAAAAAATAAATAATGTGGGTATAAACGGTAAAACTACAAAAAGTTGTTGTTATTTTTGGCATATAACCCTAAACTATTACTACTTTTAATTAATCTCAATGTCTTTTTATGTCATTTAATACTAAAAGCTACAACACCAGCTACTTTTACCAAACACATTTATAAAAACAAAAAATTCTAGTTCTTCTAAAAAACTACAGCTCCCAAAAACTCTAGGTACTAAAAATTTCAACTCACAGCTTCTGCTTAAAACTACAGCTAGTCGTGCCAAGCATGCCTAATGAATATTCTAATTTTTTTTATAATTTAAAGAAAGTAGGGTGTAGGATCAAACTAAAATAGAGGTCAACACCTTGACATGTAAAACAGTTACAAACTTTGTGGGTAAACATGATTTTGCTTTTAAATACTCTCGCCGGCCCAATATCAACACATGCAACCGCTCAATGTTTATTCTCAAAATATCTATTATATTTTTAGGTTAACGATTTAACAATATTATTGACTTGTAAAGTTATTTGTTGTTAATTTATCATTTTTACTTAAATTTTATTTATATTGAATACACACATATAGGGCTCAATTTATGTTTTTGTCCGGTGGTTCTGAAAATTATTGAAATGGCCCTAAATACTCCATACGTCAAACAAGACTAATAGGCTATGCTCTCTTCTTTCCACATGTTTGTTTCAGTTTTAACATTTATATTATGTTTGTTTAATTCTTTTTATATTATGTTTTACATACAAAAAATTTTAAATATTTTTTAGTTATATAAATATTTTCAGTCTTTGTTTTTATTTGCTTTTTTATAATTCTCTTTATTTTTTAATTTCTATTATAATTTATATAAGAATATAAAGGTTAGTCTATTTTATGTTTTAGTTATTAGAGTATTTTATTTTACGAGAATCTTACGAATGTAAGGGGGCATTTGTTTTGTGTGATGAAATTCGATGGAATTAGAATTTAAATTTAGCTTGTTAATTTACAATTTTTAATAATTAATGTAAAGAGTTAAGTTTTATGTATTCTCCATCAAATTCTTTTATTTATAGAAATTTGACATTCCTTCCGACTAATACATGAATTAGATTCCGACCTACATCTCTAACCAATACTAAAAATCATATTCTACCTGTACCAATAATCACATTAATAACTAAAATTTAAATTCCAATTTATTCAAATTCCATTCGTGCATGTGAACCAGACGCCACATAAAGAATTGCGTATGAATAAAGGTTAAAAGATTCATGTTTATGATTTTATCATTAAACAATACGTATTGAATCATAACAAAATAACTAAATCCGTCCAAAATGCCCTTAAAAGCAAATAGCATATGATTCAAACATATACGTTTCTTTCATTTAGCATTTTTCAAGTTTCCTATCATATTTGAACATACAATCCATATCCTACTATTGCATCGTTAAGTTTATTAAATGTTTAAAACTTTTAATATATACTATAACTTTTGTATATATATTTATTTACTAAAAATAAACTTTTTAAACCCGATGTTACGCCTTTAGGATAAAAACTCTTTCTATACAAAATTCGATCGGTATATTTTAAGACATGCAATAATATATGAGAATGAGTTTTGTGAACAAGATTTTCTGTTTCTTCTACGATCTATTTTTTTTTTTTTTTTTTTTTTTTTTTTTTTTTTTTGTAAACAACAATTAGACGAAGTGAGTGTCTGGGATTGCTTAATTCTTTACTTTTGTGGTTTATAAACGCAACATGAGTGCCTAAGATTGAGTTTTGCAAACATTGTTTTTTTTTTTTCTCCGAGCAGTAGCACAAAATCAAGCATAGATCCTAATGATTTCATTAAGAATTAAATGAATATTAGCATTCACATGCAATTGCTTTCGTGTTCAATTCATAATTGCAAAAGCATTAGCTATTATTAATTGTGTTTAACATCAAACTTATCTTAATTTGATTAAAAAAACGTAGTTGTATTCAAGTTTTCATATTAAATGATATAAGACTGAAAATACAAAATGTTAAAAACTTTATTGTTTATTTTGTCTTGTACCCTTTTGATGAAATCAATCTAATAGCTAAATAAATGAATTGCAATGAACATATGGGTAGTAATTAAATCTAAAACGTTTTGATAATAATAAAATAATTCCCATGTGAAAATTCCCAAAAAAAAAAAAAAAAAAAAAAAAAAAACCAAATAACAATTGTTTCATAAAATACGTATATGAAAATCCAAACGCCACAAGCACCCCGACGGTGATCGGTAACACATCTAAAGTTAATTTTTATAGGGATCGGTTTTTCCAAAAGTTTACAGGGATCGTTTTAAAATTTATCATACTACTATAAAAAGCACACACATTGAACGCAATTTATAAAAAAATCCCTAAAAATTGTGGTTCTTTGTGTTTTTTATGCAATAAAATCCGCCATTTCGGTTTCTTAGGAAAAAATCATGGTCTATTTATTTTGGGCAAAATTCAAAAAAACCCAACAAAGTATCTCTTTTTGAATGATTAAGTCCTTAAACTTTTTTTTGAAACAACTAAACCCTTAAACTTAATGAAACCTAGTAGTTTGATCCTCCGGCCTACAAATCATGACTATAAAGATTCTTATAATAGCAAAACCAATAAAAATGATTATTTGTAATATCAAAACAAAAAACACGAATACATCGTTTACATAAGTCAATCCATTCCAAAAGAAATTATATCAAAGTTGTGTCCGACACCTTCAGTTACATAATATATCCAATAATAGTCTCGTCTTTATTTTGTTCTTAATCAACAGCAATAGCCCCAACTTCAAGTTCAACGTGGTAGGGTGTCATTGCGTGATGTCTGTAATGCATAAAACATGCAAGTAATAGTCATAATATAAGTTGGTTCACAATTTAAATTGACAAGAAAATAATACCCTAGAGCCTCTTATTGTTGTAGTCGTTTTAGGAATCTTGACAAATACACACAATAAGTTACAAATCGATCACCAAGCAGGTTAATTCAAGTTGATAACATTTGTAAATCGATTTCATGGAAAACGATTCCATGAAACAAAAGTCGATTCCATAAACAAAAATCGAACTAACAATCGAACTAATTCCATGAACAGACCGGAAACTGATTCCATAATCTGAAAATCGATTTCATAAACTGAGAACGAACTAAAAAAATCGATGGAATGAAAGAAACGTACATATGGAAATCGATGAAGGAACTGGAAATCGGTTCACGTTTGATGAAGCTCTTCACGTCTGGAATGAATCGATCATTTTCCCGTTCACGCTTTTTAGAGAAACCACTGATAAGGATTCCACGTCCCTTCGTCGACACTCATGACCGATGATCTTCTTTTTTTTTCTATCTTTGTAATTATTTTTGTTAGAGAATTGACTGGGTGGGTGAAAACATTTGGGGGATAAAACTGGACTTTAACCTATAGATTAGGTTACCCGTCAACTTTTTTGAGTTAAAGGATCATACTAATTGAATTTAATTAGTTTAAGGATTTATTTGTTTTGAAAAATAGTTTAGGGACTTAATTACTCTAAAACACATAGTTTGTTGGGTTTTTCTGAATTTTGCCTATTTATTTTTGACAATGTATATAACAAATAATACAAAAAAATTATCAGGGACAGTTGGCCCTTATGACCAGCACATAAATTCACCCCTAACGGTGATGCTTCTTCTTCTTCTTCTTATTATTTTCTTTCCTCTTTAACAACTATGTACTCGCTTAACATATATATGTACAAAAATACTAGGTTAATACTCATGTATTACACGGGTTAACATAATAATAATATTTAAAAATAAATATTTATAATATATAGAAAGTAATAATAATAATAATAATAACAATAAATTAGTGTAACACTCGTTAATTTCGAGGTAATCACTTATTATAAACTATGCAATTTTATTATTATTTAAGTGTGATATATATATATATATATATATATATATATATATATATATATATATATATATATATATATATATATATATATATATATATATATATATATATATATATATATCATGTTAGAAGTATGTTGCTAATTTAAAGTATTTTCTTACATTGTACTATTCTAATTAAATAACTAATATAATTGTTATAATAATAATTGGAAAAAAAAAATAAATGAAACCGTGAGATTTCATGGGGGAGGAGACCATTTCCAACCTCATTGATTTTTTGTATCTACATAACCCACACCCCATCACCATTTTTTTAAATCTGTTTCTTCCTCAAAGAAAAACCCACACACACCTACAAATTTGTCATTGAAGAATTTAGAAGTTGGAAATTTCCAAGAGAGCAACAACAATACCAATATTCATCATCATTTTCTCAACGTCACCATATTGAAACCTTGAGGTAATATCTACAAATCCAAAACAATGTTAATTTTCGTATGCATTATTATAAGCAATGTTAAAATCCATAAGATGTGGTTTATAAATGATTTATCAATCTATAAATGATTTCTAAAACATAAAATATCATTGTCATCTTCTTCATAACTTGTTTAAAAGCATTCTTGAAGCTTTAATGGTGGTTTAAGTGGGTTGAGAGAATAAATCCGAAAATAAGTATAAAATCAATAGAATAGTTGTTAGAAATGATATTTGAATGATTTTAGATGTTTAAACCCGGTTTGAAGTTGTTCGGAGTGAGGGGGTTCAGCGGCGGCGGCGGCCACCGGCGCCGCATCCTTCATCATCTTCTTCTCTCTTTGTCTTGGCCGAGGGCTGTCTGCCTCTTTTCTTTTCTTTCTGTTTTCGTTCACGGGTGAGAGATGAGAACAAGAGTGGTGTTGAGTGCTGGGCTAGTCGGCGCCGGGAACTACCTTGGCCGGCGACTTCTCCTCTGGCCGGCGCTCCTTCCCTCCTGTTTTCTTTCTTTTTGGGTCTGCACCGAGAAAGGGGGAGAGATTGAGAGTGTTTTTTTTTTTTTTTGTTATTATTTCTTTAATTTAATTAGGTTTTTAAGGAAAAGAAAAGTAGTTGGGGCCTATCTCTTTTCTTTTCTGTTGTCACCGAGAGGGAGAGAGAAAAAAAGGGAACAAATCATTTTTTTTAATTATTTTCTTTTCTTTTCTATTGATAAATCGGTTGGAGTTATTTAATTTAGGTTAGGGTTAGATTTGGTTGGGCTTTCTCAAATGTATAATTAATTTGGGCTGATAAATATATTATGGATTTAGGGTGGGTTTGTGCGTTTTTTTTTTAATTATCTCTTTTAGATTCTAAATTGGGCTTACTAATTTGAAAGTAATATGGGTTGCTGATTGTGTTATTTTATTTTGTGTTGGCCTTTCTTCAATTTAATTAGATTGGGTTGATTATTAAATTAAGTGGATTTAAAATATAGATGTTATGTTGGATTAATTAATTCAACTAAATTGGGTTTGAGTAAGTTTTATTTTCTAAGTCCATTACAAAATTATTTTATTGCGTAATTGTTATTTTTTTTATCATATAAATATTGCGGGTTATATAATATAGAAAGAGATTTGGAATTTAATTAAATAATTTTGGGCTAGAACATTAATTAATTAAATGGATATTCAATGTTAGTTTGGACTAAGTTATGGAGTATCACTTTTGGATCTATATAATTTAAATAATTGGGCTATGAAAGGGATTTTGTTGGATTAACTTAAATGAATTTGGCAATTGATCTATTGATCGGTAAAATTATAAAATTTTATCAATAGATTTCTATAAATTTGTTATAGGATGACTATTATATCGTCAATAAATTGAATTAAGTTGAAACTTACGTATGTCAATTGTTAACATAACAACTAATAAATAGAAGTACACCAAACTAGTCACTAAAATATTAAATTAATAAATAGAATTGGATATTGGACATTTTAAATTATAAAGTTAAGGATATTGACAAATAGGCAATATACTTTTATATTAGGACTATATTGGTTCAATTGAGACGTGAGGCTCTCGATAGTACTTTCAGCTGATTGTCGGTTAGTCGCTTGGGGGGTTACAGATTGGCGAGCACTGTGAGTAATTGATTTAATTCCATGAATGGTCCTTTATAATATGTTTATGCTGGTTATCTGTTTCATTTCTTTTATTATGCTTATCCATTTCACTGTCATATTGCCTCGATTATCTGATATTCTTTTCATCACCATGAGTTGTTATATGATAACCCTTTCCCCGGTATGCATACTTTGTATTTATGTGTTGACTGCATGCCTGTGTGGCTGCATTATTTATGCGCTGTAAGTCGGGAGTGCCGCAAGCTGTGTTACTGTGTATGCATTGCTGGGAAGGCCGGATGCTGCACAGACTACCTATTCGTGGACGCACTGCTGGGAAGGCCGGGTGCTACACATGTTGAATTTGTGCCTGATAACTTGTGCATTCATATTACAGTGTTATTTGTGCTATTAAATCTGTTACTCGCTAGGCGACGGCTTACCCCGGTTGTGGGGGCAATGTTTCAGGTTTAGCTGATAAGGGAAAAGCACCAGCTTCAGGATCTGGAGTTTGAGTACTCGTGGTATCAGATAGACTTCCGCTCACTTAGTAATTATTACCGAACTTGTATTGGGATGGGTAGATCCCTAGACTTTCGATTTGGTTGTAATAACTAGATAATTTATTTAGCGTACTCTGAATTTGATTTTATGTTGCAGATTATAATAAAAGCGTCACGTTGTTAGAACGTGGCGTTTCAATTTCAGAGCCAGGTTTGGTTTAAGTGAATTAAGTATCTTTTTGGTACTTAGTCTTAAACCGTAGGATGCATGATCACTATTAGTTTAAGTTATGATTTTACGAGTTTAACTCTACCCTGATGGCCTTAGGGAATTGGGTACGGTTAAGATAGGGTTAAACTACAACTTTAATCGATATATAAATTCATACCCTTATGAGCAAACCATAAATTAATCAAGTACAAAAACATAACGAATTATTAAATTAATTCATAGATTTAATTTCAGCATCATGGATGACGACGAGAGCCACCATATTCCACATTATGGAGCCTGTGAAGGATCTGGATTGACTAGAGTGTTCAGAGAAGACTTCTCACCTGAACCACTGTTCGAAAATTGATATGGTGGAGTAAGTTGTGGGTTTGTAGTGGATACATTATATACGCATAAATCGTCAAATAATTAAATAACCGAATTGAAATGATCACATAAGATGAGTTAACGTTATTGTATATATAAAAGGCGCTTTTTATAAATGATTAGAACTTCAGCTTTAATTAAGATTTGTCAGATTTTTTTGATTGTCGCATGTACATGATACTAGTCTCGTTCAACTTTCAAGATTCAACTATATCATAGTGTTGTTATTCGTTTATTGTCGTTGATAATTTGATTGTTCATTACTCTTGATTATATCTATGTCATGAGTCCATGGCCGCACATTATCGTGCTATCAGTGTTACTGTGTGTGACACAACAGGTAGTCATGATTGTGCTTCTGTGTCAGTATTTTGCTTCTATACACTTTTAACATAGAGTTCATTGCACGCACTTGGCGTGAGTCGATTGATCTGTTCACTCAAGCAACTAAGAGTGTCTATTCGATATCTTTGCACCATCGGGTGGTGGTATTCGTTTCTTCTTGGTATTTGTATGTTGTGCAGTTAAAGAATCTGACAAACTCAAAGTAATACTCAAACTGTAATGGATTTAAAAGAGTGTAATGTGAATCAAGACGAGAAAGTGGGGCATAATAGGTTAGGGATGCAAAAAGGTATATAAGAACACCAGAATTAATACGATATAACCTAACATGATGTACACAATAATGAGTGGTACTGTGAGTCTGATTGTAACCGATGATGTATGACTGATTTGTAACTAATACAATACCTTAACTCATTTGTGAGAAATGACAGATTTGATGCAGTGATCAGAGATATTAACTTGAAGAAAAAAAAACCTTGGAAACTCAACTGCTAAACAAAGGATATTGGTAAAACAAGAAGTTAACACAGTCACGAGTGAAAATCCATGACATTAAGATGTGAAACAAGATTGAGCACGGAGAGTCAAATAATAAAAAAGGGAGAAAAGAAATGAATGATGATCTTTGGATACTTAATAAAGATTTAAACATTAATTCTGGATATATAGTCAATATTCAAAATGAAATAGTACTAAAGTTTGAAATTATAAATACAAACAACAAATAGATACTTATTTTTATATAATTTTATTGATTTATGTTTGATTATATCACTACAAATAAGAAACATCATAGTTTATAATCTCATTCACCACAGAGCAATGTGCGGATATTAAAATCTTGCTAAGGTCCAATGAAACTTGTTTGATTTAATTGGGTCTTTATACAAGATCAAATACATATATTGAACTTGTTGTGGGAAATAAAACGAGAATGATACTATGGAAATTATAAAATGGCCTTGAACTCAAATAAGCAAATAAGTATTACTGTCCAAGAAGGTTTTAATGAAAAATTAAACAATTATTATGTAAACCTTACTATTACATACAAGTGTGATTGCACGGAATGAATTACTTGATTCACAACATTATGAAATTTTGAATTTGTCCGCGTAAATAAATAATAAATTTTGAAAGAATATTAATGAGAATCATTATGATTTAAAACTACTATAATATTTAGATTTAATACATATCATATACGTAGGTTGTACAATAATGACAAGGTTCAATTTCTTAGCCACACGATCAGTGGCAATGATGTATCAGTTGAGCAGTCGAAGGTCGAGATTATTCGGGATTGGGAACAGCCCCATAATGTTTCAGGGGTTCGTAGCTTTCTCGGCTTGGCCAATTACTATCGGCATTTTATTCTCGATGTCTCTTAGACCGCAGTGCCTTTGACTGAGATGACAAGGAACAACGTGACATTCGTTTGGGGTGAGCCGCAGGAGCAAGCCTTTCAGGAGCTGAAGCAATGTTTAAGTGAGACTCCGATTATTTCCCTGTCTGAGGGCAACGATGATTTCATTGTTTGTATCGATGCATCTTTACACGGCCTGTGGTGTGTTTTGAGATCCAACAAGGAAAAGTGATCACTTCTGTTTCAAGACAATTGAAGATCCACGAGAGAAACTACATGATTCATGATTTAGAAATTGGTTGTTATGGTGTTCATGTTGAAGTTATGAAGGCACTATTTATATGACACGAGATATCAACTCTTCACTAACCATACGAGCTTGAAGTACATCTTTGACTAGAAGGAGCTGAAAATGAGACAGTAGTGTGCCATGAATTTGATTAAAGACTATGATTGCGAGATCCTTTACCACCCTGGTAAAGCGAATGTAGTTGCTAATGCGTTGAGTCGTAAGTCCTATTCTGGTGTATTGTGTTGCGCGACGGTATGTTCTTCTGTGAAGGATTCCATGATTGCAGACATTCTGAGATATCAGTCTGAGGTGTGTCGCCGGTAGAGCATCTGAAGTCTGAGCACATGGTTAGATATATAGAGCGACTTTCTCCTGACAGTCTAGGAATATTGCTATTTGATATATGGATTTAGATTCGTTGAATTGGTGGTTTGCGCTATATCTTATTGGCTGAGGTGCATAATTCTCGTTTATCTGTTCACCCTAGTAATACGATGACGTATCGTGACTTACGTGATGACTTTTGGTGGCCGGCTTGAAGCAAGATGTGGGTCGATTTGTAGAGGAGTGTATCACTTGTTTGCTAGAAGGTTGAGCATCAGAAGTCATATGGCAGTTTACAGCCTTTACCTATTCTGCAGTGGAAGTGGGAGGAGATTGCGATGGATTTTGTCACTAAGCTCACAACGACAGCATGATTCGATATGGGTTGTGGTTGACCGACTTACGAAGAGCGCGCATTTCATTCCAGTTAGGGAGAACTATTCGATGGATCGGTGGGCACAGATTTACATAGACGAGATCATTGCTAGACATGGGGTGCCTAAGAAGATAGTGTCCGATCGAGATTCGCGGTTTACTTTTCGGTTTTGGCAGAGCTTACAAGACAAGCTGGGTACGCGTGTTACACTTAGCTTGGTGTTTCACCCACAGACAGATGGCCAGAGCGAGCGTACGATACAGACTCTTGAGGATATGCTACGAGCCTACGTGTTAGAGTTCGGTGGGAACTGGGATGCTCATTTTCCGTTGATCGAGTTTTCTTATAATAACTCGTATCATTCTTCTATCGGCATGGCACCGTTCGAGGCGTTGTATGGTTGTAGGTGTTGTACACCCACGTGTTGGCGAGAGGTGGGTGAGAGACCTATCGACGGACCCGAGTTATTGCGGATTGCACACGACAAGATTCAGATTATTTGCGAACGATTGAGGGCTACTCAGGATCGACAGGAGATGTATTCAGATAAACGTCATCGACCAGTGGAGCTTGAGATTGGTAGTTTTGTGATGTTGAAGGTGTCGCCCTGGAAGGGTATTATGAGGTTCGGAAAGAGGGGCAAGCTTAGCCCCAAATTTATTGGACATTATCAGATTACAGAGCGTATTGGTGCGCAGGCAAACCAATTGGATTTGCCACCAGAGCTGACCGGTGTGCATGATGTCTTTCATGTCAGCTATTTGCGAAAATGTCCGAAAAATGCCGAGGAAATGGTGCCAACTCAGGATGTTCAGATCGACCAACGACTCAGATACGTCGAGGAGCCCGAGCAGAAAGTGGATGAGAAGATCGGCAAGTTGAGGAATCGGCAGAAAGAGATGCTCTTAGTGAGATGGTGGCACCACCGTGGGAGCCGAAGACGGAGATGATGATGAAGTACCCCGATCTGTTCAATTCTACATGATCTCGAGGACGAGATCAATCCAACTTGTAGGAGATTGTAACACCCGTTAATTTCGAGGTAATCACTTATTATAAACTATGCAATTTTATTATTATTTAAGTGTGATATATATATATATATATATATATATATATATATATATATATATATATATATATATATATCATGTTAGAAGTATGTTGCTAATTTAAAGTATTTTCTTACATTGTACTATTCTAATTAAATAACTAATATAATTGTTATAATAATAATTGGAAAAAAAAAATAAATGAAACCGTGAGATTTCATGGGGGAGGAGACCATTTCCAACCTCATTGATTTTTTGTATCTACATAACCCACACCCCATCACCATTTTTTTAAATCTGTTTCTTCCTCAAAGAAAAACCCACACACACCTACAAATTTGTCATTGAAGAATTTAGAAGTTGGAAATTTCCAAGAGAGCAACAACAATACCAATATTCATCATCATTTTCTCAACGTCACCATATTGAAACCTTGAGGTAATATCTACAAATCCAAAACAATGTTAATTTTCGTATGCATTATTATAAGCAATGTTAAAATCCATAAGATGTGGTTTATAAATGATTTATCAATCTAAAAATGATTTCTAAAACATAAAATATCATTGTCATCTTCTTCATAACTTGTTTAAAAGCATTCTTGAAGCTTTAATGGTGGTTTAAGTGGGTTGAGAGAATAAATCCGAAAATAAGTATAAAATCAATAGAATAGTTGTTAGAAATGATATTTGAATGATTTTAGATGTTTAAACCCGGTTTGAAGTTGTTCGGAGTGAGGGGGTTCAGCGGCGGCGGCGGCCACCGGCGCCGCATCCTTCATCATCTTCTTCTCTCTTTGTCTTGGCCGAGGGCTGTCTGCCTCTTTTCTTTTCTTTCTGTTTTCGTTCACGGGTGAGAGATGAGAACAAGAGTGGTGTTGAGTGCTGGGCTAGTCGGCGCCGGGAACTACCTTGGCCGGCGACTTCTCCTCTGGCCGGCGCTCCTTCCCTCCTGTTTTCTTTCTTTTTGGGTCTGCACCGAGAAAGGGGGAGAGATTGAGAGTGTTTTTTTTTTTTTTTGTTATTATTTCTTTAATTTAATTAGGTTTTTAAGGAAAAGAAAAGTAGTTGGGGCCTATCTCTTTTCTTTTCTGTTGTCACCGAGAGGGAGAGAGAAAAAAAAGGGAACAAATCATTTTTTTTAATTATTTTTTTTTCTTTTCTATTGATAAATCGGTTGGAGTTATTTAATTTAGGTTAGGGTTAGACTTGGTTGGGCTTTCTCAAATGTATAATTAATTTGGGCTGATAAATATATTATTGATTTAGGGTGGGTTTGTGCGTTTTTTTTTATTATCTCTTTTAGATTCTAAATTGGGCTTACTAAATTGAAAGTAATATGGGTTGCTGATTGTGTTATTTTATTTTGTGTTGGCCTTTCTTCAATTTAATTAGATTGGGTTGATTATTAAATTAAGTGGATTTAAAATATAGATGTTATGTTGGATTAATTAATTCAACTAAATTGGGTTTGAGTAAGTTTTATTTTCTAAGTCCATTACAAAATTATTTTATTGCGTAATTGTTATTTTTTTATCATATAAATATTGCGGGTTATATAATATAGAAAGAGATTTGGAATTTAATTAAATAATTTTGGGCTAGAACATTAATTAATTTAAACGGATATTCAATGTTAGTTTGGACTAAGTTATGGAGTATCACTTTTGGATCTATATAATTTAAATAATTGGGCTATGAAAGGGATTTTGTTGGATTAACTTAAATGAATTTGGCAATTGATCTATTGATCGGTAAAATTATAAAATTTTATCGATAGATTTCTATAAATTTGTTATAGGATGACTATTATATCGTCAATAAATTGAATTAAGTTGAAACTTACGTATGTCAATTGTTAACATAACAACTAATAAATAGAAGTACACCAAACTAGTCACTAAAATATTAAATTAATAAATAGAATTGGATATTGGACATTTTAAATTATAAAGTTAAGGATATTGACAAATAGGCAATATACTTTTATATTAGGACTATAGTGGTTCAATTGAGACGTGAGGCTCTCGATAGTACTTTCAGCTGATTGTCGGTTAGTCGCTTGGCGGGTTACAGATTGGCGAGCACTGTGAGTAATTGATTTAATTCCATGAATGATCCTTTATAATATGTTTATGCTGGTTATCTGTTTCATTTCTTTTATTATGCTAATCCATTTCACTGTCATATTGCCTCGATTATCTGATATTCTTTTCATCACCATGAGTTGTTATATGATAACCCTTTCCCCGGTATGCATACTGTGTATTTATGTGTTGACTGCATGCCTGTGTGGCTGCATTATTTATACGCTGTAAGTCGGGAGTGCCGCAAGCTGTGTTACTGTGTATGCATTGCTGGGAAGGCCGGATG
The DNA here is from genome assembly GCA_020465985.1 of Centrapalus pauciflorus. NCBI lineage: Eukaryota > Viridiplantae > Streptophyta > Magnoliopsida > Asterales > Asteraceae > Centrapalus > Centrapalus pauciflorus. The sequence continues at coordinate 1,050,982 of JAANYP010004596.1, read as the reverse complement.
CTGCACAGACTACCTATTCGTGGACGCACTGCTGGGAAGGCCGGGTGCTACACATGTTGAATTTGTGCCTGATAACTTGTGCATTCATATTACAGTGTTATTTGTGCTATTAAATCTGTTACTCGCTAGGCAACGGCTTACCCCGGTTGTGGGGGCAATGTTTCAGGTTTAGCTGATAAGGGAAAAGCACCAGCTTCAGGATCTGGAGTTTGAGTACTCGTGGTATCAGATAGACTTCCGCTCACTTAGTAATTATTACCGAACTTGTATTGGGATGGGTAGATCCCTAGACTTTCGATTTGGTTGTAATAACTAGATAATTTATTTAGCGTACTCTGAATTTGATGTTTATGTTGCAGATTATAATAAAAGCGTCACGTTGTTAGAACGGGGCGTTTCAATTAGAGTTTATATAATATTGATTAATTATCTATTAAGTTAATTAAGTTAAAATTTATTATTAATTACAAAAATGATCCCTGTGGTATGTCCTAAAAATTGGATTTGCTCCTTAAACTTTTAATTTTGCAGAAACGGTCATTATTTTCACTGTTTGTTAGCAATTTTGGTCCTTCTACATATTAACTTTTCTAATATGACTTATTTACCCTTATTTTGATTTAAACCACAGGGATCATTTCTGCAATTAATTCTTTTAACTCTTTTTTACTCTTAGTTAAATAATTTATTTTTTAGTGTTAATTAAATTTAATGAATTATATATAAGAAAAGATTTGTTTCATTTATGTTGGTTCATAAATGATTTAAAAATATTTTTTAGTCTAAATTAAATTTAATTAAAGTGTAAACCTCTCAAACTTTATGATAAAAAGTAATTTATTTTAGAAATTGTTTTTTAGAGGTTTCATAAATAAAATATTTTGACACTATATTTAGTTATGTTGGTTCATACATTTATAATAAAAAAATATTTATGTTGGTTAAACCACAAAGACCATTTATGTAATTAACTATACTTTTATTTTTAGTTTAATTAACTTTAATAAATTATAAAACAGTTACAATTTAATTAAAGTTAATTAACAATAAAAAATATTAAAATCATTTAACTTTTGAATCGTTCTATTTATAATTATTTATTTATGAACCAACTTTATAATTTTGACACATTAAACTATTATAATTATAAATAAAAACATTTAAATTTAAAAATATCTTAACACATTAAACTCTTTTAGTTGTCAAAAAATTCATTTATGAACCAACATTTTTATTATTTAAATCATTCAAACAATCAAATTGTAAACCTCTCAAAACTTATAATCATTTAAAAGTTAAAACTCTTTATTAAAACTTATTTTAATAACGATTAAACCTTTATAACAAGATTAATATCAATATCCTTCCGGTTAAAAAACTTACCTCAAAAGGTCCGATCAAACCAAGAGACCATGTCATTGTTGAATAACTTAAACCTAATAATTTGTTTTCAATTAATCTTTTAGAAAAAAATATTCATAAGTTTATGTGGGAAAATTTTCAATGATGACTTTATTAATTGGAGTCAAGATGATTACACATTTTAATCATATGTGTGTGTATAATCAAAACTCCTTTTAATTTATATGTTTTCTCTTCACGGAAAAATAATTGAAGAACTTAAATATATAAAATTTTAACATTTAATTCGACCAAATTAAAAAAATCTTCCAAATTGTCTATGACAACTCAAATTTATTTATTTAACGTATCAATTATTTTATCGTTTTAGTTTATAATTACACCAAAAACAATTTAAAATTTTAGGTCATGTAACATGTTTGAGATTCATATTGACTTTAATTTTAATCCGATTAAATCAATACCTTAAAATTTAAACCATTTTGATTTATCAGTATTTTACCATGATCACCTTGTTTTGAGAAAAAAAAAAAGTGAAAGGATTATAAAATAAAATCTTTGGCCAATTTTATTTAAGAAGAAAGAAAAATATATTTGACCAACATAAATATTTTTTTATTAGAAATTTATGAACTAACATAAATAATTATAGAGTCAATATTTTTTATAATATTTTATTTATGAAACCTCTAATAAATAGTTTCTATACATAAATGATTTTTTAATGAATTATGAGAGGTTTACACTTTGATTATAATTAATTAAAAATAACTAAGACTAAAAAATTTTAAATCATTTATGAACCAACATAAATAATTAAATAATTCTTTTCTTTGTTTTTGTAGTTTATTAAGGTTAAGTAACACTAAAAAATAATTATTTAATTAAGAATAAAAAGAGTTAAAATATTAATTGCAGAAATGGTCCATATGGTTTGCACTAAAATAAGGGTAATTTGGTCATATTTGAAAAGTTAATAGGTTGAGAGACCAAAATTGCAAAAAAAAAAAAAAAAAAAAAAAAAAAAAAAAAAAAAAAAAAAAACAGTAAATATCATGACCGATTCTGCAAAATTGAAAGTTCAGGGACCAAATCTAATTTTTAGGACATACCTCAGGGACCATTTTTATAATTAACTCTAAAATTTAATAGAGTGGATTTGACTGATTTAAATTTAAATTTAAAATAAACTTTGATTGTAGTAAATGACATAGAAATTTGAGAAAATGACAAGTGGCAACTAAAGAAAGACATGATAAGTGGCAAATTGTTATTTATTTAATAGTGTGTGTGTGTGTAATGCATCAAGGAACCGGAGAATCACTTTATAACCCTTAGAGATTATATGATTTTAATTAATGAAACTTTTTATGCATCGCGATGTATCTGATTGAAAATGTGGATGGGTATTTTCGAATATATCAAAACTATCTTTCCCTCCTATTATAAGATCTTTCAAGATTAGCATGCATAAATATCTACTTTGGAAAATTTAAAAATCATTTTGTCGATGCACCAAAATCTTCATCATTGACTCAAGTCTCAAGCTTCTTCATCAACTTCTTCTTCGTCGTCTTTCTTCTTCGTCCTCTTCAATGTCGTCTTTCTTCTGCAACGCATCGTCTTTCTTCTTCATATTTTTTGCCACCTTTCTTCATCGTCTGCATGTTCATCATCGTTAACTAAAGCTTCATCTTCATCGATGCACCAACACCAGTACCAGCGATGCACTGACATCTTCATCATTGACTCAAGCCTCTTCATTATCGTCTTCATCGTCCTTCGTATTTCTTCTTCATTGTCTTCTTTATCGTCTTGTACGTCGTCTTTCTTTTGCATCTTCATTTATTTTTTGTCGCCTAGGACATCAAACCATGAAGAGACGTCACTTTATCAGTTCAATAAGTAATATATAAATCCATACGTGTATTTTAAAATTTTTAAACCCAACAAATGACCAAAACCCTTTAAGAAAAACAGTATGTTGTATTTTTTAAAAATTCATTATTTTTTCATCTTGGCCACACCTATTTTAAAAATAATATGCTTCATTTTTTTAAATTTTTATAAAGACATTTTTTTTTCTATCACGTCCTAGGTATGAAAATAGTTAGGACCGATCCTACATCTTCTTCATCGTCTTTCTGCATCGTCTGCATCTTCATCCATATTCTTTATGTTCTTCATCATTTGTATAGTTTTTCTTCATTGTCTGCCTCTTCATCCTCTTTCGCTCTTAGATACGTCTGTTTCATTTTTCCGAACCACAGTGCATCAATCAGTGATAATGTTGATGATCTTCAAAATTTTCAATCGAGTTTAATGATACTAATAATTGGAATCAGTTAATCAATGCACTCTTCTATTTACATAAATGCAGGGATTTCATAATTGAAAGTATATTTAATTTTAATCATATGAAAGGAACTAATTTGATTTTTCCAAGTTTACGCTTAATCGAGTGCACTTAAAGGTATCGTCTTTAAAAAAATTAATTTTTTTTACAATCATGTTTAAATTAACATTACACAAATGATACATAAATTTCAGATACAATCACCAACTCTACGTTCTTAAAAAATTTGTGACTGGTCATATATATTTATGTGAAATGTCATCAAAGTGAATGATCATTCACATCATTTTTTTCAACCATTCACAACATTTATTTTTCGAATCCTAATGTATAAAAGTATGATTCTTTTTTACAATTTATGTTTACTTTTGATGTAGTCCAACTGCTGAAATTGAATTTATATAAGGAACTAAAACTTTAGTGATTATCCAATTCAAGATGTGTATCAATTTTTTACTTGCTCTCTTTTAAGGATACTTGTGAAAAAAAACCTGTAACTTGGATAATTTTTGTGATTAAAATCTCAAATCGTTTTTCTGTGCACAAAAAACCCCAGAGTGACTAAAACTTATCAAAATAAAGTTTTTTTTCAAAAAAAAAAAAACGACTTGCAACCTGATGAACCGATTGCAATCTGCTAACCAACCCTTCGTCTCCGAAGAACCTTCTTTCTAGCCGAACTCATTTGTCTGTATTTTATTATTCAAATTCACATGTTAATTTTCTTTGTTCAAATCTGCGTTTTTTTGTCGGAATTTAGTTTTTTCGGCAAAATTTCGGTGGTCATTGATTACTTGTCGACGGCGACCTACGACTTTTAATCAGTTACAACTGATAAAATCTCAATTCCGTGAGATTTTATCGGTATACATGACTTGGGATTTTAATCATAAAAACCGTTCATCTCGAAGGTTTTTTGCACCTTTTTTGTAAAGCTGAAATATTTTATCACCAACAAAAGCTACCATAGCAACAAAGAAGAATCCCAGTCAACACCAAATTTCATGCACCTATTTTTAATCCACAATAAAATATTTACCTGAATTCTTGAAATGATTTCTTTTAAAAACTTTTAAGCAATATTAATAAATTGTAAGATAGTGTAATTATAAATGTATCGATGTAAGAAATATCTTCATAGATTTAAATGTGTAGAAATTATAATTTGAAGATTAAAAAACGTACTACGAATAGAACTATAGAAGCATGAATATTAGAATCATTTAAATGTTAGTCAATTTTTTTTTTACGCTTAAAAGTAAAGAATTGAAACAATTTGTCCATACCTTTAAGCGTAAAGTTTTAATCAATTTGTTCACATCTTTATGTGTAAGAATTATTTATTTTTTCTCACGACACATTTTTTTAACATATTTTGATATTTCTACATAGTTTTAAGTGTGTATATTCCAAAATAAATCCAAACTTGAACGGCTATGTCTACTTTTTTATCCCTTTGCTTTGATGGAAGACTTCAGAACTTACTTTTACCATCTAAATCCAAACTTGCATTCGGCGGGAGTCGAACCCGCAACCTCACATTTGCATATCACTACTCTTACCAAATGGGCTAAACCTCGTTGGTTCCATCGTTATCTAATAATAATAATAATTACTTCCTGCAATATTTAATATTACACTTCAACCCTTCAATTATCGATTACGCCAATTTAATCATCTAAAATTTAAATCCATTGTTGCGATGGTGGGCATATATATCATTCTATATACCGACTTATAATAATTATCGATTACGCCAATTTAATCATCTAAAATTTAAATCCATTGTTGCGATGGTGGGCATATATATCATTCTATATACCGACTTATAATAGAGATATGAACTTCAAACTCATACCAAACACACATTTAGGTTGTGTTTGTTATTTTAAGAGTTAGATATCTGAAGTGTGAAAACCACATCTGAAATTAAGATATGGCACGTCTGAAGTTAAGAGCTAACCTTAAATGTTTTAATTATTTAAATTGATTTTAATATTTTAATTAAATAAAATAAGAACTGAAGTCCACAACTTAATTGCAGATCTAACATCTTAAGTCTGAAATGTAACAAACAGTCTGTTTTGAATTAAGATATGAAATCCCACTTAACTCTGTAATGTTAACAAACTGTCTATTTTCAGTTAAGATCTAAAACCAAGACTTTAGAGGTTTTTAAGAAATAATTAAATCCAAACAGACAAACCCTTAACCTTTCATGACCAAATTAAAAAATATATAAAATTTTGTTGGTTTTTCCAATATAAACCAATTAAATAAACTAAAGTTTATATCAATATCTATTTTAACCTCCCAATAAACAAACAATATATCATTCCACTTGAACAAAATTGGGAAAAACTTGGCATCATTTCCCTGTGACCAAAGCTAAAAAGCCATTTTTGAACCATCAAGAATAAACCCGAAAATTGGGAAAAACCTGGACATGACCTGACCTGACTCGATGTAAACCCGAAAATCGGAACCAAAACTAAACCAAAATTCTGACTGCCAATGCTATGTTAACCAGCTCGTCTTCCGTTACATTCTTCCAAACTCCTCCTATCATCAACCGATTGTTTACGCCTTCTAAACTCCTATCTTCTTCATCAATATCTTCACTTTCTTTAAGTTTCTTAACATTCGAATCGTCCAAATCCCCTACGGGACATTCAGCTTCTCTCTTACCACCACACTGGTTTACTTCCTGTTTCTCGTTGCATTCTTCTAGAATCTCATGTTCTTCGTGGTCATCGACAACGTCAAGAACAGGCAAAACGCCTGAAGAACCAACATCAGAAGGTAGCATACCAATCGGACATGGCTTCCATGACTTTGCCACAGCCCATTTAGTGATCTTTTCGGGATTCGCGTTACTTTTCTGAGATAGTTTCTGTTTGAAAAGCTCGAGCTTGTTGGCTGCATGACGTATGGAATTCTCTTGATGATTGAAGAAGCTCTCGGAGTCAACAGGAACGGTTTCCTCATCGGTATCTGTGTTTAATGTATGTAGGGATGCTAGCTTCTTGAGTTTTTCAACTAAAGTGTGATCACCAGACATTTTTGCAAGAATGGATGCTGCAGTTGTTAAATGGTTGTTACCGAGTGAAGAAACCACAAGACATTTACGTAGAAGATGCACAAGAGCTGACTTGGGAAGACTTTTTTTGTTTGGTGAACGGAAAGTTTCTACAGCGGTTATTTTTCGGCAAGTAGGCTTTAGATCGTTGAGGCTTCCCACAAGCCATTCAAATAGACGGGAAAGATGATTGGTTTGGTAAAATCCAGATTTACGCTCGGGTTTGAGGGGTTGTCCTCCTGATACAAATATATAAAATCGTTTATTAGTATAAAAAAGAATGGATAATGCGGGAACATTTCAATTTACATGGCATATTTCATAGCGTAAAGAGAACCTAAAACGTACATTCTAACGAAATAGCAAGCAACAAAAAGTTAAATATGTATACATATTAGAAATGTGTTACGATCCCATATCGGCCAAATAAGTTGAATGTATAAACAATGACATGGGATGAGTTCGTATCAAAATTAATTACAAAATAGATATAACAGACAGAAAATAAAGAAGTTAAATATATAAACAATGACAAATGTTTATAAACTAAAATAATCAAATATATATTTAGAAAAAGAAAACTACATATACACAAAATTATAAATAAATTAAAAAACTAAATGTTTGGGACTAATAAAGTGGCTTTCAAAAATGGCATATTGCTCATGTTTTAAAAATCAAACAGCAGTTATAGTCATTAGTCAAGAGACCAAAACCAAAATGAAATTTGTAAATACTTAATGTTAGTTATCGTGTATCCAGATGACAATACTACTTCATCATGACTGATTTCATAAAACACTTAGGGTCACACCGATGAGCACAACTAAACAGATGCAATCGAACTAATGAATAAATGATAATGGATATTATTTATGGCACGAAATGATTGTTGAGATTGAATTAATTACTGGGCAATTAATCGTCAACATCTCAAAGTACGGGGACTAAAAAGTGCAATATTAGGTATTGCAGCAATTTAATTATCATTGGATGATAACTAAATTATTATCTAGTCTTTTGTTTATTATTGGATATTAGATAAAAGATGCATTTACTTGAATTGGTATTATCATCTAATTATTAGATAATTAGATGGATAATTATAAACAAATGAATAGATATTATTATAAACAATTATCTAGTCATTTATACTTTATTAGATAATATATAAAAGATGAATATTATTTACTGGATATATAATAGGATACACTATATATTATAAGAGTTTAATCGCACGCACATGCGCGCGCACACACACGGCTTAATATATATACATGAACACACAATTCGAGTGTGTGTGTGTGTGTGGTGTGATACGGCCAGAGAAACAAACACACAACCATGTGTGGGTTTTGTTTTTTCCCCATTCTTCATGTGTTTGATTGCATACCCGGTGCCGCTCGATTGTGTTATCACTGGTGGATACCTAAAGCTTCTCATTTGTGTGTTTTTGTCATCAACTACAAAGGCACGAAGTTTAAAGCTTACATTGTTACTAATCTTGTGTTTTACTTGATGATCCGTGTATGGAATTCGTAAATTTTAAAAAGCTTCCATTGGGTTAATACGATTAAAGTTTATGCATAAAAAACCGATACACATTCCCAACACTTACGAACATGGTAAATTGATTAATGAAGTCTTCAAAACCACAAGAGAATTTCTGTAATTTACCCTTAAGACTAATTATACTATGCATATTAAAATGAATTATTTATGATTTTCATAATAGTGGCATTCAAAATGGCAATTTGGTCCTTTTTGAACAAACTACGGAGGGTCGCTTATGCACAGCCAGGCAGAGCTAAAAACCAATATCACACTTGGAAACTAGACATTTTTACCTGATTCATGTTCCAGAGCCTCCTGGGTTTCAATCATTTGAACCACTGTCTTGAGCAGGCTTAGAAGCATCTCTGGTTCTTTATTTGACAGCTTCATTTTTAGTGGCTTCCAATCATCAAGTCGAATATTGCAAGCTCCAGAATAATTTGAGAGCTCTGCCATCAGCAGACTCTAGTTCCTTAAGCAGGAACTCTAATAAGATAGAAATCACTTCATATGGAAACGAAGAGTATAACTTCAAAAGATTCTTCAGCACCTTGTTTGTATGTTTCTTTGAACCTTGAAATTATATCCAACCATCATCAGACATTTGAAATCGAAAGAAATTCTCGAAAATCATATAAGATGCCAGGAATTGGGGCTATTTAGCATATAAATAAAATGGGTGAAACGGTACACATCAACGCTTAAACATAGGATGCAATCAAAATGGAATATGATAGTCTTGCCTGAAGGTTTAGAAGACTGAATCTTGACAGCCATAAGTGATAGAAACTTGCTACGCCCGCATAGGTGTTCATAATGTTTCAGGCCTATGCGCAAATCAATAAAGCAAAATTCTTATTGCATTTTCTTAGTCCATAATCGAATAATTTTGGAGAAGATAAAGTGAAATAACTTGTAGACTAGCAAACCAACACATGAAAAGCATTGGATGCGATCAAAGAAGAGCAAAAGTGAAAATGGATTTCCACACGATATAAATACAGCACCTTCAATATAAAATCATGTTCAGTCAAGATATTTCAAATTAAGTCAGATCCCTTTATCGGTTTTTTTGACTTTAATGCTGATTGTATATAGGCCAACGATGATTACTTGATAAGAATCTAATGGCTAAATCTGAAAAATGTATTCATTAGTTATTATATTTAGTAGGGAACTTGAAACAATTGAAGTACAGATGCAAGAATTACATGCATGAGTGTAAAGAAACTGTATGGTTTTAAGTTGTAGAGCATGATCGTAGCCTAGAAATTATTCACCTCCTATGTACGGGAGTCCGAGGGTGCGTCAAAGAAATATTCGCATTTAAGGCCCAAGTCCATTAAGTTATTTTTCGGCTGATTTTCTCCAACAATTACATCTCCCCAATTTGTAAAAAAAAATTTACTAGTCACTGGTGTGACTGCCGTTCTTGGTCATTCTTGGACCAAACCACATAACTATGCTCTTATTTTCGTTCTTTGGTTTCATGCTTTATTTTTTTCGGTGCCATTTTCTCAACATATCAAGTCCCCTTTTGGCACCTACTAGTGACAAACAACTGAGCGCAAAGAAACTATACACAAAACAGTATAAACATGGAAAAAAAAAACATAGCAGCTATTGTTACAGCTCACATAATAAGATTCACTCAAGAGGATGATATGTGAGCACCGAGTACGATATTAAATGTTAGCATGCATACTCACGTTTTTCCTTAACTGCTGAAGAAACTGATCTTGTAGTATGCTTCACATCCAAACTGAAAGCCAATTCACGGATCTTAGACTTGATTTCCTTCCTGAAGTTAGCAGTTGTATCACTAGGATACGGAATTGCCATCTTTTGGGGCTCCCAATAATAAACTTTCAACCAATCAAGTGCCTACAATTACGTACATTTGAGTTACAACTTGGAACTATCATGGTAAATAATTTTGTATGTAATGAGAACCTCAAATGTACAATTGTTTGTACAAGTGAAGTTCCAAGAACGTATCAAGGATCATCTTCGTGAATACATGTACTTGAAATTGTGAGTTACACTTAATTGAGTAGATTCTGATTGGATGTTGAGTGAGAATCAGATAAATAATGTGGTACAGAACTACAGACAGCTTAGACAGAATGCTGATTGTGTCCTAACTAGTAATAATAAACACACTAGTTAAACAACTACACTAGGGTTTCACTATTAAATAGTCACATTCTTTACTTAGCATACCAAGCCATCCACAGAATAAGGGAAAGATACTTTAAAGTCTCTTAATATAATTGTTAATTAACGAATGCCTAAACTTGATTTTCAAATAAAAATATTCTTAATAAATTAATAACATACATCGACTATAAGTTCAATAACCATACAATTTTGTATCTTCCAAAACGTCCATAATTAAACATGTATCGTGTAATTGTGTATAACATGTGCCTAAAAGAAGGTCGAGCCAACAACGTGTTTTTGTGTGTGTGTGTGTGTGTCTGGAACTGTTCAAACACTGCCACAAACCTGCAAGAGTGTCTTAACATTGCTATCAACAGCAGGTCAGCACGTGTAATCAAGCCAAACTGAGTCCATACTCAATACAATGCCATGTCGAGTTCAAACATTAAAATTTAACACTCGGAACTTAATCGAGTCTTCATTTTCAAGCTGAAGCATGAGCTAGATGAAGTAATTGATACTTTCAACCTGAACTCGGCTCGACTCAATTCTTATAGAAAATGTTTGTTTTAGACATGGAAAGTTTTGAGACAAAAACTCAAGATGTGCAACTATATCCACTAGAAAGCTCAATATGGTCACCAACCACAGTATCCGCAAAGTAAGACTATAACAAGAGAAACACAGAAAACAGAAAAAAGGTTAAAAGGGCTTTGGAGATGATTTCTGAAATAGAATATTAGCACAATATACCTTTGTGGATGCAAGCCGAACCAGCCTCAGAGAAGGAAGATCACGATGCGAACACTCTAAAAAAAACCAGATGGTGATTGAACATCATAAAAATATACCACGTGAAATGATATTTGACAAAGTTAGTTAGAGTTTTTAGTTATATAATGTGTTTGACAAAAGTTGTTGGAGATTATAATTTTAAATGACATGAATTGATCATACTCACCTCCTTAAGTAATAACAATAATAATAATAAGTAAACCAAAAAAGGAATTCTCGTGGTAACCAACAATAGAAGTGGCAATGAAAAGTTTAGAGTTAATGAGCCTAACCAATCATGAAGCCTACTAATACTCCTTTCAATAAACATATAAACTAACCCATTAATGATGAGAATAAGAGTGCTTGATAGAGGCAATATGAATCTACAAGAGGATCATGAAAACTACTAGAAGAAGACGATGACTTTAATGAAATGGAAGTCAAAAGGCAAATAGTGATGCACATGTGTCAGTATGCTTCTATTTTGTGTTGGCAAGTGAGTATATTAGTTACATGTATATGCATGTGATGCTTACATCTCTATCAGAATTCTTACCATGACGAATATCAATCAGCATACGGGGAATACCAATTACTTCAGCAGCCTCTGCAATCGAAACCTCATTCTTCTTACGAGTCTTCTCCACAATACCATTCACAAGCCTATCAATTTGTAACTTTCAGTAAATACATTAAAAACTTCATGATAGACATATTTGTTGGTAGTTAAGCATTCAAGAATTATACATATAAGACGAGGATCATCATCACACTACAGCATTGAAGGAAGAAGAAATTTCCCAGTTGCAATAATTTGTATGTGTGTGTGTGTTTGTAGTTTTATTTTTATTGTTCTTTTGGTTTTTTTTTGTGGGCGTGGGGGTGGGGGTTTGTTACCGCAAACTAATATGGTGGCAAGGTTATTAGTCTAAGACCAAAAGCTAATAAAAATAAATTGAAGCGACTCCTCGCCTCACTTGTGTCTCCTTTCTCACACATGTTGAAGACTAACTTTTTCTTCTAAATGTTAAGATCCAATTTCTAAATTTAATCTAAGCGCATGAAGGCAAAATTGTTCATCATGTGTCCACCAGGTAATTGAGATACAATCAAAGCCGCACCCATTGCAGACACCACTGCACCCTTGATGAACTCAATACTGGGATTCAACAAGAGTAGAACGTCCCAATTCTTAGAGCACACAAAGAGGCTGGAATTGTGGCTAATGGTTCGAGAAGTTTCACTTTTACTTACATGCAGCAATAATGTTTGTTTGACAGTAATAATGCCGATAATATAAGGGTGTTGACAGATAACCATAACGTTCAAGAAAGATGTGGCAGACAATTTGAAAAGGTAAATTTGTCATAGAATCCAAGGATAGCAAGTAATAATGTAATATAACCGTTACTTTTGGTATCTGCAGCTGAATGAACTTTTCCACAACATCATCTCTACTAAACAATGTAAAAGAAGCTTCCAAGTTCCAAGTTCCAACATACATAGACACTCTTTCTACAAGAGATGCCCCTTGTAACTTCTACATCTGTTTTTGGTTAATACTGTTTAATAGCCGATATAATTAGTAACAATAAAACGAAGTGTTTACCTCATAATCGTCATACAATATAGCATCGTTAACATATCCTCTGCTAATAAATCACTCTTGGATAGACCATCCCTGCAGTAAACAAAAAACTGAAAAAGATACATAAATGTTTAAAATATGAATATCTCACTCTAGAAATTCTCAATTTCAGCTTGTCAGATCAAGAAACAAACATGCACCTAAAGTAAGAATCCTTCTGTTGGATTTCAATAATCGCAGCAGTGACTTCAATCACTACAGGAAGACATCCTCTGCTTTGCCAGGCAGATATCTGGTCCAAAAATAAAAACAAAATAGAAATCACTGATCTCTACACATATCATCAACCTATCAAAAACTAAGTGTATTGTACATATACAATCCTTACTCTTTGAAGAGCCACGTCTATGGAGGCAGGAGATGAAGAAAACAGCGATTCCCTAACGAAACTCCAATCATCCCAACTTATCCATGGCACCAACCTATAATTGCCTTCTCCAGAAACCTCACTGTTTGTTGCTTCCTCAAACCCTAGCACTAGCTGTGACTCCATTGTAATGGCGGATTGAGAAATATTGCAACCTAGACTACATTGAAAAATAATAAGCCACCAAAAATTTCAAGAAACAACAAACCATGAAAATTAAAAAGTTGAAAACGTAAACAAATCGGCAAAGCATACATGGCTTAAAGTATTAAACAAACACATGAATCGTGGTTTACATTATCAAATTGTACATTCATGATAAGTTAATTTCAAGTTGTATTAATAAAATTGCTGAAAGAATACTTACATAAAAGAAGAGTAAGAGGAGAAGCTTCAAGGAGACAACTTGGCCTCAAGAAATGAGTGACGACAGTGGAGAGAAACGAAAGGTCTGTCGCCGGCACCGGAATGTTCAGTCGAAACTCGAAACCTAGCAAATGGGTCAGGACTAGCTGTTCATTGGTTCGGTTTGCAGGATTTAACAGGATTTGCATTTCTGAAATCCTAAGGGGGCGTTTGGTTCGCGGATTTCCTGGGATTTGCTGTGATTTGCATTTAAAATCCTGTGTTTGGTTTACAGATTTCAGTAAGGATTTAAAATCCAGGATTTCTAAAATCCTTCCATTCTTTATTATTTAAAATCTCAGCCTCCCCCTAGGATTTTAAATCCCAGTTACCTTGCATTTTTCAGATTAACAAATTTTTTCTATAAGATAATGCAAATTCTTTGACAAAATCCTGACAAATGCAAATCCTGCATATGCAAATCCTTTGACAAAATGTAAATCCCAGATAAAAAAATCCACGAACCAAACGTCCCCTAATTGTTTTACAAATCAGTCACAGGAATTGAAATGCTTACCTGAGAAATGACATAATTACCCTTCAGTTGTGTATTTTTATTTTTCTGTATGTTCATAAACATGTATTAGCAACATAAACAAAATCAGATTGAGCAGTAACATGTATTCATAAACATATATTAGTAAATATTTCAACATAAAAAATGTTTCAACAGAAAGTATTTCAACAAGTTCAACGGCTCAAAGGAAATCGAGAAATCTAGAAAAATTATTTTGAAATCGAAATAAGAAAAGATCAGAGGCAGACCACCCACCGTTAATTTTGAACGGATCAAAGATCAGAGGAAAGCCGAAAATTTATTTCAAAATTTTGAACGCAGAAAAGATTAGAGGCGGACCACCCACCGAAAATTTATTTTGAAATCGAAATCAAAATCAGAAAAGATCAGATTAGAGAAATCAAAAAATATATGCTGCGAAATCAGAGACAGGTCGAGAAAGACAGGAAAGCCTATGTGCACTTGAACGGACCGAGACAGCTCGAGAAAGAGAGGAAGAAACCTGTGTTGTTGTGCTGCACGAAGAAGAAAAACCAGAGGAGGACCAGCGGCGAAGAGGAGCAAAGGCGAACTGGCGGGGGGAGGGGGAGTAGAGGCGGTAAGAAGAAGAAGATGGGATTCACACATTCAACGCTTATATTGGTAGGGTTTAACAATGGTAATATTGTAAAGTGTCAAATGCAATCTACATGGGATTTAAAAAGACAGGGGAGACGGGATTCTCTAATACAAAGGAAAGGGGGATTTTAAAAATCTCGGGATTTAAAATCCTGGTTGAAATCCGCAAACTAAACGCGGTATTTCAAATGCAAATCCTGTGAAATTTGCGAACCAAACATGACTTTATAATGTTGGCTTATATATGTCTATGTAAAAGAATATGTGAATGATCATTCACATTGGGATTAGGGGTATTCAAAATCGGATATTCGAATTTTGGATAGTGATTTTTGTCATCCGAATCCGAAATTTCGGATTTCGGATTATCCAAATATTCAAAAATCATATATTTTATTTTTAAAAAAAATTAAATTATATTTAAATATCTAAAATACAAATTCATATATCTAAATACATATTAATGATAAATATATCACTAAGTAAATGTATTCGGAATTATTTTACTCAAAACAACTAAATAAATATTAAAAAACTAAAATATATAAAATATTAGTTAATAATTTTATAATATCAAGATAAAACTAAAAAGTATATATTAGAATAAAAATTAACATTTAATATTATGTAAATAATCAACACTGAGATGTATAAAATTTCCAATTTTGGATTTATGGATATTTCAGATATCCGATTTTTTGGATTTTCGGAATTCGGAAATTTCGGATTAGATTTTTAGATCTTTTGTTCGGATTCGGATTTTTATGAACACTCTTAATTGGGATATGCTAGAATTATTGGTGTACGCTGATTAACTTGATTATATATTATAATCTATAAATATTATTAAAAGAGTAACTAAATTGTCATTTGTCATTTCCTCATAACGACAAGTGGCATCTTCTATTAATAACAAACTAGTTTTTCTACCCATGTAATGCATGGTTATATTTATAAGTATTTATTGTTTTAAAATAAATATAATCATATCATATTGCTATAAAATTTATAATAATGATAATGAAAAAAATTGTAACTTTTATAATCATTAAAATTATTAAACTTCTATATGATAATCCTTTTATGTTATTATTTTAGTAAAATTAGTTTTCTTACATAGTAATCCTTTTGTGTTATTATTTTAGGATAATTACATATATAATTATTAATTTTATAACCGTACAATTTTTTTTATAAATCAATGAGATGACAACTTTTATTAAATAGTTCATAATGAACATTGAATCTACAGATTTGTTAAAATACATAATGCATGTAGAATAAATCCATGTATAACCAAAAAATTATGAATGTATAAATATACCTTAAACCATATTTTAAACACTTATTGATAAACTTTTAATCAATACCTATTATCAGTTGTGATTTGAAATTGTATAATATATAAAAATTAATCCAACATATTTAATAAAACAATTCAAAAGAAATCATTTTGAATAAGATTATGGGTTAAATCGGAAAGTTGTTAAAAGTATTTGGTTAGATTTCTTTGTAATGGTACTCTCATGATGGTTAAATTTAATTAGGTGGTAATTAAAATTAATTATTCACAAATCAATTAAAAATAAAATTGGAATAAATATATATGGAAGTTTTTTAGGCGGGAAAATGAAATTTTCATGAGCTAATAAGATGACACGTGACACAAACTATTTTCTTTTATTAATACATATAGATGTTAATTACTATTTAAAAATTAAATTAAAATTTTATAAATAAATTTACTCTTAACATAAGATTATGGTTGAATATTTAAATTCCACAAAAGCACAACAAACAACTTATAAAAGATTTTGTGATTAATAATTATGATAATAAAAATAATACTAAGTGGGTGTTTGGTTTTGCTTTTTAATGAAGATTATTAGCTTATTGCGTTACACTGACGTAAATAAGCTAAAAAGAGTGTTTGGATAGGACATGCTAATAATCAATTATTTGCGTTATCTTATTTTTTTTACTGCTATTTCTCTACAACAACAATGACTAGCTGCAAGATTAATGCACTTGCTTTAATTTGTGAAATCACTTGCATGAGAGACTTTTTCACCCAAAGATGCTAACTAGCACGTACTGCACTTTTTGCTTTTTTTGTTCTTTTGCTTTTAATTTATTTTTTTATATATAATATATTAATGTAAAAGTGAAAACCTTTGATTGTATTTTTGGAATATTTAGAGGGAAATGTAATGCCCAACTTTAAATTAAGTTAACAACTAGTTTATAACCCACGTATTACGTGGATATTTTTAATTAAATTTATTTATATAAAATGTATATGAGTAAAAATAAAAACATACAAAAATAATTATTGTGTTTATTTTTTATTATTTACAGATTAAAAAATAGAGTATATTTATCTTCTATAAAAATATTAAATTGTATTAATCTTTTATTTTTTATAAGTTGTAATTATCTTTTTGGTGAACGTAGAGGCGACACATGACATTTGATATTTTCCTTTATTATACGTAATAATAATAATTTCTACAACTAATTCAAATTTTTACATTTGGATCTAATTATGATTATTATAGATAATAATGATAGATATTTATTTTAGTTAAACATTAATATTAAACGTTACAAAATCTAATTTATTACTAATTAATTAGTGAAAAAAATAAAGTCAAAATTTAATGCAATTAAGTTAAGGTGTTAAATTTGGAAAAAGATGTGGAAAAATAAAATTTTATTGTATTGTAGAGGTGACATATGACATGAATTGTTTTGTTTTATTATAATATATAGGTTAATACATGGGGTTGATTTAGAAAATACATATTTTTTTATATTTTAATAATTTATTATAAAATTTATATATAATTAAAATAAAATAAAAATTGAAAAGCTAGTTAAATTAAAGATTAAAAAATACTTGGTTGTTTGATATTAAATAAAAAAATATTTTTATATTGTATTATTAAAAACAGATAATATGTGTTTGCGAAAAATGTTTATTTTAATTTTTATTAACTTCAAATATGAAATATCAATGTAAGAAACAAAAAACTTCAATTATGTGAATGTGTATATATTTTGAAAATGATAAAATAAAAATGGAATATCTGAAAATCAACAATCAAAATTTATCATATTTATAATTAAAGTTTTATCAATTAAATTTTAAATCTTGTTAGCAAAATAATTAACAAAATTTTTTAACTTTATTTACTACACTTCTACATTTAAATCCAAATTTTTACATTTGAATTTAACTATGATCATTAAAGATAATAATGACACATATTTATTTTAGGTATTTGTTAATTTAATATTAATTCATTAATGAAAAAACTAAAATCAAAATTTAATGTAATTAAGTTAAGGTAGTAAATTTGGAAAATGAATTAAAAAATGACATAGGTATAATTATTGATTTTAATTAAGGGTATAAGAGACATTTCATAAATAATTATAAGTTGTTATTAATCTGGACCATTGATTTCTTTAGATCCAATTGTCCAGAAACTTCAATTGATTTTCTTATTATATATAGTATAGTTATAGATTTATAATTTAAAAAATTATTTTTTATGAAAAACATATTAAAATGATTATAGATGAATAATAATAAATAAAAATATCATATTATAAGCTAAAATACATACTATTAAATTAAGGAATTTCATAATTATATACAAATGTCCTTTTTGGTAATTTTACAAGTTTCAAACGCAAATCCAAACACTTAAAAACTGATTATTTGATAATTGCGATAGCCAATAACATAAGTCAATCCAAACACTAAACTTTTAGCAGCACTTTTTCTTACAACAATAATCTGATTATTAGTTATCAAAACGCTGCAGCACTTTTCCAAATGCAAAACCAAACACCCTCTAAGAGAGTGTTTGGTTTTGCGTTATAAACGAGATTATTAGCTTATTACATTACAATAACGCAAATAATTAGTTTAAAGTGTTTGGATTGCATACGTTAATAAGTGATTATTTGCGCTTAGCGTTAATTTTACCACATTTTTTCATAAGTTAAAAAAAGTAGCTTATTTGCTTGATAAGTTATTATTTGGTCATTTTACAAGTAAAATGCAAATCCAAACACTTTAATAAGTGATTATTTGCTTAATAAGAGAATATGACATCTATCACAATTTCCTGTCAAACGATCTCATTCTTGTTTGTCTTACCGAATAGGAGAGTAAAGCCCAATAAGAGGACCATCAAGAGAAATCAAACAGGCCCGTACAGTTACATGATAAAATATAAACATATACATTTATATATGATTAACCACTTGACATAGATCAAGTGGCCACCACCGAAGATGAGAGCGTTCTCGTTGGTTGAGGTCTTGAGTTCAAGCCTTGCCAATGACTTTAGTCCTCGTCCTCAAGATGTATAACAATGGTGCTAATAACTAACCACTAACATCTGTTGTTAAAAAAAATATTTATATATGATTATAATATCGAGATTATAATCTATGTTATAACGTATGTCAAAATTCATTTTATGTTATGTAATAAAACATTTCAAGATTGAAAATTATAATAATAATTTAATATAATTCATAATGATTTAGATTATTACTTAATTAAATTTATAAATATTATAATTTTTAAATATAAAAATGCTACGTTTTTATTACTTCTTTTTTTTATCAAATTAATTGATTTAGACATTGTTTGTTTACCTATTACTGAAACCATTAAGATGTTATTTTACCTTTGAATGACTTCTTAGTGGTTCCATAGAAGTAAACAAACAATCCTTTATAGCATCTAACCTCATAAATTTAAGTCTAGACAAAATCAAATCGTATCAATATCTTCTGCTACGAAATACGTTAATATCAAAAGTGAGATCTTAAAAAAATCATACAAACGTACACAAAATTACGTAAGTTTAATAATGACTACTTGGTTGGGTTTAAAAATATTATATTATAAGACAAATATTTTGTTTTGTTTTTTCTTGAAAAAAAACGAATGATTAAAAACAGTAAAATATAGCAATATTATTTATTTTTTATTATTAATGACATGAAGTTTTATTTTTTAATCATTTATAGTAAAAAGTTTAAAAAGTAGTTGCTATAAATAATTTATAAAAAAATAGAAAATTTAATGTTATTAATGATACAAAATACAAAAGTTAATGTAATTAATTATAGAAATACAAAAATTGATATGATTAACGAAAAAACAATAAATAATGTTACCATTAATAATAAAAAAAGTAAAATGTTGTTATTTTTAACGATTTGCTTTTAAAAAAATCAAAGAAATTTTGAATCCAATCTTGCATATAATCAAAAGTACAGGGTCTTTTATGATAATATAATCAAAACGTATATATAAACCAATTCCCCCCTCACCTTCTCTTCCACAACTTAATTCTTCTTTCTGCAAATCAACATACAGTAATGGGTAAAGGAATATTCTTCACCTCCGCCTCCACGCTTCTCGCCGTCATACTCACCGCCACCCTCCGCCTCCGCCACCACCACCACCACCGTCCCACCGACTCATCATCATTCACCGACCTCACATCCAACGCTTCCCTGCTTCTCCGATCAAACGGGTTCAATTTCATAGCCACTTTCCTCCATGTCTCACCCGACCTATTCCTATCGAATCCACAATCCACCGTCTTCGCCATACCTGACGCCGCCATCGTCAACCTTTCCGTTCCTCCTTTCATGACGAAACAACTACTGGCGTACCACATTTCGCCTATGAAATTAACCGTACAAGATCTATTCAAGAAACCCATGAAAACCTGCTTGCCTACTTTGCTTCAACAGCAGAAAGTTACGATCACCAAGAACGATAAGAAGCGTCGGGTTCTTGAAATCAACAACGTGTTGATTACCCACCCTGATTTGTTTATTCAAGGACCCGTTACGATTCATGGTGTGGCGGGTTCTTTTGCTTCGTTTGATTATCATCAAGAAAGAATCGAGTTCCCAGTTTGTGAATCGGATGGTTCTCCTACTCCTACAGGAACTTCGATCAAA
Source organism: Centrapalus pauciflorus (assembly GCA_020465985.1). Taxonomy (NCBI): domain Eukaryota; kingdom Viridiplantae; phylum Streptophyta; class Magnoliopsida; order Asterales; family Asteraceae; genus Centrapalus; species Centrapalus pauciflorus. The sequence goes on along the minus strand of JAANYP010004596.1, from coordinate 1,030,133 downwards.
AACAGGGACGAATGGGGAGACGTCGTTTAGTTTCTTACGTCATCCGGGTTCATGCCATTTGCGATCGGATTGAATTCCGTGGCTGACGGAATTCTCAAAGATTTTCCAGATTTGAAAGCAGTGACGATTTTCACACCTCCAAACGTCGCATTGATGGCGATGTCGTCACCTGTGTTGGAGAAATTCATGAGGTTTCATATAGTTCCACAACGATATTCTTTCAAACAGTTGGCCGGATTACCGGCAGGAGCAACGCTGAGAACACTAGTTACGGGTAAACAAGTTGACATCACGGAAACGTCGAAACTTTCTCAGGTGGTGTCTATTAACGGAGTGGTAATTACCGCACCAGATTTGTTCTTGTCAAAGAATTTCATTGTACACGGGATTGCTCGGCCTTTGAATATGGACGAGCTTTCGAGCATATCCAGATAAAAACGACAGTGATCCTTTCCGTAGTTTTTCCACACGGGGTTCTTCCGTTCATCTGTTGTGTCTGCATTTTACTCTTTCGGACTGTAATTTCTCGTTGTATCATACTAAGTATACCTCTCTTATATCTCGACAAATACAAACGAGTTTAAAAATAAGACGCGTTTTACTGTTCAGCAGTCTACAGATGAACAAAAGAATTAAGCTAACCTCATCCATCCAACCTAGTGATGTTTACAACAGCCCAAAGAACTAAAGCAGAACCGAAAAATCAAAAAGAATCGGGACCAGATGGTACGGGTTTGGTTCACCTTTTTTTTCCCAACTTTTACGATGAAAAACATATAAACTAGACCAAACGGAAATGGAACCAAAAACTTGAAAATATTGGAACTGAGAACCGGACTGTTTGGGATCGTATCTAGTATGGTACTATGGTTTATCGGTTTCACGGTCCAGTATCAAGATTTGCACACCGTTGATGAAACCCCACTCGAGATCAAGATCCTGTGAATTCCAGAAAGAGACTTACATATCTTCTTGAACAGTGTCTACATAAATATTAAGGGGTATTTGACAGAATCTGATGGAATTTGATGGAATTGGAGTGAAAAATTCCATTCCGATGTGCTGTTTGGCATAAAAAATGAATGGAATGAAGATTCCTTTTAAAAAAACGTCACTTTTAAAGGAATCTATCTTTCTTGGGTTAGTGCCAAATTCCATTCCAAAGATTTTAACAGTTCTAAAACCAAACCAAGACTTCATCTTCATCGGCCTCCATTTCTATTCCGACAGATTTCATTCTTTCCAGAATTCATTTTCTTGACAGATTCCATTCCAGAAATAAACACTTTGCTGATCAACGCCGCCTCAGTTACTAACACAAAAACATCGATCAACCCGAGTCTGCGCATACTTTTAAATCACTGCAATTGTTTCTTTTACGATTAAAAGGTTTGAATTTCACAAAACATTTGATTATGTAATTCTGATCATCCATAATCAGAGAAATTACTTTCAAATGGCACATCCAAAGACCTCTAATTCTCATATAATTTGTAACCTATCATTAACGATCAAAACTCGAAACAGAAATCAGTGACAATCTATGAATACTCATACTCAAAGAAACACAATTGCAATGAATTCAATAATTCAGCTGTATTTGGGGTAATATGGATATTGAAAATCATCTACAACAAATAAAAATTAGATGATAAAAGCATAATTTACAATGAATTACATAGAAATTACCTCAAAAATCTTCAAGAACGAGCTTTAATTCTTTTGGTGATGATCATCGTCATCTTTGATCCCATCAATGTTACGTTTCTCGCTTGCAAAAACTCAGATTTCCGAAACAGTTTCAGAACTTCATTCACATCGTCATTTCCACACTCCTCCACACACACAACAATCACACCTCCAACCCTAACTGTCCTCTCAAGCTCACTAACATACCGAGATGGAAAAAATGCCTGATCCAAATGCGCACTGAACCCTAAATTAAAAACCCCATTGAAAAAAGGCAAATTATGCGGATCTGCTCTGCTCACCAACGGCGGAGAATCAACCAATTCGACTCCGGTAACATCATGTAATCCGATCTCCTTCAACGACATGACGGCCTGACCACCGCCGGCGGAGAGAACTAGTGCGTGTGTGCGGTTGGAGAGGTGTTTTAGGGTTTGGAGATCATGGAAGATCGTGGAGAAGGAATCGACGGATTTCCGCCAGGCGTTGGTGGACCATAGGCGGTGGTTTTTCTTCTCGATGGTGGTAATTGGACGGTGAGCGGCGTCGCAGGAGGATTTGGGGTGAGGTTTGTGGTTAGGGTTGTGTTTGGGGTCGATGCAGGTTTCTGGTGGGGTTTGGAAGAGGAAGATGAGGAGTAGGGTGAATGTGGCAATGGTGATTGCTAAGTATGAGATTTTGTTTAGGAAGATCTGGATGTGTTTCTCCATTGTTAGGGTTTGTTTTGGTAAGAAAGGATTGAAGTGAAGAAGACGACCTCCATTGTTGACGCACAAGAAATCCTCGGATTTGTTAAATTGTTTTAATCATGTGAGTTTTCCAAATTTTGCTAATCCACCCAAAAAGTTTTTGTTTTTCATAAATCAACCACATATATTTTAGATTTCACATTAGCATCCTTCATTTGGGTTTTATTTTGTAACATTTTTTTTCTCTTGCTAAAATTATCATATTTTATTATTAGTCTTTATTATGGAAAAAATAAACATGTTTTCATATTTTTTTTTTTGCATTTTCATCCCTTCATGTTATGTTTTGGGATAATTACTAGAATAGTCACTTCTTACACCCATTTTTCAAGTTTTAGCCAATATATATTCATTTTACCAAAATAGTCACACTTTACGTTACCACATTTACGTGATAGCCACCATTTACGTGATATGTACTTTTTATTCATATTGTATTGCATTACATTACAAAAGGTGTTTGGTAACGTAAATTGTTGTACTTTACAATTTATTGGGAATGAACATATTTTTAAAAGTAGTCACGTAAAGTACAACAACTTACGTTACCAAACACCTTTTGTAACGTAATGCATTAAAATATGAATAAAAAAGTACATATCACGTAAATTGTGCTATCACGTAAATGTGGTAACGTAAAGTGTGGATATTTTGGTAAAATGTATATTAAATTGCTAAAACTTGATAAAGGGGTGTGAGATGTGACTATTTTAGTAATTATCTATAAAAAACATCAAGTTATTTTGTTCTTTTTGGTTTAGTGAAATTTGGAGATTAGACCATAGTTATATTTTGTGAACTGGGTTTTTAAAAACTTAAAAACCGGGTTTTAGTGTCCAAATTTCACTAAACCAAAAAAAAAAATAACTTGACTTTTTATAGAAAAAAATAACATGAAATGACGAAAATGTAAAAACATGAAAACTTGTTATTCTTTGTCATAATTTATATCATATTTTATTATTTTTTGTCTTGCTAAAATTATCATATTTTATATTTTTTGTCTTGCTAAAATTATATTGTATACATTTTAATCGTTGTACTTTCAAAACCTATTTCAGATTAGTCTTTGTCATGTATAAATGACTTTAAAATCATGAAATTATAATTGCTATTGTCACTGAGTAAATATTAAAAGTTTTACTAAAAGTCCACAATAATCGATTAGATATAAAATTTGAAATAATAATGTTTTAAATAATACGGAACACGTCCAAGAACCTAAGTTAGGCAATGAAAAAGTATTTTGTCGTTTACACCGTGTTCCACAACCTTACTTAACAAGAAAAAGGAACGGAATCAGAATAAAATATAAAATCTGCTGTATTCCATAACTTCATTTAAGAAAAGAAAAATATGAAAATCCTTTAGATTTTGCTTGATATTTCTTTCTTCTAATATTAAAGAGATCATGATGAAAATGTCTTATTATCCTTTCCATTCTGTTCATTTCCTTCCTATCATTTCATTTCCACTCTATGGAACACAACATTAATGACGTAGACATAATTCAATCATCCAATCTTCAAAACTTTGTCCACCAATGTTGTGTTTAGTTAATTAAAATTTTCAAAATTTCTATTTTACTTTTTAAAAAAATGAAAACTTGTTTACTTAATAACAATTTCTTAAATTTTCATTTCACTTTTTTAAATATACTTTACATTTTCTCTGTTACTTTTTTATCACCTACCATATTCCTTTATAATATTTTTTTCTCTCTCTACATTTCTATTACCTACCCTATCACTTATCATCTAAAAAAGTTTCAGATTTTTTATAGCAACTCTTTTTTTTTTCTTTCTAAAAACTATAAATTGGAAACTGAAATTGAAAGATAACTAATTTTCGTTAACTAAACGCAAAATGTTTTTAAATTTAGCATAATTTTTTCTTATACAATGAATGGCATTTATCTATTAAAACGAAGATTTTTCATAAAAGATGAGATTAATAATGCAATGTAACTCATCCGTAAAAAAGCTTTATAGTTGTGCCTATGGGTATTAGATTAGACGGAGTACTGCCCCGCTCGGATCTCAAGGTGACCACCTCGGACCAAGGCCAACGGGGCACACCATTTCGCCTTAGCAGTCCCGCCCAAAAGCTCCATGGTTCAGCTTTCCCTTCCCGTTCCGAATTCTGCTCTTTCTTCCTCTTTTCTCTATTTCTCTCTCTCTAAATTTAATTGGAAATAGATATTGGGATAATAGAAATATGAGTATTTTCGAGATAGATTGATGAAGATGATGGAAAGAGAAATACTGATATGACTAGAATGATTAAAATTAGGATATACCATCACATTTATGTATTCTAATTGTACAAGTAAGAGACAACAAACTAGGTTGAAACATCATGGTAAATCGGCCCATGAAATGTTTTTTGTGTTGACATCTTATGTGTACATGCACCCACGTGTGTATGCATTTTATATGGGCCAAAGCGTAGAATAGCAACGTATTTTTTCATATGTCTTATTTTAGTCATTGAATTTTTTCCATACCCTTTAAATAACAATATTTTCTAATTTTGTCTCATATAGGTTCATTAGTTAAGTAGTTAACCATATTATCAGCTTTAGTTATTTAAACTTGACTTGCAATCATAATTGTATGTTGGCATCTAATCAAATGGCATGGCATCATCATAAATGTGAGATTCCATGCTGTTGGGCGAGAGAAACCAATACACCTTTATAAGGATGAGGTAACTCTCACCCAACAGGACACGTTTTGATATGAAAACAAAACCATAAGACACCATGTTGGGATGACTAAAGGGGACAATCTCTTTTCCCGGTAGGTTTGAGTTATTACAAATGATATCAGAGCCGGACACCGGATGGATATGCACAGCAGGGACGCTGTGTACCCATGGAAAAAGGAAGAGAACCCAATAGACCTTTTATAAGGGTGAGGTGGTCTTTTACCACCAAGACGTGTCGGGTTGGTCTGGGCTGTTACAATAAGAATGCAGTTTTTCTAATACTTGAACGAAGAGAACTACTTGGTTTGGTTGTTAAATAAAGTGCAAAACATTAGTGACTTAATCTATGTAGTTTTCTCTTTGCTCTATAGACAATATATTTATATAATTACTAAAGCGACCATACAAACGATGATAGAAATTTTTATTCAACAATATAAACCCTTTTTTCAATGACAAATTTTAGTATCTTAATTAGGAACAAAACCATGAAATCAACCCACTTAGTTAAAGTACTTCAAAATTCTAAAATGCATTTCAGATACCAAAAGATTTGTTGGTTTGCATAACACTTCCTTCACACACACACACGCACACTCATGTGCACAGTAATCTTAATTAGCAATCAAAGCTTAATTGTTTAATTGACATGAGATATTTAAACAATGTCTTTTTGGGTACCTTCTCTGCATCCTACAAAGTTGATACACTTCCATTCCTGTTTACGATTGTGAGGTTCTACAAAATCATAAATCATCCACATACGTTGTGTACATGTTCGAATGTTAAAACTTTTTATGGCTGTTGTGTTGAAACAACACAGACTAAGGGGTTGTTTGTTTACTTAAAGGTAAAATTACCTCTTAATGATTCTATTAAGAGATAAACAAATAAGACCTAAGAATGGATTTAAAGTGATATACTAATCACATCTGTCAGTGTACTAGTCGTAATATAACATAGCTTAGTGTAAGATCTGGGATTTACCGTTCACAAGGAACAATTTAATGAAACACGAGATTCTAGTACTAAAGTATTGCCTCCATATCTAACCACTTTGATGTTTTTGAGAATACTAAGCTAAAAACAAGATATCAAAGGAACTAATTAAACCTTTTGGACTTTTTGATTTTATAGAAAGTCACCCGCTTGGAACTAGAAACAATGATCACTTGAATTAATTACGAAGTTGAATTGCTTAGTTAAGGCAAACTGAACTAGTAGATATTTAAATCTTTCCAAATTAGTTTTAGGATTAAATCAATAAACACCCGATTTCCACTCGATAATATGAATAACTGAAAAATATCTAGCATTGAATCATGAGTTAGTTAATCAGAAACAAATAGCCAACAAATAACCATTTTACTTTGAAATGCTAGTCAAACCTTTTTTCACGTCAAGCACCTAAGAGTCAACTACATGCAATTCTAACAATTAATCAAATACTCATAATCGGATCCATGCTAGAATAAACAACCAACAATTTTTTCAATCAAAGGATAAGTCGTCATAAATGCAAATTATACAATACTTCAATATAATCAAAATAATGCTAAAATCGATAAAATACAACCTGGAAATCACATATCTAAATAAAAATCAAGAATTACTTCAAATAAATCATAAAATCGGCAACCATTTCAGTAATAACTCAATCAATATATTGAATCGATCGTTCCAAATGAGTGAAAGGAAAAACTACTCGCAAATCATAACTAAATCTAAAACCAAAGCTAAATCTATACTAAACATGATCAAAATCAGAAAGTTTAAGTAAGAAATATACCAATTTTGAAGCTACAAATGATGAAACCATAAGTAGAAGTTTGAAAAAATAACATGGCTGAAACTATATAACTCAGATTGAAGTGTAAGATACTCCCAAATTGACTGAAATCAACCCGATGGCATGACCTAGGCTTCCAAATTGGAAGCTCTACTTCTGGTGAAACTCAAACTAACCCAAGCTAGAAACTACATGAACATTTTTGTAGGATATCACACTCTTATCGACTGAAAATAAATTTACACCCGTATTTTATTAAAATTCATATTTTCTTTTTTATAGCATAACATAAATACGTTAAATCATATAAAAAAATAAATTTGTAGTGAATTACCTATCCATGCAATTTTACACATTATAGTTCCCATAAGTATGACTTTCCTTACCATTCAACAAATATCATCAAATTGTCTACAAAGTTTACATGTGGCGTTCGGTTCACGTAATGAAATTTGAAGAATTGAAATTTGGATTTTAGTTATTAATGTGGTTGATGTTGAAGGTATAAGATACTTTTTAGTATTGATTAAGGATGTAGATTGGAATCCAATTCATGTATAGGTTGGAATTAAATTTATGTACAAATCGGAAGGAATGTCAAATTCCTATAAACAACGAAATTTGATGAAAAATACATAAAATTTAACATTTTACATTAGTTCTCAAAAATTGTAAACAAGTTAAATTTAAATTCTAATTTCATCGAATTCCATTACACGAACCAAATGTCACATTAGGTGTGTTTGACAAGCAACTTTTAAAAGCTTCATCTTTTGATTTTTAAAAGCTCAAACTCAAATTAGTCACCAACCATGTAATATTATCACAGATCGACCACATCAAGTTAGCCATATATGAACCTTTCTTGAGCCAAACACAAGTATATTCATAAATATCTATAATAAAGTATTAATAAAATAGTACATTTGTCATATTCTCATGAAAATAGCACTTGATATCATGAAAATTAAAAAACTAACTCTCAATACTCGATAATAAGATTTGAAAATAGTACATTTGAACTAAAAATTAAAAAACTAACTTGATTTTTTTAACTTCAAACATTTGATAATAAGATTATAATTGGATCCATTAAAATCACAACAACATTAAAAATATATTTTTAATAATAATAATAATAATAGTAATAATAATAATAATTTATTAAAATGTTACTGATGAACATGTTTTTGTTTAAATAACATATACATAAAATTAATTATAATAAATGCATGTAAATTCTCATATTAAAATTTTTATTTAGTCTAAATTTGATGTTAAAATTTTAATTTTAAATTTATATAAACGGATTAATATATTAGTTTGTTTTTAAAGAAGTAAAATAACATCGTATTCAGATAATCATAAAATCAGTGTGTTTAATATTTTTTTAAAATATAATATTTTTATTTTACATTTATTTTATCATCAATAGTTAATACAACACTTCCTCATTCACTCAACCAAAACACCAACAGTTAACACACACTTTCAACTAAATTTCAAACTGTGTGATCATGCCCGGCCGTTCAAAGCTCCGCCTTTGTCTCCGCCACAGACAGCGGCGCTGATGATCCTCCACCACCAATGCTCACCACCTTTGGCCCTTTTATTTGGTCAGGCGCCAACTTCCTGATCGAAATCGTCAATACTCCGTCCTCAAGCTTCGCATTCACCTTATCTAGATCGAGATTTTCCGGTAACCTAAACTGTCTCCAGAACTTTCCATACGACCGTTCACAGCGGTGCCAGTGATCACCGCCACCGTCTTTCTCCTCCTTCTCTCTCCACTAACTCTCAATACTCGATTCTCCTCCACCTCAATCTTCAATTCTTCCTTCTTCATCCCAGGTACATCCATTGTGATCACATGACCGTCGCTTGTCTCCTTCCAGTCAACTCTCGCCGGCGAAACAATCACTTCGTCGTCTCTCTCAATTCCAAACGGAATCTGCTCCAATTCTCTAAAAGGATTCGAAAATATATCAGATCTAATGAGATCAGACAACAAACTGGTTCCAATTGGATCTGGAGGATGATCAATTAACGATAACAGAGATCCGCCACATTGTCCGTGTTAAATAATGTATAGTGTAGGGTCTCCTCTGTAAATATGTATTCTATATATTCTATTGAGATGAATGCAATACCCATTAAGGGTTTCCACATATTCTAGCATGGTATCGAGCCTAACCCTAACCCTCAAATATTAGGGTTAATTTTTCCGGTCCCCTGACCTCCGGCCGCCGCCCTACCGCCGCCGCCGCCGGCTCTGCTTCCGCCGCCCAACACACTGCCGCCGCCGCTAGCATCTTTTCTGCGCTGCTGTCTTCCAGTCGCAGCCTCCATCCACCCTTCGTCAACCCCTGTCACGAAGACGGCCCCCGCCGCAGATCTGAACCCTAGCCGCCTGCGGTTCTGTTGCTGAAACCCTAGCCTACCTGATCGTGTGTCAAAACCCTAAGTCGACGGCCGCCGCAGATCTGCCTCCAGCACTGTCTGATCCCAAGCCGGTCATCTCGCCTCTAGCGCCTGCGCCGACAGCCTCCAGCGCCGGTCATCTCGTCTCCAGCGCCTGCGCCGCCTGTCTCCTCCCTGTCTCGCCACTGCTGCTGGTGGAAACTCCGGTGGAAACTCCGGCGGCTGCTCCTGCCATCTCCCCGACACTGCCTCCGGTGACCATCTGCTCCCGTGCCGCCGTTCCTGCCGCTGCCGCCGCTGTCTTTTATCGCCGCCTCCCTCTTAATTACTTTTGGTGAGATCTTTCCTGTTATTTGTTTCTTTAATATTATAATTATTTTTCGCAAGTAACATTATTATTAGTCATGACTGGAAATATTCCACCAACAACCAACCCAACTGCTTCCCAACTTGTTTTTGCTATCGGTAATGTCTACCCACAGTTTAGTTTCAAATTAACAACTGATGGATCTCGCTATAAACTGTGGCGTCGAATTTTTACTGATGTATGTAAAGGGGCAAAAGTCATGGGTCATATTACTGGGAAATCTCAACCAACAAGTGTTGATGATGAGGACTGGGAGGCCATTGATTCTCGTATTAAATCATGGTTTTACTCTACATGTGAACCAAATCTGCTTAACCTCATCACAAAAGATAACTGCACTGCACATGACCTTTGGGAAGCTTTGGATGCTCACTTTTTAAATAATAAATTATCTCGTAGTCTCCAACTTCAAACCCTCTTTCGCAACACCAAAAAGGGTGCACTTTCCATCACTGATTACTGTCACACTTTAAAAGATATTGCTGACTCCCTTGCTGATGTTGACACCAAAATTACTGATCAGGATCTTGTTTTGCAAATTTTACAGAATTTACCCTCATCCTATCAAAGCTTAATTGATGTCATCACACATACCAAACCTTTTCCCTCTTTCCTTGAAGCCAAAAACATGTTACTGTTACATGAGTCACGTGAAGATCAACCCGAACCTACCCTTGAACCCTCACCTTCCCTTACCACTGCCCTTTATTCCTCGTCTAGTACTAATAATAATGGCAAAGGGAAAAATAAAAATAATAATCGGGGAAACAGAAACACGGGACGGGTTGCATCTAAAGGTAACACGGGAGGGGGGTCTTTTAACAGCACTACTTCTGTTACAGGTTATTCTCGTGATGCAGGTCAATCCAGTGCCCCACCGGCTTTCAACAATCAACTTCTGCAGCTTCTTCAGAATGCATTACATCAGCAATCTCAGGCTTCTCAGTTTGGAGGTAACTTTCGTCCGCAGATGCCTTCCACACCAGGTCATCTCGGGACTCACACTCCATCGGCACTTTATGCTGCGCCTCCTCCAGTTTCTCCTGCCAATGCAGCTTCGCCTCAGTTCACCGATCTCGCAGCTCTCTTCAGTTCAATGTCTGCCCAGCCGCCACAACAGCATCAGGACAATAACTATTATATGGACACTGGTGCAAGCTCCCACATGTCATTCAACCAAGGTAATCTACTTTCTCTTAAACCCTGTGGTAAGTCAAAAGTAATCATGGTTGGTAATGGTGCTTTACTTCCGGTTTCTTACATTGGTGATACATTTCTTCCATTATCACAAAATAAATTGGCACTGAAAAATGTACTTGTTTCTGATCAAATGGTTAAGAATCTCATTTCTGTGCGTAAGTTCACTCTTGATAACTGGGTTTCTATTGAATTTGATCCTTTTGGTTTCTCCATAAAGGATCTTGATACAGGGCGTCTTCTTCATCGCTCTGACAGTACTGGTGATCTCTACCCTGTCCTCGAGCCTTCTCCGCCTTCTGTGTCCTCTACCACTGCTATGGTCTCCTTATCTCCTGATGTCTGGCATCGTCGTCTTGGTCATCCGGGCAGCTCTACATTTAATTTTTTACGTTCTCGTAAATTTATTTCCTGTTCCAATACAATGTTACCTACGTGTCACGCTTGTCAATTGGGTAAACATTGTCGTCTGTCTTTTTCAAAGTCGACAACTAAGACTTCACGTATTTTTGAACTGGTTCATTCCGATTTGTGGACATCTCCTATTTCCAGTTTGAGTGGTTTTAAATATTATATTCTTTTTTTGGATGATTATTCTAATTTTTTATGGGTATTTCCATTGCGTGTGAAATCTGATGTTTTTCAAGTATTTACTACCTTTCGTGCTTATGTTGTAAATCAGTTTAAAATAGATATACAATCTTTTCAGTGTGATAATGGACGTGAATTCAATAATAGTAAATTACTTGAGCTTTTTCAAAAGCATGGCATTAATGTTCGTTTTTCTTGTCCTTACACGTCACAACAAAATGGCAAAGCTGAACGAGCCATTCGCACAATCAACAATGTGCTTCGTACTCTTCTGTTTCAAGCCTCCCTTCCACCAAAATTCTGGGTCGAAGCTCTCAACATGTCTGTTCATCTCCTGAACATTCTTCCCACTACTACTCTGGACTCCAAAACTCCCTGTGAGATTTTATACGGCACGTTCCCGGTCTTTACACACCTGCGTGTATTTGGTTGCCTCTGCTATCCAAATCTCTCTTCTACAGCCCCAAACAAGCTTTCCCCTCGCTCTACTGCTTGTGTATACCTCGGGCCTTCCCCTTGTCATCGGGGTTATCGATGCTATGACCTAGTCACCCACCGTATTCTTATCTCCTGACATGTGATCTTTGATGAAGATCATTTTCCATATCCTTCGTTTAATGCCCCACCCTCTCCCTCTGAGTATGATGCTTTCATTGACGACATCACCACATCCACTGTGATGACTAATGAACCTATTGCATCCACCATTCCCTCCGATAATTCTTCTACTGAACTAAACTCGAGTGACTTGCTCATTCCTTCTAGTGATGCTCCTACAACCGATGACCCACCTCATTCGTCTGTCGAACCTCACTCTTCGCACAGGTCTTCGGACTCAATTCAGCCTGAAGCTGTCACTTCTTCACCACCTCAGGCTTCTACCTCCACCCATCCCATGACGACCCGATCGCGTACTGGCAGCCTCAAACCTCGCCAAATTTTGAATCTGTCAGCTGTTGAATCTCTTTCCCCAATTCCCAAGTCCTCTGCTCAGGCAATTCGTGATCCCAATTGGAAGGCAGCCATGGACGCTGAAATGTCTGCCCTTCTCTCCAATCATACGTGGGATCTTGTTCCCCCTCCTTCAAAAGTCAACATTGTTGGCTGTCGTTGGCTATATCGCCATAAGTTCGATTCTCAGGGTCGCCTTGAGCGTTACAAGGGCCGTCTGGTGGCTCAAGGTTTTTCTCAAATGCCTGGTTTTGACTATGACGAAACTTTCAGCCCTGTTGTCAAACCCGTTACTGTCAGAATGGTCCTAAGCATTGCCCTCTCCCTAAACTGGCCGATTCATCAGCTTGATGTTAAAAATGCTTTTCTCAATGGCGAATTATCAGAGGAAGTTTATATGAAACAACCACCCGGCTATGTTCATTCTTCCTTCCCACATCATGTATGTCGCCTTCGAAAAGCCCTCTACGGTCTCAAACAGGCTCCTCGTGCTTGGTTTCATCGCTTTGCTGTCTTCATTACTTCTCTCGGTTTCCATTCAAGTAAATCTGACAGCTCCCTCTTCGTTTACCACCACGGTAGAGATACAATCTATCTTCTTCTCTATGTCGACGACATCATTCTGACGGCCTCCTCCCAATCTCTGGTCAACCATGTCATCTCTCGTCTTTCATCTGAGTTCAAGATGACTGACCTTGGTACGCTCTCCTTCTTTCTAGGAGTCTCCGCCATACGCTCTTCTTCGGGCCTTTTTCTGTCTCAATCAGTTTTTGCCCAAGAAATCATTTCCCGTGCTGGCATGGATACTTGTCATCCTTGCTCATCACCAGCTGAGACTAAGTCCAAACTTCCCTCCTCTGGCAAACCAGTCGATGATCCGACTCTTTATCGTAGTCTTGCAGGTGCTTTACAGTACCTCACGATAACTCGTCCGGAAATCGCATATGCTGTACAGCAAGTATGTCTGTATATGCATGATCCTCGCCAACCACATATGAATGCTCTCAAACGCATTCTTCAGTATGTGAAGGGTACTATCACTCATGGGCTCTTTCTCCGTCCATCCTCCGTAAATCGTTTGGTCTGTTACAATGATGCTGATTGGGCCGGCTGTCCTGAAACACGCCGGTCCACTTCTGGGTTCTGCATTTTTCTAGGTGACAATCTTGTTTCTTGGTCTTCTAAACGCCAATATGTTGTGTCCCGTTCTAGTGCGGAAGCTGAATATCGTGGTATTGCTAACGTTGTTGCCGAATCTGCCTGGCTTCGTAATCTTTTGATTGAGTTACATCTACCTCTTTCATGTGCCACAGTTGTTTTTTGTGATAATGTAAGTGCCATGTATCTAGCTAATAACCCAGTACAGCATCAACGAACCAAACATGTGGAAATTGACTTACACTTTGTAAGAGAACGTGTTGCTTTGGGGCAAGTGCGTGTGTCGCATGTGCCCTCATCTCATCAGTTAGCAGATATATTTACTAAAGGTCTTCCTACACAGCTGTTTTTACAATTTAAGTCCAGTCTTAGCATCAGTCCTCCTCCAGCTGCGACTGAGGGGGGTGTGTTAAATAATGTATAGTGTAGGGTCTCCTTTGTAAATATGTATTCTATATATTCTATTGAGATGAATGCAATACCCATTAAGGGTTTTCACATATTCTAGCAGTCCGGCGAAGAACAGATACAACAATGCCGATAGTACGAACGTCCTCATGGTGCAAAGGTACGATTAATTGATGCTTGTGAATGTTGTTTTAGCTTCGTTGAATTGAATGTCTGGTGTTTATGGTGATTGTTTTAATGGAGTTTAGGGTTTATATATATATATATATATATATATATATATATATATATATATATATATATTATTGGTGATGCTGATTCAGGTTATTTGAGAAATTTCTTGGAAGTTCTGGGGCCATGTTTGTAAAACTGTAAAGCAAGAAATTGGTAGAAGCTTCCGTACGTATCTATATATCTCACCAGCTTCATGAGAATTCCAGGGTGACTCTGGAATGTGGTCAAACAGGAATAAAATATCCTTTTATAAATTTAGAAAAAATAAAAAATGTCCACTAAAAATATCAGTAAAAATATTTTACCATTGGCAATTCCACAGGTATACCCCCGTCAGGTTGCTAATCACATACCCTTGTTCTTAATATGAGAAAAGATTAACTTTTAATCATTGAGTCACACGTCATTAACAAAAATCATGTAAGTAGAGGTGTGTGATTAGTAAAAGTTAAGGAAATAGGATAGGATATAGCAATGCCCTTTATCATTCATAAAAAAAAAAAAAAATCATATTTGTTAATAGATTTTCGTCTTTGGAAGATCGAGATTATAACATTCTACCACAAAATCATTAGTTTTTAAAAAATTTTCTTCTAGGTTCCAGAACTTATAATTTTATATCATAAACTAATTATATAACATTCAAATAATCATGGGATCCCAACAATCATTTATACATTAAATTAGAAAACAACACATGTTCATGTTTTGATTTTTACGGTTACGTAAATTTTTTTTGACCAATCCTATGATTTTACGATTCAACCCACTATACTATCGGGTAAATGATTTGATCGAGATCCAATGTAGGATCAGATTAGTAAACGTCCTTACGATCTTGAAAATGATTTTACGGGAAAACCGAGTAATAAATTCTTGACTAGCTAAAAGGCAGGATCGAATCGATTATCAATCCCTACGATCCTATAATGGATCCTACGATCTCGCTTACAATCGTATATACCGACCCCGATTGAAATCAGAAGATGGAATCGTAGCATCGATCGATCTTAATCGCGATCTAGATAACCTTTTTAAGATGAGTGTAATGTTTTTATATAATTAACCCTTTTAATATATATTTTTTATAAAATAGTTATTAATATCTTATTCGTAACATAAAAATATATTAATGTTAAATTATAACATATCAATTTGGATATCATATTATTATTTTTTATTCATGGGTTTTTATTTCTATGTTTGTCATGCAACTTTTTCATAGCTTTGATCGGTAGCTGTGAAATGTAAGGTAACTTTTAGTTTTATTAATTTGTTTAATAAATATATTTATAGTTGTTACTTAAAGATGTATGCTATAAAAAGACAAACACAATAATTATGAAATTAAAAGGGTTTATTATAAAAAAACCCAACATGTTTTCACGTTTTTTGTGTTTTCGTCCGTTATCTTTTTCCATAAAAAACCTTAAGTTATTCTTTTTCATTTTGGTTTAGTGAAAATTTGGACATTAGACCCCGGTTATAATTTGTGAACCGGGTATTAAAAAATTGAAAAACCGAGTTCTAATGTCCAAATTTCACTAAACTAAAAAGAAAAGAATAACTTGGGGACTTTTATGAAAAAAATAACATGGATGAACGAAAACGCAAAAAACATAAAAAATGTTAGTTTTTTTCATAATAAACCCAAATTAAAATGTAATTACCATAAGGATAAATAAAAAGTAATATCGTTTGATAAAACATATATATAACATATGCATTCCAAAAGAAAACGAAAAATCTTTATTAGTGCTTAGTGAAAAAAATGAATGTTATGCATTTGTCTAATTTCTTAGTGAATGAACATAAATAAACTCAAATAGTTAGATTTTCAATGGTTTGCAATATTAATGTAAACTCGTTTAAACTTAAATAAACAAACACAAGTAAGTTATGTTGATGTTTGTTCGTTTGACCCACTTATATTTCATATATAAATGATCTTTAAATGAGGTTTGACACGTTGATTTTATTTCTAGTAGTGTTTTCTTCAAATAACAGTAATAGTAAATATTACAGTATTACAAGAACTATGTTGATATATTTTCAACAAAATATTATTGTTTGTTCGTATAAACTTGAATAAACAAAAATAAGCCATGTTGATGTTAGTTCGTTTGACCAATTTCTAATTTTATATGTGAATGATCTTTAAATGGGATTTGACTAGTTAATATTATTTGAAGTTGTGTTTTCTTTAAATGGTAGTGATAGGGACTATGTTGATATATTTTCTATAGTGTTTGGCTAATTTTGCAATTTGCTCATACATCATGGGGTTTTCTGAAAACTTATGTGACCGCCTAAAACAATGAAAGATTTCATCTTCCCGCCAAAATCAAACCCTTAAATGTGCAAAACTGCAAATCGTTGCAACAATTTCTTCAGTTGATTCAAATCAATCTACAAAATTTACAGTCATCAATGGCGGAAGGTGAGGAAATCCACACGGAAACCGTTCAATCGAGTTTTCCGGCCGGCAGAGTCAAGCGAATCATGAAACTCGACAAAGAAATCAACAAAATCAACTCCGATGCTCTATTCGTAATTTCGAACGCCACCGAGCTTTTTATCAGGTTTTTGGCTGAGAAATCATCGGAGGTTGCAATTGAGAAGAAACGGAAGACGATAAAGCTGGAGCACCTCAGAATCGCCGTGAAGAGGCACCAACCGACGGCTGATTTTCTTCTCGATTCACTTCCAATGCCGGCGGCGGCTCAGATCTCATCCAAAACTGATAAATCTCCCAAAAGCACTGATAAAAACAATATCTCCCTTCCACCTGGCAATCGTCGGATAGACAGTTTCTTCCAGAAAGGGCCCTAGGATTTTAGAGAATCGGTTGCTCCTATCACCAGGAATGAACTATGCTAATTGGATTTGTATGTATCTCTTCTTTTCAAATTAATTGCTACTTTTGATCAATTTTATTAGTTTCTTAAGGATCTTTTTGATTGCTACCAGGAATGAACTATGCTAATAGGATTTGTATGCCCCATTATAGATCATTAATCAACTCTTTCATCTAGCACTCTAGCAGTGCTATTGAATCAAGCTGTTCTATAGATTGCTAAAGTTTTTTGGTACACTATCATGTACTTATCAATTCAATCTTTTCACCTTGAGTCCTTGATTATGCCTCAAAACACCACATAGGCAGAATTTTTTTTTAAATCACTGTATAATGTGACCCGACATATTGAATGCATTCTGAACAGGGGCGGATGTAGTATAATAAGTGGGGTGTCACTTGACACCGATAAATTTTCAAAATACCGAGTTACATATGTATGAAAAATTCAAGTGACACCTAGGATTTTTTTTGAGTGACATCTACAAATGCACTAATTGTAAAACTTTAAGACTTCAATAGATGAAAACTCGAAGGCAACAATTGTAAAATTTTAAGACTTACGATACTTATTGGTTTTAAGTTTTAATGGTATATAACTATATACTTTTTTAAGTAGAAAAATCTTGTTATTTGTTTATTTTGTATTGACAACCTGTTTCGGTGACCCGAACCATCTTAAAAATATTTAAAAAATCTAAGTATTAAACTTACTTTTAAAAAAGTGACACTGATAACAAATATTTCTAGATCCGCCCCTGATTCTGAATTGCGAAATCAATGAGCAATGGTATGTAACTATGTATCTAGGGTTCTATTATTCTATACGTGTGTGATTATATAACGATGTTCTTAGCTAGGGTTGGGTTTGGTACGAAAGAATGAAGAGAAGGAAATTGTCTTAGTTTTGAAACTTTGTTAAAAAAGGACGATATCATATCAATTAAGATTTGACACATAGAATGAAGAAAAAATAATACAATTTCAATTCTTTTTTTCTTGTTTTGATCCTCTCCATGTTAGAGGAGAAAATTAAACAAATGATATTTACGCTAAAACTAATTCTAGATCATTCACTTAAGAATTGATGTTGACATCATATGAAAGAATAAACTTGAAAATCAAATCAATTCCATTCTTTCCATCCAACGTAACAAACGCACCCTAGGGTTCTATTATTCTATACTTGTGGTATATGATGATGTTCTTTGCTAGGGTTTTGTATTTTAGTTGAAACAAACATTTGAATGAAAGGTTAGTTTTTTCTAGCCAGTGAATATGGGTTTGCTTTCTTTTGTGTTTTCTACATAAAGATCTTAAGATGTGAGCCCCAAATTTTGTGTGAACATTCTTCCTTATTTTGCACCCATAAAAGTAAAACTGCTTTTAAGAACTTTGTAGAAAACATCATAAGAAATCGTCTGAAACTGAAACTTGAAAAATAAATTGGTATGATTGACCTCAAAACCTCAAACTTTATACCTATTCATGATTGATGGACTAAACTCTGAAGAGATTTCAAAACTACCATTCATAGAATAATCTTTCACTGTTCATTGATTCCAGAGGAAGTTGCTCCCTTCACATCCCCAAGTGGTAATTAGGCCACTTTATTTCGGAATTCGGACTATACATCGAACAATGACCTTCAGATTTTCATTGGTTTTCAAACTACTAACTAAATTTGAAGCATGGTAGGGAAAGTAGATTGTAAACGAGTTTGAGCTCGAGCTTGGCTCGAGTGATTTTATAGGCTTGAGCTTAGCTCGTTAATTATATATATCAATTTTTGAATTTCTTATACAATTTAACTATATATTATAAATAATGGCTCTCATTTAAGCTTGCAAGTCTAAATGAGTTTGATACATGTCTATGTGCTTAAGCTAGTTTATTAGATGATATTCAATCTAGGGGTTTGAGCTCTTCTAATTCAAGTTTTGTTTGAACTTTTATTGAGCTCTAGTTGCCAGGGTTGTGTAAAAAGAATTGAAACCAAATAATCCATCCAAACTGAACCATATATGGTTGGTTAAATCGGTTATTGGATTGCTTATTCTGTGACCAAACCAATTAACCATATATGGTTCGGTTATCAGTTTGTGATGTCCTAATTTTTGTGAATTGAATAATCCAAATAAGAATGCTTCTTCTTTTTTGTTTTTAAATTATGTCTGTATGTAATCTATATCCAGAAGCAATTTGACACTTCACATTCGATAGACTAAAATTAGGGAAGATGACAATGGCAAGAAAGATCAGCCATCAAATGATATTTCTCATGTTTTTTGTTCCTGTTATGGTTTTATCATTTTTAATATTCAAGGTTTTTAATTTTAATTTTAAAAAATCAAATTAACAAATTTGTATAAACCAAAAACCAATTTAATTGAGTTTTATTTTGTTCTGGTTTCGGCTGGTTTGGTCACCCTTAAAGATTGATCACCCAAACCCAAATAATTCTAAACCTAGTTTAAGGGTGACCAAACCAGCATTCAAACCGAAAGATTGATCACATGACTTTTAAGATGTTTGAAAGTGTGAATATATTTAATTTTATACAAATAGCCTTATATTACTTGCCTCTAAATGAATATGAAAAAGAGAAGAAATTTTTTTGAAGCATGTTCACATCTGAAACCCGTGCATTCAAAGGTAAGCACTGTACTCTGCAATTTTTTTTAGGTACTCACCCGAACCATATAATACACACACACGAATGATGATAATTTAAGCACCATTTAAATATAAACAGTTAAACACCATGAGCACTAATAAAAATTTAACAAATCAGCATCAATTAAAACCTTTGCATGTTACATATACCTTATTTACATGGTTTGAATGTGATCAATCTAATAAATCTTGTGTATATTAAAGCTTATTGAATGCAATGAACCTAATGAACCTTGTATATATAAAAATGTAATGAATTTAATGAATGTTGTGTATATTAAAGTCTATGAATACAATGAACCCATTGAAAATTTATCTTTATTTGTTCAAAGCTTATATATATAAAAATTTGTATGTATAAAACATTATTTTGATTGGTGCTCACCGGTGCTTAATTATAAATGGTGCTAGAAGCATCTGTAGCCATATGTGTGTGTAGACACACACATACACATATGTATTACATATAATTTTAAATGTACTTTACATCGGAATATAACAACTATTCAATGTAAAGCTCCTAAACAGACAACTGAACTTCCTTATTTATACAAGTTTGTTGATTATAGTTTTTTTTTTAAAGTTGATTTGAGAAATGAGATGTCTTTTTTTTTACGTACTTTTGCATACTTATTAATTTTTTTTTCATCTAGACGATGTCGGATCGCAACTTTCCTATTGAATCATTCAATTTTTCTTTGTTCTATCTTATGTTCTACAAGTATTTTCAGCCAAAATTAAAGGATTCAAAACCCTTAGGTGCCGTTTGGTTCACTGAAATCCGAGGAAATTGGAGGGAAAATGAATCCAATTCCATTCAATTCATGTGTTTGGTTCAACTATAAAAAGGAATTGGATTCCATCAAAATTGAAATTTTCCAATGAATGAAAGAAAATAACATTCCTTCACATAATGGATGTAATTCAATTCCTTTTAAAAATAGAAAGTGGTTGATTACAAAAATACACTTTATGTTTGACACATTACACTACACCATGTCCTGTCTTAACCCACCTACCCACCCAATCCCGTGACATAAATTTAATTCGTTGGTACACATAGTTATATATTGTCATATTAGCAGTTTTTTTTCTTATTTTGTCGACAATATATTTGTATAAGCTGTTATCAATTGATATAAATACAAAAATAGATTGTTATTTAATGATATAAACCATGACTTTTTCACTAAAATTAATTTTAAAAATTTAGTGTTAGAACGTAGGAGGAAGTAGTTGGTAAATCAATAGTCGAAAAATCTCACAAACTTAGTTTTAATTTGAAAATAAGGCTTAATTCATTTAGGATTGTAGGATATTTACTGTTTATATATCGAAAATAGTCGCATTTACATTATTTAATCATAGGGTTTATTATGAAAAAAAATTAACATGTTTTTACAGTTTTTGAGTTTTCGTCTCTCAATATTATTTTTTTTCTAGAAAAATTATTAATTAATTTATTTTAGTTTTGTGAAATTTGACTGTTAGGGGGCGTTTGGTTTGCGGATTTTCTGGGATTTCCTGGTATTTGCATTTGAAATCCTGTGTTTGGTTCACAGATTTCAGTAAGGATTTAAAATCTCAGGATTTCATAAATCTCTTCGTTCCTTGTAATTTAAAAACCCAGCCTCCCCCCAAGGATTTTAAATCCCAGTTACTTTGCATTTTTCAGATTAACAAATTTTCTCTATAAGATAATGCAAATTATTTGACAAAATCCTGACAAATGCAAATGCTGCATAATGCAAATCCTATGAAAAAATACAAATCCCAGAGAAAAAAATCTGCGAACCAAACGACCCCTTAGAGTCCGATTATAATTAGTAAACCGGGTTTTAAAAAACTGAAAAACCGGGTTCTAATATCTAGATTTCACGAAACCAAAAAAAAAAATTAACTTGAAGACTTTTATAGAAAAAATAACATGGATGGACGAAAACGCAAAAAACGTGAAAACATGTTAGTTTTTTTCATAATAAACTTTAATTATAATGTCATTCCTAGGTATTTTTGTTGTTCATAACTCAATGTTTGACAGATTAAGAGGGTGTTTGGTTTTGTGTAATAATAGAGATTATTAAATTATTATGTTACAATCATAAAAATAATTGGTTTAAAGTGTTTGGATTGCATATATTAATTAGTGTATATTTGCGTTTAGAAGTAATCTTATCACACTTTTTCATAAGTTAAAAAATGTAGTTTATTAAATAATTATTTGGTGATTTTACAAGTTAAAACATAAATACAAACACTTTAAAAATTGATTATTTGATAATTGTGATAGTAAACAGCAGAAGTTAAACCAAATATTACAATTCCGACAACACTTTTTGTTACAACTATTATTTTATTATTAGTTTTTAAAATGTTGCATCATTTTTTCAAATGCAAATCCAAACGGCTAGTGTGTTGTTTGTTTCATTCCACTCTTTATAAAGTTAACAAATATCACTATAGTTCTTAAAATATTATCCATATTATTCCGGTCAATGGTTTCAACTTTCAATCAACAATTTATTATATGTTTAAATCATTATGAGTTGTTTAAATAAAAAAAAAGAGATTATCGAGAATATATTACGTAATTTAATATTTAATATTGTCATTTTACAAGATCTAGATGCTTACTTCTTTTTCTAAATTAACTAAAAGAATTTAGAAACGAATATATTAATTAAGATTTGTTAAATATTCCTACAAAACCTAATTCCAAATGGGAAAAATCCAAATCCATTGTCGTTGTGAATGTTACTCAATGGAATGTTATTGTTGTTGATGATTTCAAGATAATTTATAATAATAGATTGCTACAACATTTGTATCTGAATGATTTAGTTTCAAGTGAAAACCACTTATAATGCAGCGCACTAGAAGATATAACTCTTAAAATTAGCTTTTTTGATTTTTTTTTTCATAAACACGTTTTAATTAATATTACAAAGATTGTGTATAAATTTACACACATTCACATATTCAAAGTACATGAAATCATGCATTATATAAATGTATGACCAATGGGGTTAAGCTCATTTGGTAAGAGGGGTGATGTAAGTGTGAGGTCATGGGTTCGACTCCCGTCGAAGGCAAGTAGAAATTTAGGTGGTAAAAAGAAGTTTTCTAGGTTAGTTTGTTGTTCAAAAAAAATATAAATGTATGTTCATATATATGCAAATTTTTGTAAGTGTACATTCACATTATTTTTAAGGAGTTAGGAGATGTGAATGTATGTGAAATTTACCTATGATCTTTATAATGTTAATTAAAACATGTTTATGAATTTTTTTTTCAAAAAAGTATTTTTAAATATTGTATCTTCTAGTGCGTTGTATAATGAGTGGTACTTCCATGAACCGTATTCATATCTATATCTATATCTATAATTATATCTATATTTATATGTTAGATTTTGACCCAAGAGGTGACAATTTGTAGCATAAGGGAGCCGCCGGATAGTAAAATTGACCCATTGTAAAAAACTAAACCAGAACATAATTTTTTTAAAAAATGAGAATTTATAAAATGATTTGTTAAACAAATTGTTCTTTGAAAAAATTTCAAAATTATGTAAAATTTATGGCTTTTGATCATCAACTTGTTTGACCCGTTTGTTTGAATGAGCCAAAATTGCCACCCGACTGATTCCAACAATTTATCCTTCATTTGTGTTTTTGGTTTTTTTCTTACATTCAAACTTATAGAAATCAACTATACATTGATTAATATAGATAACTGTCTTATAAAAGATAACTTTATTTAATATATAGTTTCCCTTTTGTTATAAGGATAAGTTAATTCAATTATATTGCGTTCTAGCGGATAATCTCAAAATATAATTTAAACATGAGTCCGATCAATGAGCTACTCTGATCAATGATATAATCTGTATAATAAAAAAGAACACAAATTGTTACATAACTTCATCATCTTCCACTTAAAAAGGTAAAAACGTGGTGATTTCATGTGATAATTTGTATTATTTTTATTTGGGTTTAATATGAAAAAAAATTAACATGTTTTTCACGTTTTTACGTTTTAGTCCCTCCGTGTTATTTTTTACCAATAAAATCCTTAAGTAGTATATTTGTTTGTGATTTTTGGAATTTTTCTTTACTTTCAAAAAAGTTTTCAAGTTTGTAAACTTTTCGGAGAAAATAGTGAAAACATGTTGGTTTTTTGTGGAAAAGTCAGTGTTGATTATGAAGAAAAAAACAAAACTTTTCCGTACCGCATCGAAAACAATAACTTGAGGACTTTTAAAAAAAAAATAACACGAAGGGCCTAAATCGCATAAAAATATGAAAACATGTTGGTTTTTTTTGCAGGTAAACCTTTTTATTATACAGATATTATTATTAATGAATTTATAAAAAGTGGACAAAAAATTGTTGGTTGTGTTCAATCAAAACCCGACTCGAATCAGATCATTTTACAAATTTACCTGCTTTGAATTATCCCTGTTTGACCCGTCACCCCACTCGTACGACCCATCCATTTCGCAACCTATACATGTAACACCATAAATATGTTAGGTTAATCAAAATTTTGTTTTTTGGTTTATTCAATTTTCATTTATTATAATTTATTTAATTTTGAATGGTTTTTGGTTTGATCTGGTTTTTAACCGTTACACACTTTTATTTATTATGACCTCATTCGTTATTATAACTATGTATTTTATTCTTATTATTATTTTTTGAAGTTTGAACAACTAATATTAGTGATTACTGGTTAGCACCTTCTTTTTTGTTAGACACATTGAGAATGAAGACCAAACCCCACACCTCCACCTAAGGAAAAACATCATTGGCAAGACTCGAACTCGAGATCTCAACCATGAGGAAACCCTCCCACCTTTGGTCTTATGTAAAACACATTATATATCTTTATTATGGATTTCACGTCCCTGTTTGCTACACTGCGATATGGGACGATAACGCGTACAAACAACAAGATTTTGCTCTTGCATTTGTGGGAGAAATTAAGTAAGTTTACACGAATTCGTTTAAAAGTTAAAAATAACGACACTTAATCGCCACATTTATCGTCCTTGTATCATGGTAATCATCATCTCGACGTTAGTTTGTGTTTGTGGTGGATACGAAGAAGAAGAACTATAAGACGACAAAGTTAGTTTTCTTACTAAAAAAGCCGGTTGTTTTGGTTCGGGAAGCGTAGCGATGTCGCTCGTAAGCATTGTCACGACATTCGACATGTTTGGACGATCATCGGGATCTTCTTGCACGCATAAAAGCCCGATGATTATGCATTTCAACACTTGATCAGAGTTGTAGTTTTTTGTTAAAACTTGATCCATTAGCTCTAACGGCGATCCCTCTTTCCACAAATGCCAAGCCTGAAAGTACTCGTGATCAGACAATCGAACGTTGTTAAAACATCAATGAATTCGAACGATTGAACTCACGTAATTCAGAAGACTAATGGCTTGTTCGCATTGATAGTGTTTCTTTTTCCCGCTAATGATCTCGAGAACGACTACCCCGAAACTATAAACGTCAGATTTTATCGAAAATAATCCTTCTAATGCATACTCCGGCGCCATATAGCCACTGCATCAATCACAAATAACATTAATGGAATCATTAAAAGATCATTTTACCTTTGAATGAATTTTTAATGATTTTATTAAGAAGTAAACAAACAACCTCTTAGTAAATTAACCGTAAATGATCTATTCAAATGAAATTTTGTACTTACTACGTTCCAATGACCCTCTTCGTATTAGATTCAACTTCTGCGCCATTAATGATCTTCGCTAATCCAAAATCCGAAATCTTCGGATTCAAATCTTCGTCTAATAATATGTTGCTCGTTTTCAAATCTCTATGAATGATCCTTAACCTCGAATCTTGATGAAGATATACAAGCCCTCTACAAATCCCCATGATTATTTCGAACCTCTTTGGCCAATCGATCGACGAGCTCAATGTTTCGTCTTGCAAGCAGTTTGAACAAAACAAAGTCATTCGATATATATGATCGATTAACCACGTACGTAAGTTTTTCTTTCGGGGTTTTTACGCGTTGGAGTAAAGATCGAGAGAAAAGGATGTCGAGGGTTTACCGAATATGAATGCATCTAAGCTTTTGTTGGGCATATACTCGTAAATTAGCATCTTCTCGTTACCCTTCATACAATATCCCAAGAGCCTAACGAGATTTCGATGTTGAAGTCTAGCAATCAAAGTAACCTCGTTCTTGAACTCTTCTAAACCTTGTCCAGAATGGATCGATAACCTCTTTACCGCAACTTCAAATCCTCCGGGTAACTTACCCTAACATAAATCATCTCGATCATTCGGTAAGTGAATACAAATCGAAACATGGATCAAGAAATCCATTAACAAGTTAATAGTAACATCTAAGTGAACAGATATTAAAACGGTCGGTAAAATGTATAAAAATGGTCACTAAAAAGTGGCAATTTTGACCTAACAGGTCAAACGTGCAGAATGATCAATATGACCCGTAGTAAAAAAGTAAGTCAGAACATAAACTTTTTAAAAAAATGACGTATTAAACAAATTGTTTTTTCAAAAAACTTTCAAAAGTAAGTTAAAATTTTGTCTTTTGGTCATCGACCCGTTTACTTGAATGAGTCAGTATTGCCACCTAAGGGTGGAAGAATATGGTGCAGGACATCATCTTGGCGGTACCAGAAGACGTGAATTTGGCAACGGTATGCCTAGGAACGCCGCTCCTCCTTTGGCGGTACCATGGCTGTGTGTCGGGCTTGGTGGATGTGTCCCGAGTGAGATGCTCTCCCTCTCTGACCCTCTCACATTATTCTTTTTCTTTTCTTTATATAGTGTTGCGTGTGTATTTTTTTAGTGGTATTTAAAAACGATCTTTTTCATGGTTTAAGTGGTATAGAAAGATGCAATGAAGAAAAAGAAAATCTGATATAATGCTAACATAGACAGTTGGATAGTGTTATCGAAAGGGCACTCCCCCCTACTCTAAAAGTGTCACTAATATGTAAAAAAAAGTCAGTAAAAATGTCACTATTTATTGAATAGTGACATAAATAAATTTTCATATGGTTAATATTGATACGTTTTTAATTTGATTTCTCACCTTGTAAACGGGTCCAAAACCACCTTCTCCAAGCTTATTTGCTTCCGAAAAGCCATTTGTGGAAGTCGATAATCTTTCGAACTCGAAGAAAGGTATGCCGAAGGTTTGTGAATCGGTTTCGTCAAACGGATTTAGCATATCCTGAAGTTGCTTCACACTTTCGTTGAATTGGTAAATCGAATCGATTTCTTCCTTTCCTAAAAAAATTGTACAACCATTAACGTTATAACTGTGGGGAAACTATACGTTTGAATTAATAAAACCGTTCTAACTGGAAATGGAAACTAAATAATGAAACAAACATAAGAATATATAATCTGATGATTAAATTCCGGTAAGAATCAATCAATTCCGTAAGAACGTAAGAAATCGCACTAAATATTATGTATTTAATGTATAAAATTATGTATTTGATGCTAAAATTTATATATTTGATAAATGTATGCATTTAACGTAAACATTTACGCATCTCATGATAAATGTGTCCACTCTATGCATGACTTTGTGCATTTGATAAAATTTTTGCATTTAGTATATAAAATAATGGATTTAGAATTGAAAGGGGTAATTTAATGTTTGTTATTATGAAATCCCGTATATATTCAGCACCTCAATGATTTTCTCATCAAACACATGAAGAAGCAAGCTCAATAAATGTGTTGAATAAAGAAGAAGACAATATGAATGTTTTTAATATTGATGGAACAGTGGCGGCTGGTATGTGATTCAAATTGTCAACCGTATCTTTTCATAAAGTAAACCCTAGGAGCCTTTTATAGGCTCCATTAATTAAGTTACAAGACTTGACAACTTTGGCCCCTACACTATAACTTAAACATGAAATACATAGAAATAAATAGAAGACAAATTACAATGAAAATAAATATTACAAAACAACTCCTAGGATCGACATAATAAATCTAACAATCTCCCCCTTTTCGATCACTTAGGAGGTCCTGGAACTCGGGCATGATCTGTAGATTCACGAAGACCAAGTATGACGTCGAAGCGTCTGGTTACTTGTCTTATATGTAGCCTCTCGTTCAGGTATTCAATGCCGCTGAGTGTATCCTGTATCTCTAGTGGCGAGCATCTAAGTTCTGGATTTGGTTGAGCGTCAAAGTCTTGAACTTTCTGAGTGAGCACTGCTCGAACCAATCTGATAGTGCCGTCGGAGTAACAAGGAAGATCCTCAAAGCGCATAAATCTTTTATGTCCTTTCTGATTCAAAAAGATAACCCCTGGCTGTCCTCGAAGCAAAACTTTGTAAGCCGGATAGTGGTCTAGCAAAAATACATCTTGTTCAGGAGCTTTCAGACCCACTTTGACTAATGCACTCTCAATCGCCATCTGGAAATCTCTGAGGCACATAATGATTGATCGGCGATTCATACTTCGAACTAAGGCACCCAAAGCAGTCATGCGAGACATACGTCCTTTAATGCGATTTTTCAATCTCTCGTGAAGGAATTCGACGTCGTCCACATTTATGAAGTCTAGGTCATTCTCGAAGAACTCATCAGCAGTGCCATCTTCTCTTTCTACTTGAAAGGCGGGATAATAAACTTTTGCTCTTTTGCACATGGTGATAGAGACGAGTTTCTTTATCTTCGATTTGGACACTTTAGACCTTCTCTCCCTGAGCATCAGTTGATAATATTCGGCCTGTTCAGCTTTGGTAACGTTTGTGAGTTCCATGAGAAGGCGTCTGCTGAAGGCTCCAGGTTTCTTTCTGAACACCATCTTAAATCTTTCTTCTAGGTATGGGTTCTGAAACCGCTCAGGGGGAAACTTTTGAAGGAACTCTTTGAGGCCCTGAACGGGGGGTTCTTTGATTTCAGATCTTTTGGCTTCAAGAAGCTTTATAATTGTCCCCCGCCGTTCTTGTCGCATTTGGTCTTTTTCTTCCTGAGGCAATGTTTGAACCTTGCCTTTGGAATAGTGTTCTACCCAAAACAAATCTTCTTTTCTGTATATGCCAGGGCCCTCCGGAGTTTCGTCGAAGCAATCGACCCTTTTTGTTGGGGAGGGACCTGAACGTTGGGTTTGTTGGACTGGTGGAGGGCTTGGGGATCTTGGGGGGGCTGATAGTAATGTGGGATTCTTTTAATGATAGGGGAGCTTGGATGGATGAAAGTATGTCTTCCTGATGGGCTCTGGGTGGTGAATTCAGGAAATCGAAAGAAGAGGACGAGGATTTTTTTGTTGGAGAATCAGGCTCAGGCTTAAGAGTTAAAAGGGGTTGGGTGTCCTCGGTATCAGAATCTGAATCAGAAACTAATATGATTTCAACATTCTCGTGTGACTCCTCAAATTCTACCATGGCTGTCATCGGATCCAGTGGAGCTGGACCCTCGACATCGGCTCGTCTTCTATTAGCATGTACTCCTGAGTCTCCTGAGACTTTTCCCCCGACCCCTGAAATACAGAACCCTCGGCGGTCTCTGCTCCCCCTATACCCAGCATGGGCTCCTCAAATTGGACTTTTCTGCGCTTCTCCCCCTCATGACGATCAGGGTCGTCCTGGTCGTCATGTTTTCTTTTAGGGGCTTCGGCCTGAGTACGGCACTGAAGATCTATAACCGCCGACTCAAGGCGATCCATCCTTGAATTGAGCTGCTCTTGGACTTGAAGAATTAGGCGATTGAGAGCATCGATCTTGTCCGAGAGCTCAGCTATTTGAAGTTGGACTGAATGGGATCCTGGTGAGGGGCCGGCTTCGGAGGCGACACCCTTACCCTTTATAAGAGAAAGAAGGGCGGTGTGTCGTTCCTCGGCTGCCTCCCTTTGGGCGTCCAGGTCAGCCCGGGTGATAACTCCGGCAGCACGTAATGCTGCCGTTAACATCTCCAAATTGATGGGGAGATGGCCGGAAGTGGACAGCGTTGATTGAGCCACTCCCGGTCTTCCTTCCGTCATCTCTGGCTTTACTACAGGATGCTCAGATCCGGAAGTTTGTGGAGCTGCCACGGAGGCAGCTCTTGGGGATGCCACAAAGGCATCGTGCACGGTGTGTATATGTGGGGATGGAATCGTGGGCGAAGGAAGGTCGGTCACGTGGGGAGGAGTGTGACCTCTTTCAACACCGCCACTCTCCGAATGAGAAGGCGATGGAGTGTGTGGAAGATCCCCGTGGAATGAAGTGGTTTCCCTTTGAGGGGAAACCAAGTGGATGGTTGGGGTTGTTGCGACCGCTGGACTAACGGTCTTTTGAATGGGAGTCCGGCTAATTGGGCTTGGTTCACCCTCAGATTGCATATCCCTCGCTCTTACGACAGAGACGGTTCTTTCAGAATCCGCCGTCTCTGCCGTCTCACCTACAGCACCCTCCCTCACTATCTCAGCCTCCCTCTCACCAAAACCCAGAGATTGTAGTACATCCATCCTTTCTCCCTCATTCTCACTCTCTTGATGCTCACCTTCAGACTGGTTAGTCTCAGTTGATTCAGACTGAGACTCATCCGGATAATTCTCTCGTATATATTCCCTTACCCGCTCTGTACCCCTGGACCTTGTTAGAGTAGATAACGGAATTTTCATCACCTGTACCGTCGGGGCCCCCTTTGGCAAAGTCAATTTTTGGATAGCCACGGTGGGGTAGACATCAGCCTCCGGGCGCTCATGTATGTCTTCGTCTTGATCCATTGCGCATTGAATAATGAGTTGAAGGAACCTTTGATAGGGGACATACTTGCGACCTTTCTTGGTGCTTCTTTCTACGTGGACTCTTCTTAATTCTTCAAAAATGAAAGCCGCATAGTCCACGTATCGGTCGAAGGCAAAGCCGGTGAACATGGCTAATACCTGGGCCGACGCTGAGTCGTGACCGGAATGCTTGGCTGTTAGGCACTTACTCAGCACATCGAAGAGGATCCTCCAATGGGACTGAAGGTTTTTGGTGCGAAAGTCGGAAGGTTTTGTAAGAGAGCCGTCATACCCTAGGGTTTGAATTTCAGAGAGGGCTTCTGATACGGATGGGTTTGGATCGAATGAGTCAATGGAGGGAAGATAGTCTTGTATGGGAAGACGAAGGATGTGACGGATGGCTGCGGTTGTGATTTTGACTGGAACGCAGTCAATGGTGGAGGTGAAGTGAGGTTCGGGGTCGGTTATGAATTGGAGCCTGTTCCAGAATTGTTGGAGGTAAATCTGAGGAACGACTATGGCAGTTGAAAGGGCATAGTATATGGGATGGCGGGTGAGGATGTCAAAGGCAAGGGTTTGGGATTCTTTTGGGAGGATAGAGACGTCGAGTTGCCAGTTATGGGGGATAAACTCGACAAACTCGGCGCTCGGCAGAATGGCTTCCTCGGGTAGCTGAGCGTTATTATTAGGAATAGGAGGATGGGGTACGGTAAGAACGATTGCCGGATCCATTATCCTGCAAAGTGCAACAAAGTTAGAATCATAAGACTTGATATGATAATGCATTGATGTGAAGTTTAGATGAGTGTGAAATAGAAATTGTCTGATCTGTTTAACATCGGGTCTTTATTGGCAGAATAAAATTCCACTAATAAAGTCCAAAGTCAATCGTTAAGAGACCGATGTTAGATAAGACCGTTTCACTCAAACACTGATTCTAACTCTAATCAATGATGCACTTGGATGGAACTATTTTTGTGATTTTTAATTTATATGAAAATGCAGAAATGGAAAACATGAAAAATGAAAATCTTAAAAAAAATCCTAAGTGTTGGATTTCGGATGGTCCGATTCGGATGAACAGTGTCATCGAATTCGGATCAGTCCGAAATGGAATAATGCATGAATGATGTGAGTGGGACTGAATTCGGATGAGGTGATAAATGGGGACCGAATTCGGATGATGGTCATAAGTGTAATTCATGAAATGATTGAATGTTGTCCGAATTCGGATGTGGTGTGAACATGGTCCGAATTCGGATGGTGACTTGTGAAAATGCATGCAATGAAATGGAAATGTCCCAATTTCGGATGGTACCTGGAATTCGGATGAGGACCGAATCCGGGTATCATCCGAATTCGGATGCATAGTGGTGAACATACTTAGACAATTTTTCAATGTTTTGAAAATTTTGACCCTGATGTGATGGTCCGAATTCGGATCAACAGTGAACCGAATTCGGATCAACAGTGGTCCGAACTGTGTTTTGTACTTTGGAAATTTTTTGAAACTATTATAAGTCGGACATCCGAATTCGGGTGGAGGTCCGAATTCGGACATCCGAAACTGCATGAGTGCAGTTAATGTTCATGCAAAATATAAACGTGAACAGTTGGAATCTTACTGAAAATGCATGAAATTACAGATCCTAAACTAAAACAACCTAAGGAACATTTTATCTAACTACAACTAAGAAAAAATAACACATTAAACTACCTAAAAAGAGTAAAAACCGAATTGAAAAACTAGAAAAAATTTGAAAATCAAACAAGTAAAATACTAAGTTAAAGACTGAAATAAATGTAAAGAAGTGTTACCTGGTGATGCAGATGATGAATAATGCAAGAAAAATCGAAGAAAACGATGGTTCAAAAGCTTGAAAATGGTAACAATGGTGGAACGGCGGTGGTGTGGTGTTCGTCGACAGAGAGAGAAGAAGAAGAAGAGAGATTTCTTGAAAATGAAGGAAGATGAGTTGACCAGTTGACCGACCCCTATTTAAAGTCGCATGGGTCGGTTCGGGTCATGTAGGATCCGCGCCCCAAGATGAATGGGCCGCCGGATTTGGACTCAAAACATACACAACACAACAAACAAAAAAAAAAAATTGGGCTTTTAAGGAAATTAAACACAAAAAGAAATTTTGGTCCAATACAACATAAAATAAAAATATTTTTGGTATTTTCTTTAATTTTGAAGTTAAAATAAAATGAAATGAAGTAAACTAAAATCTTTTTGGCTTTTTGATAAATTTGAAAGTTAAAATCTTTTTGTGAATTTTCTGACTTATTAAATTAAAACTTAAAACTAAATTAAAATTAAGACTAACCTAAAATTAAAAAAAATTTAACTAAAAAAGAAATAAAAAGAAAAAAACACAGAATTATAAAATTTTAAAAATTCTAACTCTACTCCCCCTCAAATAAATACCGGTCCTTTTTCCTTTTCCTTTTCCTTTTTCAGATTTTAAACGCGACAACCCTTCTTTAAGCCTTACAAATACCGATAAACCTGGATATTGTTTGCATCCCACTCCATGATGAACAATTCACACAGAAATTTATCAGGTTCATTAATTATTAAAAATATGCGCAGATAAGGAAATAATGAGTTTCATTTTTGTGACATAATCCTTAAATTTAAATAACAGTTATTTTCTAAAATAAAGGAATTTCAATCATGATAGATTGAAATAGAATTATTTAAGACAATATCTGATATTTAATTGGAAGGTGGATTCAACATGCCGATATGAGATACTAAAAACCGAAAACGAGGTTCGTCTAAAGCTTTAGTAAATATATCCGCTAGTTGGTATTCCGTGCCAACAAAATACAACTCAATGGTTCCCTTTTCAACGTGATCTTTAATAAAATGATACCTGATATCTATGTGTTTAGTTCGAGAGTGCTGCACGGGATTGCAGGAGATGGCAATTGCACTTCGAGAATCACAGTAAATCGGGATATTCGTGAGTGAGAACCCATAATCGCGTAATTGTGTTCTCATCTACAGCACTTGAGAGCAACAGCTTGCAGCTGCTACATACTCAGCCTCAGCTGTGGATGTGGATACACAATTCTGCTTTTTGGAAGACCAACTCACCGGTCTATCGCCTAAAAACTGTATTCCTCCCGATGTGCTTTTTCTGTCCACTCTACAACCTGCAAAATCAGCATCTGAAAACGCGGTAAGATCAAA
The DNA here is from genome assembly GCA_020465985.1 of Centrapalus pauciflorus. NCBI lineage: Eukaryota > Viridiplantae > Streptophyta > Magnoliopsida > Asterales > Asteraceae > Centrapalus > Centrapalus pauciflorus. The sequence goes on along the minus strand of JAANYP010004596.1, from coordinate 996,389 downwards.
ATCGGTTCCCTTTGGATACCATAGACCAAGTTCGGGTGTACCCTTAAGATAACGAAAAATGCGTTTTACCGCAGTTAGGTGTGATTCTTTTGGGTCGGCCTGAAATCTAGCACAAAGACATGTTGAAAACACTATATCCGGCCTACTGGCAGTCAAGTATAGTAAGGATCCTATCATCCCTCTGTAAGTTGTATTATCGACACTTTTCCCGGAAGGATCGGTGTCTAACTTGCAGTTGGAGGCCATGGGAGTTGCGATACTCGTGCAAGAGTCTAACTTATACTTCTTGAGAGTGTCAAGAGTATATTTCGACTGGTTCACAAAGTTCCCATCCTCAAGTTGTTTGACTTGTAATCCGAGGAAAAAGTTCATTTCCCCCATCATACTCATCTCAAACCGAGACTCCATTAGGGCTGAAAAATCCTTACAAAAATTACTGTCAGTAGATCCAAATATAATATCGTCGACATAAATCTGTACTAGCATTATATGTGGGCCTTCCCTTTTAGTGAACAGAGTTGTGTCCACCACACCTTTATAGAAACCGGCAGAAATAATGAAATTCGAAAGACTATCATACCATGCTCGAGGTGCTTGTTTTAAACCATAGAGGGCCTTATCTAGCACATAAACGTGGTCAGGTTTATGTGCATCAACAAAGCCTTGTGGTTGTTCAACATACACTTCCTCGTTAAGTTCACCGTTTAGAAAGGCAGTCTTGACGTCCATTTGGTACACTTTGAAGTCTTTGTGTGCCGCGTATGCCAAGAAGATTCTGATTGCTTCGATCCGTGCAACTGGAGCGAAGGTCTCGTCATAATCTATCCCTTCTTGTTGTCGGTAGCCTTTGGCAACAAGTCTTGCTTTATTCCTTATCACAATTCCGTTTTCATCTCGTTTGTTCTTAAAGATCCACTTCGTTCCGATGACTGTGCGGTCTTTTGGCTTGGGAACTAACCGCCATACTCTTAGTTGTTCGAACTGGTTGAGTTCCTCTTGCATTGCAACTATCCAATCCGGATCTGTCAGGGCTTCATCCACACGAGCGGGCTCTATCATACTCAAGAATGATGCGTAGAGACATTCATTAGCAGATGCCCTACGAGTTTGGACTCCTGTTGATATGTCACCAATGATTTGCTCTGTTGGGTGATTGCGGGTCCATTTGATCTCGTGTGGAAGGGGTGCTCGGGATGGAACCTCTGTGGTTAATATGGGAATGGATGAGGATTCATGGTCAATGGTTTCAAATGATGTTACCACAGGTTCTGGTTCAATTTCCGAGTGTTCAGGTGAAGGAAGAAGCGTTGGTATTATATGAGAGGGTATTACTGGAGTTGATTCAACTGCGGATGTGTCGGTGGATGATGTGGATGGATGAGGATATGTTGATGAAGATGGAGCGGAGAAACTTTGCGGCGCAGATGAACTGGAAGGATTACCTACATTATTAACAACATTAGACACACTAGCGTTAGGACCGAAAAATTCAACATAAAAAGGATAAAATAAATTAACCAAATCAGAAGAAGAAAAAGAAATGGGGTTATTCAAAGAGTCTCCAGGCATTTGAGTAATGCGTGGTCCTGATTGATCAACTTCGGGTGCCAGTTCAGCCAACTCATCAAATGTGACGTGCACACTTTCATTGACTGTTCTGGTTCGGGTATTGAATGCGCGATACGCCTTTGAGTTGGATGAGTATCCAATGAAGATCGCTTCATCCGCCTTTTCGTTAAATTTCCCGAGGTTGTCTCTGTCATTCAGCACATAGCACCTGCAACCAAATACACGTAAGTACTTGATAATTGGTACTTTATTCAAAAAGAGTTGGTAAGGAGTTTTGTTAAAGCGCTTATGGATGATGGAGCGATTCTGTGTATAGCATGCTGTTGATACGGCTTCGGCCCATAAGAACGGAGGTAGCTTTGAGTATGTGAGCATTGTGCGAGCGGCTTCTACTAGCGTACGGTTACGCCTTTCCACGATCCCATTTTGTTGAGGTGTTTGAGCAGCAGAGTATTGATGCTGAATCCCTTTGGATCGAAGGAAGCCCTCCACTACCGAGTTCTTGAACTCCGTGTGTGAGACCCTCTGATTTCTCAAAGGTCTCAAGTCTAGGCCCAGTAGCAATGCAATATCAATCAGGAAACTAAGATAAAATTAACAATTGCGGAAATAAAGTTAATTACAAACAGAGACAGAATTTTAAGTAGCAAAGTACAAACATCTAGACTATTACATCAAATCACATAATATAAACTAAACCCGAACCCCAAAGCTCTATTATCATCCAAATACCAAGATGTTGAAACAGGTTCTAATGCACTTCAAGCTCTTTCAAAGTCCTGACCTATGAACTAGGTCCAGCCAATCCTTTGCCTTTACCTGAAAAATAATGCAACAACGGGTAAGCTTATTTGCTTAGTGAGAATGTAGAATTTCACATTTAACATGCAATTATGAACGCGGAAGCACATGCACTGCACTCGGCTCATGCACGGCTCAGCTCTATATGCACTGCACTAGGCTCATGCACAGCTCAATCTCGAAGGGACATTGGCCAATTATGCTCTTTTGATGCGCGACTTTGCTCAGCTCCCAGTTATAAAACTGTTGTTGCTCTTGAGACTTTTAGACAAATTCATAAGGAATGCTCGGATGATGATAAATCCATACACACGCATCATTAGTGGGGATCAGCCACGTACTGGGCTAGCTACCAGTAAAAGCTCTATATGGATATCATCGGAATGCTCAGCTCTAGCTACCCTCTGTGCTTTCATCACGTAAATCAGCACATCATAAGCCTAACATTAACCCAACACTGAGCAATAGTGATGGTGTTAAGCTTAACAATCAAGTGACTCGTCAAAGAATCGAATCTAGAAGAAGAAATACTCAGCTCAACAAATCATAGTAAATATACTATGACAATATTTCAATAAGCTCAAGATCAGAATATCAATAAATCAGAATCATGCAACAAAAGTCTCAATTCACATAATATGCAGTTAAAATGAAATCTACAACTCACTGTTACTGGCTATTTGTGCTCTTTTACTTTCTGACTCTGGCTCTGTTGATCACAATCTGTAGTGGATAGAACCACTATCTGACTTATATCAGACTTTCAGATGCTCGCCATTTTGCTCGTTGCTTAATCTGTTATTAATATCATTCCTGATATTTATTAGCTCTTATATCATCTGAATAATATATATTCAGTGTTCATCATTTATGCTCAAGATTCATTCGTTGGTCTTTGATCCCACAATCTTATATTTTGATCATATTAGCATCAATCTCAAAGTCTTATAAAGTTACATTTCTGAAATCTGATCATTCATATTTATATAAGGAATTCTGTTGTTATATTTTGAATCATAAAAACCACATCCGGATTAGGACCATCCGAATTCGGACCATCCGAATTCGGATCATCCGGTTTCGGTTCTAAGTCATCCGAAATGGTACATCCGAAGTTGGTCCAAATGATTCATTCGAACTAGCACCATCCGAAATGGGCCATCCGAAGATCATCCGAGTTCGGACCTTCTTCCGTCCGAAACGGTACTTTATCCGAAATTGATAATACCCGAACTCGGATCATCCGAGTTCGGACCAATACTTAACAAAATATTTATTTGTTATCCGAAGTATGGGACCGAAATGGATTTCATCTGAATTTCGTGGTCCGAAATGGGACATCATCCGAATTCGGGTCATCCGAATTCGGATCCCACACTTGTTATTTTTTTCCAGAATTTGTTCTTGGTGTTCTTGGTGTTCTTCATACGGATTTTATTAATAATTATCAAACTTTCATCTTTATCAACATGCAATGAAATATATTGATGTAATATCACTATTTGAGTGTTTTTATACTAATTTCCCTATTAATAACATCATTAATTTGTCAAGATCGTCCAAAATAAGCAAGTTTTTGTCAAAAACATATATTTTCATAAAAATCAAATTTCTTGCTTATTCGAACGATCTAACCTCAGATTTCTGTTTCTGTTTCATCTATTATCATAAATTTATCATAATCTACAAAATTCTTATACATGCAACAATAATTTCATAATTTAATTTCTTTGGTTTCGGTTTTTACATAAAACCGAACCAAACTTTGAATAGTTTGGAAAATTACCTTAAATTCTTGTCAATTGATGTTTCTTGATGATACTTGTATCTCCTCTTTGTCTTCAATCTTCAATTTGATTGCAAATTTATGGAGTTTTCGTTGAATTCTTGTGAAGAATCGTACGTTTTTAGTGAGAGAGTAGAGAGAGAGAGTTAATTGTATTTAATGATCTTAAATGATCATTTTCAAGGTTTATATATAAACTTTGGTTAAATTTGCTATTTAACCCATTAAACTTTTGTATTTTACATATCTTTTAATTTACTCATCTTTAATAATTAATATCATATATATAATTTAAATAAATATTTTCAAACTTAAATAACTTACATCATAAATAATGTAATAAAATTACATTATTATCTCAAAATCAGATATAATAAGATTACATTATTGGTTAGTTGGGCTAAAAGTTGGGTTGTTACAGAATGGGCTCCACCACGCACAAACTTCGTCCCCGAAGTTAGATATGTTCGAACAGATTTGGACAGATAGCTTTTATGATATCTTGATTCCCAAAACTGATACGAACCCTTGTGGTGTTTCCACTGAACGAGCACCAACTGTATTTCATATCTTTTATTTCTTTGAGATTCTCAAGCACAGGAAACTCAAATTTCTCTTCAGAGTTTCATATTTGATTCATTATTTCACTTGCTCGATCATTTTAGGAATTCTGAATTATTATTCATACTCGTATTATATGAGCTTTATGCTTTTCGCCATAATCAATCCAGATAGCAACTCAATACCTGAGTTAGCTCATATATCTCTTTCATTCGATCTTGAGCCAGTTATAGCTTTTAAATCTCTCATCTGTATTGTAAAATTTTCATTTGCTATCTTATACAATCACATAAGAGATTTTTAGGATTTCTGATTATCAGTGATATAGTCACTTTGTGGGCTTTTGAGATTTAACTTTATATCTCATTCAATTTAGCCTGCAGCTCAATATATATCAATTAGCTCAGATCTTTTTTTCATTTTCCTTTGAAACTAGCTGTAAAACTTTTGGGAGTCTGATATCTGTACTTTATGTTTCTTTTATTGATGATGTTAAAATCATCAATCGCTTAGCCGATTTTCTGACTTGTGCTGACTTCTTATGAAGACTTATACTTTTCTTTGCTTTGTTAAACAAATGGAACTAATTCTCCGGCGCAATAATCGAAGCCAAATCTTCGTATAACGACACCACCTCACCTACCTTGGTCTCCAATTGCACTGCCATATCCGCTAAATCTTTTATGTATGTAGTCTCTCGAGAAGTAAAATCCTCCAAGAAAATCGAATGTTAGAAGCCAAGAATGAGAGTTTGAGGCAAAATGTTTGAACTGTTGTATTTAGAGCTTGTCGAACAAAACATAAGTTATAATCGATCACATTTTCTTCGCAACGATTTCAACAGTTGATGGATATTTCAAACAAACCAAATATGATCCCGAATTTGAAGAGATCATACGTTTTAGAATCTTCCAGCGAATAAGAACATTAGTGACATGGAAAACAAATGTTATTCAGATTCGAATTCCAGGGAACAAGTTGATAGAAATCGACAATTTACTTAGGTTTTCTCGATTTGATTCGTGAGACATAACGACAGATTCTTATTATTGAAGTCAGATCTCAAGTTACCAGGGTTCCGAAACCGTCTCTACAACCATTTACATCATCTTCTACTTTATTGTCATCGCCTTCCTCTTATTAATTTACTGTGCAATTTGATCAAGAGGCTTCGACAAAACAATAATCTTTGATTCTGTTTAATTATATGTATAGACTTTTATTTGAATTTTCATTGGCGAATTTCTGAATTCATAATTACTTTACTCTTTCGGCAGAAGCTTTTTATTTTATTTGCATTTAGATGGAATAGGAATTCCATATTAGATATCTCACTAGTCTCGCATCGACATAGTGAGAATCCATTCTTACATTTATTTTGGCTTTTGACGGCTTTTCATTAGCCATTCATGGCTAATCGCTTGGCTTAACAAAGTTCTCAATCTATTTCTTTATCACTCTCGCTTTGTGTCTCTGACTTCTTTGATTTCAATTCAAGTTGTTATTCGGTGTTTAACAATTTGATTCAAACACTTTTCTCATTAATATTTATTAGATCAACTACTTCTACCCCTGTCTCATTATAAGACACGCTGTAATCTTTCAAATTACAAGGATTTACGAAGTAGCTTGTGTTTTGGATTATATTTTGATTTCTTAGAGCTTTTGAATCATACACGATTCAGATTACAATACCTATATTGTCTATAGGTATTATTTCTTTATTGAAAATGTATTTATATCGTAATTTCAACTGATACGACCCATATGTCATCCGCATTATTCACTATCGATGACAGGGTTGTACAGTTAACTCACTACTTATGTTGGAATTGAAATTCATATGGTAACGGAATTAAATCATTTTAGCATATAAAAAAAACTTAGTATTAGTTACCATTGAGGTCTTTTGGCGTCTCTGGTGTCTCCTCAGCATCTTCAGCAGTTATGTGGAAAGCTCGCGCCTTAGCTGTTGGCATCATTGTAGTACCCTGTTGGATTGCTCTGTCAACTGGTTGTTCCTGATTAGTAAGCACGCGTGTATTTGGGCATTGTTTGGCAGAATGTCCACGCTCACCACAGTTGTAGCATACGTCGTTTCTTTCTGGGCACTCATCGCTTCCATGTCCAATCCGGTTACAAGTGTAACATGTCACATCTCTAGGGTTGCAGCGTCCGCTATGAAATTTGTTACAACGTTTACACGGTCGTGCTCCTGACTGTATGGAATAAACTCTAGTCTTCCGAGGTGTAGAGGATGCTTGTGACTGCTGCTGACTGGACTTTGATGAATTGAAGAATCTACTGGATTTTTGTTTCTTAGGTGGAGATGGATATGTAGGACTTATAGCCATCATCACGGGTTCACAACTCGAATCTGTGAATTCTCGCTCCACCATCCTTGCTGCTTCCACTATGCTGAGATACGTCGTGAACTTGATGCTGCTCATTTGTCTTCTATATATTGGATTCAGACCCAGTCTGAATCGGTTTATCTTACGCTCTTCTGTTGCTACTTGATATGACGAGTAGCCGCAAAGTCTCGAGAACTCATGCTCATATTCATCAACGGTCTTAGTTCCTTGTTTCAATTGCATCAACTGCATCTCGAGTTCGTCTTGTTTGTCTGTTGGACAGTATTTGGCGTTGAACATCTCCAAGAACTGTTCCCAGTCCAGTGTCATAATTGCTTCCTCACCATAAATGCTCCTTTGTGTTTTCCACCAGGCTCTAGCAGCTCCAACGAACAGTGCTGTAGCAAACTTAACTCTATTTCTGTCCAGACATTCTGAGATACTGAAAATCTCTTCAGTATGACTTATCCAATCTAACGCTTTTATTGGATCTACTGTGCCTTCAAACATCATAGCACCACTCGCTTTGAAGTCTTTAAATCTACAGCCTTTTGGCTGCACAACTTGCTTATTGACATGCTCATTATCTGAATCTGATTCGCTTGACTGTTCAGTTTGTTTCTTTTTATGTTTATTTCTCTTTTCAGTTTTCTTTATTGATTCAATTTGCTCTAACATAAACTTGTTTTGTTGCTCATTATTCTGAGTTATTAGTTGTTGCATCATTTCCAGGACTTGCTCTGGGGTCATACCACCTGATGGTTCACCTTCTCCTGACATAGCTCTGAAATTCAAATCACTAAACATTTAGATCATTAGCCTAGCACATTGTACCCTTTCATGCCCCGTCCTACTAGTCTCTGAAACCTATCTTAGTTCAAGCCATTCTGTCATGATTGATACTATAGCATTGCACAAGTTTGAGATCATGTATTACATGTAATACAATGATTCACTCAAACTATTGCTCTGATACCATCCTGTGAGACCCTCTGATTTCTCAAAGGTCTCAAGTCTAGGCCCAGTAGCAATGCAATATCAATCAGGAAACTAAGATAAAATTAACAATTGCGGAAATAAAGTTAATTACAAACAGAGACAGAATTTTAAGTAGCAAAGTACAAACATCTAGACTATTACATCAAATCACATAATATAAACTAAACCCGAACCCCAAAGCTCTATTATCATCCAAATACCAAGATGTTGAAACAGGTTCTAATGCACTTCAAGCTCTTTCAAAGTCCTGACCTATGAACTAGGTCCAGCCAATCCTTTGCCTTTACCTGAAAAATAATGCAACAACGGGTAAGCTTATTTGCTTAGTGAGAATGTAGAATTTCACATTTAACATGCAATTATGAACGCGGAAGCACATGCACTGCACTCGGCTCATGCACGGCTCAGCTCTATATGCACTGCACTAGGCTCATGCACAGCTCAATCTCGAAGGGACATTGGCCAATTATGCTCTTTTGATGCGCGACTTTGCTCAGCTCCCAGTTATAAAACTGTTGTTGCTCTTGAGACTTTTAGACAAATTCATAAGGAATGCTCGGATGATGATAAATCCATACACACGCATCATTAGTGGGGATCAGCCACGTACTGGGCTAGCTACCAGTAAAAGCTCTATATGGATATCATCGGAATGCTCAGCTCTAGCTACCCTCTGTGCTTTCATCACGTAAATCAGCACATCATAAGCCTAACATTAACCCAACACTGAGCAATAGTGATGGTGTTAAGCTTAACAATCAAGTGACTCGTCAAAGAATCGAATCTAGAAGAAGAAATACTCAGCTCAACAAATCATAGTAAATATACTATGACAATATTTCAATAAGCTCAAGATCAGAATATCAATAAATCAGAATCATGCAACAAAAGTCTCAATTCACATAATATGCAGTTAAAATGAAATCTACAACTCACTGTTACTGGCTATTTGTGCTCTTTTACTTTCTGGCTCTGGCTCTGTTGCTCACAATCTGTAGTGGATAGAACCACTATCTGACTTATATCAGACTTTCAGATGCTCGCCATTTTGCTCGTTGCTTAATCTGTTATTAATATCATTCCTGATATTTATTAGCTCTTATATCATCTGAATAATATATATTCAGTGTTCATCATTTATGCTCAAGATTCATTCGTTGGTCTTTGATCCCACAATCTTATATTTTGATCATATTAGCATCAATCTCAAAGTCTTATAAAGTTACATTTCTGAAATCTGATCATTCATATTTATATAAGGAATTCTGTTGTTATATTTTGAATCATAAAAACCACATCCGGATTAGGACCATCCGAATTCGGATCATCCGGTTTCGGTTCTAAGTCATCCGAAATGGTACATCCGAAGTTGGTCCAAATAATTCATTCGAACTAGCACCATCCGAAATGGGCCATCCGAAGATCATCCGAGTTCGGACCTTCTTCCGTCCGAAACGGTACTTTATCCGAAATTGATAATACCCGAACTCGGATCATCCGAGTTCGGACCAATACTTAACAAAATATTTATTTGTTATCCGAAGTATGGGACCGAAATGGATTTCATCCGAATTTCGTGGTCCGAAATGGGACATCATCCGATTTCGGATCCCACACTTGTTATTTTTTTCCAGAATTTGTTCTTGGTGTTCTTGGTGTTCTTCATACGGATTTTATTAATAATTATCAAACTTTCATCTTTATCAACATGCAATGAAATATATTGATGTAATATCACTATTTGAGTGTTTTTATACTAATTTCCCTATTAATAACATCATTAATTTGTCAAGATCGTCCAAAATAAGCAAGTTTTTGTCAAAAACATATATTTTCATAAAAATCAAATTTCTTGCTTATTCGAACGATCTAACCTCAGATTTCTATTTCTGTTTCATCTATTATCATAAATTTATCATAATCTACAAAATTCTTATACATGCAACAATAATTTCATAATTTAATTTCTTTGGTTTCGGTTTTTACATAAAACCGAACCAAACTTTGAATAGTTTGGAAAATTACCTTAAATTCTTGTCAATTGATGTTTCTTGATGATACTTGTATCTCCTCTTTGTCTTCAATCTTCAATTTGATTGCAAATTTATGGAGTTTTCGTTGAATTCTTGTGAAGAATCGTATGTTTTTAGTGAGAGAGTAGAGAGAGAGAGAGTTAATTGTATTTAATGATCTTAAATGATCATTTTCAAGGTTTATATATAAACTTTGGTTAAATTTGCTATTTAACCCATTAAACTTTTGTATTTTACATATCTTTTAATTTACTCATCTTTAATAATTAATATCATATATATAATTTAAATAAATATTTTCAAACTTAAATAACTTACATCATAAATAATGTAATAAAATTACATTATTATCTCAAAATCAGATATTTAGTTGGGCTAAAAGTTGGGTTGTTACACCGTGCCGTTATCTGATCTGATTGATTGTACTGGCAGCTGCTGTTGGGTCTCGACACTCTTGATAAAATCAATGATTTCTTGAGCTGTCTCGTCCTTGGAACGCAAGAACCTGACCCAGGTATATCGAGAATAATCATCAACGATAACCAACAGATATCGTTTTCCATTTATGCTTTGAGTTCTCATTGGTCCGCATAAATCCATATGAAGTAACTCCAAAACTCTTTTTGTTGATGGTTCGGGCTTTGGTTTGTGAGATGATCGTTTCATTTTTCCTTTCTCACATGCTCCGCACAGATGGTCCTTTTCGTAGCGCAACTCAGGAAGTCCTTTGACCAATTGCTTCGCAGCCAGCTTGTTGATATTATCAAAATTCAAATGGGATAATCTTCGATGCCACAACCAAGAGTCCTTTGAAGAGGCTTTTGATAGTAGACAAATGTTATCCTTCACTACAAGCTTAGATACGTCAATGGTGTAAAGGTTAGATTTTCGGGAACCAGTCAAGATTTCTTTTCCATCCATGTTCTTAACACTGCAGTTCTTAGCCCTAAACGTTACTTCTAGTCCTTTGTCGCAGAGCTGTCCTATGCTAAAAACATTATGAGATAACCCCTCAACATAGTCAACGTCCTTGATGACCAGATTATTTAGAGCTAAGTCCCCGTATCCTTTTATTTGAGCCTGATGGTTGTTCCCGAATTTCACAGTTCCGCAATACTGTTCAACAACGTTGGACAGCAGTTCTCTTCTTCCTGTCATATGCTTGGAGCAACCCGAATCCATATACCAAATGGACTTAGCCTGAAAAACACATAAATTCATATAATGAACAACTATATGCATTCAAACACATCCATTTTTAATTCACAATCAAACCGTGTTCTGAACCGAGATGTTCAGAAAACATGATGAGTTAAGACCGGGTCCTGGGCTGTGTGCACAGAAGCCAAACGTGTCGGTTTAAGCACAACCGACAAGCAAAAGAACGGGTCCTAGTCTAAGGTAACTAGAAGCCATTTCTTTGAAGCACGGGTCTTGATCAGAAGTAACCAAGAACCATCTGCATTAAGATCACACAACCTTGGGTACCCACCTCAATGTGGGTCCCTTTTTGTTAGGATTTCCAGATTTATATGGCACGAGTACAGATTTAGAAACCCAACTAGCATTTGTGTGTGGTCAGGATGCACAACCCTTTGGAATCCATTGAAGATTGGATTTATTGGGTTTTGGAACCTTAGGCGCTGAAATTGCCTTCGGTTTTTGTCTTGTTGAGACATTTTTGACAGTTGCTTTGGTTTTGGGCCTTGGCAACGGACATATCTCAACTTTGTTTGTGGCCGATGATGCACTATTTTTAGTTTTCTTTTTCCGAATACGTTTAACAGGATAAGGCACAAAAGCATTCATTTCAGGAACCTGTCGTCTATATTTAGTTGGACATAGATTAAACAAATCCTTGAAAGAGTACTTTAACGGAACAGTAGAATTCGGTACATCATTACAAACATTGTCACACACTTTGTTACACAAATTGTCTTTAGAGATTACAGACATCCTATCTCTAGTAACAAATTCACTTGATATTAAAGCCTTCTTCACAAAAAAACTTGTAAAATTCTGCATGGTGGTTTTTGGGACTCTCCTTATATGATCTGTAGGAACAAAACGATTAGATTCAGTAAGCATGGAAGATTTAGACTTGACAGACTTTTCTTTTTGGTGGTGAGTGGGTTTCTTAAAAGACTTGGATTTTATCTGAGTCTTTTTAGGAACCTCATTTTTGAAAACTTTTGAGCACTCACCTTTGACAAAGATAGAAGAAGATTCAGCTGTAGCCTTACCTTTATCTAATGACATACATGGAATTTTTAGGGAATGAGAAAGTGTTTGTTGTTTTGAAAGATCTTTTAATTGTTGTGAAACTATTTCAAAATTTTCTCTGTAGACAGTGACTTCCACAGTTTGTTGAAAAGATTGATTTACCAATTCTTCTTCTCTCTTAAGAAGAGCATCTTGAAGATCAAGTGCTTTCTCTTGAGACGACTTCAATTCCTTTTCTAAAACAATGATTTGTTGTTGAAGAACTTTTGCAGGAATATAAAGTTGAGGAGTTGATTTTTCAGTTTCAGTGTTCAATTCAGTTTCTGAATAAGTTGACGAGAGATCTTCCTCTAAAGTGGGTACTCTAGAAGAATAACTCTCGTTAAGTTCTTCATAATGAAAAGAAATTTCTTTATCTTTACGCGCAACACGTTTCTCATTTTCTTGGTTTAAAACTTCTTTTGATGACTCAAAAAAGAAAGATTTAATACCGGCTCCCATATAATTCATGTCATAAAATACAGGTAAGACATTTTGTGCTTTTTCCAAATATTTAGGATTTTTAAAAACCAATTCTCTGTTTAGAATGGTAAAACCTAGTTTCTTTGGGCTGATTTAAATGGATAGTTTGTTCTGTTTGACCCCTTTTCAAAAATGCATCGTCAAGGGTCTTTATTCTTGCGTACAAACTTATCCTTTCTTCTTCAATCATTTTGTATTTTTCTAAACTGTCTATATTTTCCATATTTACCACATCTAATTGTTTTGTAAGAAAAGAAATTTCTTCTTTTAAAAAGAGTTTTTTCTTTTGAAAGCGTTTCCATGCAAGATTCAAGGTATATATTCCTATCCTGAACATCTACTTTTTCTATCAACATCTGTTTTATAACATTATGATTAGTTAACCATTTTGCATGATATAATTCAGATGATTCTTTCAGAATATGAGCTTGATGTTCAGCCTGTACACACTTTGCAATTTCAGCTTTTAATCTATCTTGTAGATCAAGTATTTGTGTGTGTAGTGTACATTCATTATCTACAAATAATTTATTTACATGTGCAGGAATGTAATAGGAATATAGCTCACTGGACTCGGAACCGGATGTGGAGCATTCGGGATCTTCGGTTGTAGCCATCAGACATGCTGGTGGATGTTTCATTGTCTCCCCCTCAGCAGCAATGTCTGAATTTTCAGCAGTGACATCAGTACAAGTCTCCAACCCCTGACGATCAACCATATAGCAATTCTTGCCCTTTTCATCCTCGTCTTCAGAATCTTCAGCATCCCAGTAGTCCTCCTGGGCGACGAGGGCTAACGCATCCGATTTCTTCTTTGCAGCCTCGAGCTTTCTTTCGTAATAAGCAACGTCTCTCTCGAAGTTATTCTTGCATTCCCTAGAAAAGTGGCCCGGTTTGCCACATTTGTAGCAGAGACGTTCATCAGTGGCCTTTGGCTCATCGGCTCTTGGCTTTTCCTCTCTTCGTTCCGCCGGCCTCTTGTCGGCCCGGCGGTGCTCGCGGCTATCATCACGCCTCCGGTCCCTGCGGTCATCCCGGCGATCATCCCTTCGATCGTCCCGCCTGTCATCTCGCCTGTCATCTCGCCTTTTATCATGCCTTTCATAACGGCGATCATCGCGATAGTCGCGTCTGTCATCATACCGGCGATCATCCCTGTCATCCCTTCTGTAGTCATCTCTGCGATAGTCATCGCGGCGGTCATCCCTCCTATCATCTGAGTACCTCCGTGGACCGGTGTCATAACGGAGTTGGTTGTTGGTCTTGTTGGAGAACCGTCGCTGTTGAAGACGGTTGGTCCACAAGGCTATCTGTTCTTGGATCGAAGCTTCCTCCTCATCATAGATCTCACGCGGAGGAGAAGCATACCTGTACTGAGATGATGAAGAACCAGGAGCAAAAGATGGTGTCGGAATCTGCGTATTGGTGATCAAGGCTAGCGAATCATTCAGTTTCAACCCTGTGTTGGCTGACAGCAGTAGAGAGGCCAACTGATTTGCCATCAGCTTCTGTTGATCCACATCCCCTTGATATTTCTTAAGCTCCTTAAAGACGACATTTATGGATACCTCAGGAATGTTCAGGACTCTTTTTGTTGCCCTACATGCAAGCTGCCACTCGGGGGCTAAGGCGGCAAAGAATTGGATGTTGATATCATCCCTATCCTTTTTTATGTGCAGTTTATTTAATTCGTTAAGGACTGCACAGAACCTGGTGAATGTGGATTGCAGAGATTCCCCGTCTTTGGCGCGGAATTCTGAAAACTTTTCCTTCGCCTCCTCAATTTTGGCACGATCATCAAGATATGCCCCCAGCATTTGGATTTCCAGCTCGTCCCACATTTCTTTTGCAGACATTTTACTGTCTACACCGACCAAAATATCAGTGGGGAGGGCTTGATAAATCAGATACTCGGCCCTCTTATCAGCGTGCTGGCGATCCCTCTCAGCGTCATTTGCCGGCTCTCTTTCAACTTTTGAGGCTTGAACAGGGGGGTCAGCCTCGGGTCTGGCAACAATCTCTCTATAGTAGATGACGGGTCCTTCGGATATTGATTGAAGCATCAGATTCCCGAGAGGTTGCATTCCAACGAATTTCAGGAACCGGGCTTTCCATTGTTCGTACTCATCAGGATAAAGAACTGGTGGTCTGTTCTCAGATCCGAGTACAAGAGCTTCGCGAGACATTATGATTATAGGTGCTGATTGAGAATGTGAAGATCTTAGAGGTGGAAACTGAACACGGATGGGTTGGACAGAAAACAGAATATTCTGAATTCGGATGATGAGTTCGGGTGAACAGTGTTTCGGATGGGGTAACCGAATTCGGATGGGGTAATTTCGGATGAATAGTGGTTCGGATGGGTTAACCGAATCCAGATGATACGAATTCGGATGGCTTGATTTCGGATGGGTGCACAGTAATTTGGACGGATATGGTTCGGATGAAAGTCAAATTCGGAGTATGTCCTAATTCGGATGAACAGTACTACTTGGGGGGACCAAATTAGGATGACCTAAGTTCGGATGGACCTATGGACCGAATTCGGATGAACCGAATTCGTATGAACAGTGAAATGCCCGAATTTAGTTGGTCCGAAATAGGGACAGTGGAAGGACCGAAATCGGATGGTCCGAAATGGTGAGGTCCGAAATTGAAAATTTTAAGAACAAGTCCCAAACAGTGAAAAATGGAAAGCCTTTCCTGAACTTCGGATGGTCCGAAGTTCTGATTTGACCGAATTGAGGTCCGAAATTGGCTTATGGGGGGTCCGAAATTCACCTAAGTATGGTCCGAATTAGGATGATTGTGAGGTCCGAATTTGGTGCCTAGGTGGTCCGAAATGCTACAGTATGTAATCCGAAATACAGCAGGTTGTTACGTTTTTCTAAGGCAGAATGGGCAGAATTCGATTTTTATCAGATTTAAAGCCAAAAACAGTTCTAAATGATTTATAAACTATTTTAAACACTTTTGGTGATTTAAAACAACCTAAAAAACACTTAAAACTAGCATGAACACGTGAAAAACCCACTTAAAAAAACCCATATTTTCAAGCTTAAAAATGGTCGATTCTTGATAATTTTAACAAAGATATGGAAGTAAATGAGTTTAAAATCAGTAGATAATGATAATGTGATGTTTATAGGACCATTATAACACAAGAAACACGAAAAAACATGGAAAATGAAGATCTAACCGGTTGAAAATGGAAGAACTCGAAGAACATGAACAAAACCCAGCAGAATCCGAAAAAAATCAGTTTAAATCCACCCCTCTGAGCTCTGATACCAATTGTTATTATGAAATCCCGTATATATTCAGCACCTCAATGATTTTCTCATCAAACACATGAAGAAGCAAGCTCAATAAATGTGTTGAATAAAGAAGAAGACAATATGAATGTTTTTAATATTGATGGAACAGTGGCGGCTGGTATGTGATTCAAATTGTCAACCGTATCTTTTCATAAAGTAAACCCTAGGAGCCTTTTATAGGCTCCATTAATTAAGTTACAAGACTTGGCAACTTTGACCCCTACACTATAACTTAAACATGAAATACATAGAAATAAATACAAGACAAATTACAATGAAAATAAATATTACAAAACAACTCCTAGGATCGAAATAATAAATCTAACAATGTTTGATTATGATATTTAGTAATATTAAAGACCAATAATGATTTTAAATTATAAATTTAATTTTTTAATTTGTACATTATGAAGCAGTTCTCATGTTTTAACGAAAGTGAGGAATACTTACCGGAACGCAAAATAACAATAAATACAAAACATAAAATAACATAATAAAATCTCATCAACTTAGCTTGTTGTGTAACTCTCTTTGTTATTCAATTATATAACACATATATTTAATTTAAATTTTTTTTAACATCAGAACACACATATTTTTTAACTCTACTCCTAAATTTACACCTTTGTCCATAATGGGACTCGAACCCTCAACCAGTGACGGATCCAGAAATTCTTTTATAGGGGTCGATATTTATCACGCTGCGACAGTACAATTTTTGTGGTTCTATAACAAAAATTTAACACATCAAAAGTTCTGGTCGGTTCTTCTTGGTTAGATAATAAAAGAATGCATAAATGCTACAACTCATTAATCGTTACAAACTAAAAGAAATTAGATTTTACAGTTGTCGCCAACGAGTTTTCAACTTTTGAAAACAAAATATTAGTTATTATTTCATCATCCAAAATATTGAGTGATAATTTCTGTATAGTGCAAATGTAACAGTCACTTAACCATTCATCACCAATTGAATTGCACAATTACTTGTGGAATTGATGGAGAAATATTAGAATCTCTTTCACTTGATGAAAGTTCAGATTTTTGTAATTTTTTTTTCAAAAATCAATTTATATTGTTTAATGAACTAAAACAATTAAACAAATATAACTTAAACACTTAAAGTCTCAAACAAATAATAATCTAAATATTTAGAAGACTAAAACAACAAAAAAAATTCTTACAAACATCAAACAGGTAATAATAAAACTAACAATATATTAGTCGAAGCCCATTTTTAAATTATTTATTAAATGGGTAACAAACTATTAAGTTTTTATATATATATTTTTTTTAGATTTTGTAACAAATCTTTTCATATATACCCCTCCAAAACTTCATAATATCATATATACCCAACCTAAAATTTTAATATCATATATATCTCTACTAAACATCATAATATCACATATACCCAATTTTAATTATTAATATCACATATATCCCTCTTAAACATCATTAATATCATATATACCCAAATTCACTAATTTAATTATTTTTAAAACATTTAAAACTCATAATTAATATTGCTTACTAATTAATGACCATTATACCCTTACTCATTTTTTCTTTCAACTAGACTTCAAAATATCATATTTATCTAACTTAAATAAAAATATAATATCCCTTTTAATGATTTTATATAATTTATTTTTGTTAATTGTACTAAATAAAATATTCATACTAAATCAAATTAACATTAAAAATAGAAATACAAAAGTTGCATTATGTTTTTGCTCGTTTGTAATCAAATCGTATCGTTTTATTATATTTTCTTTTTTTTTTTCCTACAGTAATGTATATACAATTAACCGATTACATATTATGTTCTTTTTTTTCCTTTTCTTTTCGAACTTTATAGTTGCATCACATTATGTTTTTTTTTAAATTTAGTATATATATATTTTTTGTTTTCTAATACATTAGTTTCTAATTTCTTTTCAAGTTAATATACAAATTTCATCCGGTAAGTTTAATATTAAAATATTTTCTAGTTACTAATTATTAAACAAATTATTATAAAACTAGACTCTAAATATATAGGATTATATATATATATATATATATATATATATATATATATATATATATATATATATATATATATATATATATATAATTTTAAAAGAAAAAGAAAAAGAAAGAACGTAATTTAATTATATATAGAATACTGTAGGAAAAAATAAATAAGAAAATATAATAAGACGATACGAATTGATTACAAACGAGCAAAAACATGATACAATTTTTTTATTTTTATTTTTAATGTTAATTTATTTTAGTTTGAATAATTTATTTAGTAAAGTTTACAAAAATAAATTATATAAAAATATTAAAAGGGATATTATATTTCAATTTAAGTTGGATAAATATGATATTTTGAAGTTTAGTTGAAAGAAAAAAATGAGTAAGGGTATAATGGTTATTAACTAATAAGCAATATTAATTATGAGTTTTAAATGTTTTAAAAATAATTAAATTAATGAATTTGGGTATATATGATATTAATAATGTTTAAGAGGGATATATGTGATATTAATAATTAAAATTGGGTATATATGATATTATGATATTTAGGAGGGATATATATGATATTATAATTTTAGTTTGGGTATATATTATATTATGAAGTTTTGGAAGAGTATATATGAAATTCTCCCTAAAATTTATAAAAACTAACAAGGATATTGGGGTCGAACTTTAAAAATCATAGTGGTCGAATATTTTTCGATTATATACATAACATGTAAAAAAAATTATGGGGACCGTTTGACCCCCAAAAATTACAAGTGGGTCCGCCCCTGCCCTCAACCTTGAGGTCATTTAAACTCCTGATATCGCTAGGCTAGAAACCCTTAATTAAACACATATATTTAATTAAATGTGTTCAAAGTTAGTGAAAACTTTTTTTCTTTCACACAATTTTCCAACAATATGATTAGTAGAATTCAAATCCGATTGTTTAATTTAGAATTAAATGTCTAAAGTTTAAAACTACTTTTGAAGTCAAAGGATAATCTTAAAGCTTAAACTTTTAAGACTGTTTCTTTTAACAATATGAAATGTCTGAAAACTACTATTTTAAAAATTATATTAAATAAATTACATCTTATATTTAATTAATCCATACAAACAAAAATATAAAATACATTAAATTTAAAAAAAAAACGCAGTTACATTTTGGAATTGGGTTAGGAGTCATAGCACCAATTTAAAGTTGTGGGAATAGTGCGTTTTATATGGAAACAAAGTCAAATCACAGAAAATCAAAAAAAATTTCTATAAAAAAAAAATGTTTTTGGTAATCATTAGTCAAATGCAAATCCAACGTCCTGGTGGATGTCACTATTGCCTATAAGTTTTTATAAATTAATCTATACATACCGTTAAAAAAATAAATATACTTAATTATCATGAAGTCACGTATCATTATCAAAAATTGACGTGTGGTATTTATAATTTTTAAAAATAACAAATAATATTTAAATTATATCCATCTAAATCTAATATATTCTATTTTTAAATTAATATCAAATCAAATCCAATAAAATCTAATAC
Source organism: Centrapalus pauciflorus (assembly GCA_020465985.1). NCBI lineage: Eukaryota > Viridiplantae > Streptophyta > Magnoliopsida > Asterales > Asteraceae > Centrapalus > Centrapalus pauciflorus. The sequence continues at coordinate 976,666 of JAANYP010004596.1, read as the reverse complement.
TCAAATAACTTTAAAAATTATAATATAATAAAAGTTTAAAAAAATGTTAAAAAACAATTACTACTCATGAATATTCATAAATATAAAAAGTTAATCGGTCACGATAAATATTACACACACCCCTAGTCACGACACTTAGAATAACCTGAATAATATTTTTGGAGGGTTGTTGCCTGTTGGGCTATTATTATTATCCTTCAGCCTAATTGTAAGGTCTACCAAACACAGATCTATCTAGACGCGAGACCGTCAACGAGTGCGGAATCCTCGTTAACGGGTAGACGGTAACAACTCTCACTAGAAACACGGAGACTATCAACGAGCTGTACGAACTACACAAGAACGCACCTACCAGAAGATTCTCTCCGAACAATGCTAACACTGATGATAAACTCGAAATCGCTTAATGCTTAATCTCTCTCGAATTCTGCAAAAAGTCTGATAATTATTCGATTTTATCCCTAATTATAGAGGCTAATTCGAGTCTGCCATGGGCCAAACTCGAATCAGGCCCAAGGCCCATTCGAGTTTGTCCCCACTGACACTCTCGAATCAGCCTAAGTGAGCACATTCGAATCTACCTAGGATCACATTCGAATCTGTCATAGATTCGAATGCCAATCCTTATAGAATTCGAATCTGACTAACTTGTATTTGAAACTTATGTTTTTAACTTATGTTTGATTTTATCTTTGATCTTTATGTTTGAACTTCTTGTAATACGTTACATTAAGTTCAAACATACAATCAATAACTATCAAACATATATATAAACATATATATCAACCACTCGTTAAAACTCAATACTTTGAATATTACTTAAACCAAAATGTTCGATCACTTAGACTGCTATCGTCACACAGGGTGTACCAACACTAATCCATATACGATTCAAACGAGTTATTGAAAATCCGTGTGTCGTTGCGAGGTCTAAAATATTAATTACAAAATAAAAATAAAAACAAATGAATAATTATTTTTCAAACAATTCACACAATGAAACCTAACTGAACCATGATCGAATAGTGAAATTGGAAAGCTGATATAGCCATATATATCCAAGAAGCAAGACAAATGATGTTGTTAGTTGGTTCTTATAATTGGTTTTCTAGATTCTGCAACGTTAAAATTACTAACCATACATTATTAAATCAAATCGGAACCGGAATTGAATAATTAAATATTCATAACCATAAGTTGAAATTCTGACATTGATTAGATTTAATCATCAATTTAATTTGTTGGTGTACGATCAAATAAAAATAACTTATAATGGTAATATTTCCAATACATCGGGCTTACCAACGTTATACTACTAATGTTCAATGTTAAATATGATCATATTTGATACGAAATCTAAATATTAATGGTTACATACAATTAAATATAACATAATAGTTTGAAAAGACAATTCCAAACATATGTATAATTAAAATTTTAAAACCATGATTTAAAATGTGTAAGAAAATATGTAATAATAAATGTTAAAAGATGGCTAAACAAAAATTTATTAAAATAAAAGATGACACTAAGATAAAGGTGTGTTATGAAAAGTTTAAAAAAACTAACCAATCATAGTTGGCCATGTTACAAGTTTTCATTGGGCTGACCCATTTGGTTCAAATCTAAATATCAATCAGTTACATTTTAATTATAAAGCAATTTCATTGGAATCTTGTAATGTGCATTTAAATTATTAAGTCCTTTTCGTATAATTGAACATAACATAATAGTTATAATTTTAAGTGTATAAAAAAATATTGTAATAATAAATGTTAAAGACGACTAAACAAAAATTTATAAAATAAAATAGGGTTAATATTGAAAAAACCTCACGGACTTTCATGCAATTATCCATTAAGTCACTAAACTTTTTTCCCGAGCATTTAAGTCCCTAAAATGTTATACGTACAAACGACAGACCGAGAGCTGAGAAGGTTTTTACTTCTGTGGTAGCCACTTGCCGCTCCCGACCAACATCTACGAGCAGAGGAGCAACTGTCGTTGAACCGGAAGGTTGTGTGATGGACACCGACTGTCGGCTGCATCGCTATGTTTGTTGAGTTGTAACAAGTAATTTGTCGACTATGCAACTATGGTTGCCAAGCCAATGACCAACAGCAAAGAGCATTATGGAGGAACCCAAGTGTAACAACCCAAACCCACCGGGACAGTATAAACATGGAAAAAAAACATAGCAGCTATTGTTACAGCTCACATAGTAAGATTCACTCAAGAGGATGATATGTGAGCACCGAGTACGATATTAAATGTTAACATGCATACTCACGTTTTTCCTTAACTGCTGAAGAAACTGATCTTGTAGTATGCTTCACGCCCAAACTAAAAGCCAATTCACGGATCTTAGACTTGATTTCCTTCCTGAAGTTAGCAGTTGTATCACTAGGGCATGGAATTGCCATCTTTTGGGGCTCCCAATAATAAACTTTCAACCAATCAAGTTGAAACCGAATAAAAACCAAAAAATCAAATCGTTTAAAATGCAAACCGAAAGGTTTCTTGAATATAGAAACTTATGTTTCGGTTTGGTTTTTGGTCTTTTCCAAAAACCGATCAATGTTAACCCCTAATCAAAATAATCTTCATTTTTTAATGTTTATAGAAAACATATTTTTTATAGGGAAAAATTCAAAAAAACCCAACAATGTATCTCTTTTTGAATGATTAAGTCCTTAAACTTTTTTTTTTGAAACAACTAAACCCTTAAACTTAATGAAACCTAGTAGTTTGATCCTCCGACCTACAAATCATGACTATAAAGATTCTTATAATAGCAAAACCAATAAAAATGATAATTTGTAATATCAAAACAAAAAACACGAATACATCATTTACATAAGTCAATCCATTCCAAAAGAAATTATATCAAAGTTGTGTCTCACACCTTCAGTTACATAATATATCCAATAATAGTCTCGTCTTTATTTTGTTCTTAATCAACAGCAATAGCCCCAACTTCAAGTTCAACGTGGTAGGGTGTCATTGCGTGATGTCTGTAATGCATAAAACATGCAAGTAATAGTCATAATATAAGTTGGTTCACAATTTAAATTGACAAGAAAATAATACCCTAGAGCCTCTTATTGTTGTAGTCGTTTTAGGAATCTTGACAAATACACACAAGAAGTTACAAATCAATCACCAAGCAGGTTAATTCAGGTTGATAACATTTTTAAATTGATTTCATGAAAAACGATTCCATGAAACAAAAGTCGATTCCATAAACAAAAATCGAACTAACAATCGAACTAATTCCATGAACAGACTGGAAATTGATTCCATAATCTGAAAATCGATTTCATAAACTGAGAACGAACTAAAAAAATCGATGGAATGAAAGAAACGTACATATGGAAATTGATGATGGAACTGGAAATCGGTTCACGTTTGATGAAGCTCTTCACGTCTGGAATGAATCGATCATTTCCCGTTCACGCTTTTTAGAGAAACCACTGATAAGGATTCCACGTCCCTTCGTCGACACTCATGACCGATGATCTTCTTTTTTTTCTATCTTTGTAATTATTTTTGTTAGAGAATTGACTAGGTGGGTGAAAACATATGGGGGATAAAACTGGACTTTAACCTATAGATTAGGTTACCCGTCAACTTTTTTGACTTAAAGGATCATACTAATTGAATTTAATTAGTTTAAGGATTTATTTGTTTTGAAAAATAGTTTAGGGACTTAATTATTCTAAAACGCATAGTTTGTTGGGTTTTTCTGAATTTTGCCCTTTTTTATATTTTTATTGGCACACATTGCATTTGATTTATCTCTAACAAAATTTAAACAAAAAAATAGATTATTAACTTATTTTATTGTGTTCCGATTTTCATAAATTTATTTTTTTTAAAATAATAATTAGTTAAAGATAAAGGAAAATTTAATTTGATGTGTTTTTATTATTGGTGTAAAGTTAAAAGTCGCTGCTATTATTGGTAAAAATATAAAACGTTGTTGCTATTATTGGTAAAAAGATAAAGTTGTTGGTATTAATAGATGGTAACCTGCTATAGCAGGTTCCCAGGTCAAAATTTGGTATAATCGGCAAAAAATACAAAAGTTGTTGCTAATAATGATAAAAAATAAATAATGTGGGTATAAACGGTAAAACTACAAAAAGTTGTTGCTATTTTTGGCATATAACCCTAAACTACTACTACTTTTAATTAATCTCAATGTCTTTTTATGTCATTTAATACTAAAAGCTACAACACCAGCTACTTTTACCAAACACATTTATAAAAACAAAAAATTCTAGTTCTTCTAAAAAACTACAGCTCCCAAAAACTCTAGGTACTAAAAGTTTCAACTCACAGCTTCTGCTTAAAACTACAGCTAGTCGTGCCAAACATACCTAACGAATATTCTAATTTTTTTTATAATTTAAAGAAAGTAGGGTGTAGGATCAAACTAAAATAGAGGTCAACACCTTGACATGTAAAACAGTTACAAACTTTTGTGGGTAAACATGATTTTGTTTTTTAAATACTCTCGCCGGCCCAATATCATGCAACCGCTCAATGTTCATTCTCAAAATATCTATTATATTTTTAGGTTAACGATTAAACAATATTATTGACTTGTAAAGTTATTTGTTGTTAATTTATTATTTTTACTTAAATTTTATTTATATTGAATACACACATATAGGCCTCATTTTATGTTTTGTCCGGTGCTTCTGAAAATTATTGAAATGGCCCTAAATACTCCATACGTCAAACAAGACTAATAGGCTATGCACTCTTCTTTCCACATGTTTGTTTCAGTTTTAACATTTATATTATGTTTGTTTAATTCTTTTTATATTATGTTTTACATACAAAAATTTTTAAATATTTTTTGGTTATATAAATATTTTCAGTCTTTGTTTTTATTTGCTTTTTTATAATTCTCTTTATTTTTTAATTTCTATTACAATTTATATACGAATATAAAGGTTAGAGGTGTGCAAAATAACCGAACCCGAATAACCCACCCAAACCGAACCTTAATCGGGTTAAATGGGTCGGGTTATTTGGTTTTCGGGTTCCTTATTCGGGTTAAATGGTACCCGAATAAGTAATTCGGTTCGGGTATCGGGTATGATTCATGCTTATTCGGGTACCCAAATAACCCGAATAACCCGTTTAATATATATTTTTCATTTTTTTATTTGTTTATAATTATAACTAGTATTGTTTATATATAGAATGCTAAGTATGTAATACCCATTTTTTATACTCAAATCATTTAACTCATTTTACCCGAATTACCCAACTCATTTAATCCGTTTAAACTACTTTGTTGATGATTTCATTTTTTATACCAAAACCGAATAATCCATTTAACACAAACTGAATAACCCGATACCCATTTAACCCGAAACCGATTAACCCGTTCCCTTATTTGGTTCGGGTTCGGGTAGCTAACCCATACACTCAAACCCGAATAACCCGAACCGAATAACCCGATACCCAATTAACCCGCCCGAATAACACCCCTAATAAAGGTTAGTCTATTTTATGTTTTAGTTATTAGAGTATTTTATTTTACGAGAATCTTACGAATGTAAGGTGGCATTTGGTTTGTGTGATGTAATTCGATGGAATTAGAATTTAAATTTAGCTTGTTAATTTACAATTTTTAATAATTAATGTAAAGAGTTAAGTTTTATGTATTCTCCATCAAATTCTTTTATTTATAGAAATTTGACATTCCTTCCGACTAATACATGAATTAGATTCCGACCTACATATCTAACCAATACTAAAAATCATATTCTACCTATACCATCAATCACATTAATAACTAAAATTTAAATTCCAATTTATTCAAATTCCATTCGTGCATGTGAACCAGACGCCGCATAAAGAATTGCGTATGAATAAAGGTTAAAAGATTCATGTTTATGATTTTATCATTAAACAATACGTATTGAATCATAACAAAATAACTAAATCCGTCCAAAATGCCCTTAAAAGCAAATAGCATATGATTCAAACATATACGTTTCTTTCATTTAGCATTTTTCAAGTTTCCTATCATATTTGAACATACAATCCATATCCTACTATTGCATAGTTAAGTTTATTAAATGTTTAAAACTTTTAATATATACTATAACTTTGTATATTTATTTATTTACTAAAAATAAACTTTTTAAACCCGCTGTTACGCCTTTAGGATAAAAACTCTTTCTATACAAAATTCGATCGATATATTTTACGACATGCAATAATATATGAGAATGAGTTTTGTAAACAAGATTTTCTGTTTCTTCTACGATCTATTTTTTTTTTTGTAAACAACAATTAGACGAAGTGAGTGTCTGGGATTGCTTAATTCTTTACTTTTGTGGTTTATAAACGCAACATGAGTGCCTAAGATTGAGTTTTGCAAACATTGTTTTTTTTTTCTCCGAGCAGTAGCACAAAATCAAGCATAGATCCTAATGATTTCATTAAGAATTAAATGAATATTAGCATTCACATACAATTGCTTTCGTGTTCAATTCATAATTGCAAAATCATTAGCTATTATTAATTGTGTTTAACATCAAACTTATCTTATTTTAGATTAAAAAAACGTAGTTATATTCAAGTTTTCATATTAAATGATATAAGACTGAAAATACAAAATGTTAAAAACTTTATTGTTTATTTTGTCTTGTATCCTTTCGATGAAATCAATCTAATAGCTAAATAAATGAATTGCAATGAACATATGGGTAGTAATTAAATCTAATAATAATAAAATAATTCCCATGTGAAAATTCCAAAAAAAAGAAAAAAACCAAATAACAATTGTTTCATAAAATACGTATATGAAAATCCAAACGCCACAAGCACCCCGACGGTGATCGGTAACACATCCAAAGTTAATTTTTATAGGGATCGGTTTTTCCAAAAGTTTACAGGGATCGTTTTAAAATTTATCATACTACTATAAAAAGCACACACATTGAACGCAATTTATAAAATAATCCCTAAAAATTGTGGTTCTTTGTGTTTTTTATACAATAAAATCCGCCATTTCGGTTTCTTAGGAAAAAATCATGGTCTATTTATTTTTGACAATGTATATAACAAATAAAACAAAAAAATTATCAGGGACTGTTGGCCCTTATGACTAGCACATAAATTCACCCCCAAACGGTGATGCTTCTTCTTCTTCTTCTTATTTTCTTTCCTCTTCAACAACTATGTACTCGCTTAACATATATATGTACATAAATACTAGGTTAATACTCATGTATTACACGGGTTAACATAATAATAATATTTAAAAATAAATATTTATAATATATAGAAAGTAATAATAATAATAATAATAACAATAAATTAGAGTTTATATAATATTGATTAATTATCCATTAAGTTAATTAAGTTAAAATTTATTATTAATTACAAAAATGATCCTTGTGTTATGTCCTAAAAATTGGATTTGGTCCCTAAACTTTTAATTTTGCAGAAACGGTCATTATTTTCACTGTTTGTTAGCAATTTTGATCCTTCTACATATTAACTTTTCTAATATGACTTATTTACCCTTATTTTGATTTAAAACACAGGGATCATTTCTGCAATTAATTCTTTTAACTCTTTTTTTACTCTTAGTTAAATAATTTATTTTTTAGTGTCAATTAAATTTAATGAATTATATATAAGAAAAGATTTGTTTTATTTATGTTGGTTCATAAATGATTTAAAATATTTTTTAGTCTAAATTAAATTTAATTAAAGTGTAAACCTCTCAAATTTTATGATAAAAAATAATTTATTTTAGAAATTGTTTTTTAGAGGTTTCATAAATAAAATATTTTGACACTATATTTAGTTATGTTGGTTCATACATTTATAATAAAAAAATATTTATGTTGGTTAAACCACAAAGACCATTTATGTAATTAACTATACTTTTATTTTTAGTGTTAATTAACTTTAATAAATTATAAAACAGTTACAATTTAATTAAAGTTAATTAACAATAAAAAATATTAAAATCATTTAACTTTTGAATCGTTCTATTTATAATTATTTATTTATGAACCAACTTTATAATTTTGACACATTAAACTATTATATTTATAAAAAAAGCATTTAAATTTAAAAATATCTTAACACATTAAACTCTTTTAGTTGTCAAAAAATTCATTTATGAACCAACATTTTTATTATTTAAATCATTCAAACAATCAAATTGTAAACCTCTCAAAACTTATAATCATTTAAAAGTTAAAAGTCTTTATTAAAACTTATTTTAATAACGATTAAACCTTTATAACAAGATTAATATCAATATCCTTCCGGTTAAAAAACTTACCTCAAAAGGTCCGATCAAACCAAGAGACCATGTCATTGTTGAATAACTTAAACCTAATAATTTGTTTTCAATTAATCTTTTAGAAAAAAAATATTCATAAGTTTATGTGGGAAAAATTTCAATGATGACTTTATTAATTGGAGTCAAGATGATTACACATTTTAATCCGTGTAAATATTATGAAAAACAAGTGATATATATATGTTTTATAACTTTTATATAAGTAGTCTTTGAATAAACAACAAGAATCACTAGCTATTTCAAGTTTATGAACTATGGAATTTTGGCAAAAAAGTTGCATCGACTTTGAAAAATCATAACTAATTCATAACTTAACAAAATGAGTTGATTCTTGTCTCAAAAGTTAGATCTATGTCTTAACTAAAAATCTGGAAGTTTTCATAATTTATTATGGGGTTTAGAACCCCCAGATATTATTTGGGAACCCGAAAGTTTGACAGCTCAAAAATGGCCAACATAGGGTTTTCAACAAGCTTTTTCTCTAACCAAAACATCTCGAAAAATGGCCGTTCTTGACTTTAAAAATTCTTTGTATATAGTAGTTTAGTGTCCAAGAAAACCAAAGCCTAAATCATTTTTGAGCTTGGTCAAAAGCAGCCTTAAAGTAGGCCGAAAAACCTTCGAAAAGCTGGAAAATTATATATATATAAATAAACTTGACGTTTTAAGTGAGTTTTATTTATAAACTTGTAATGTTGGGTGATTTAAGACATAAACACACACACACACACACACACACACACACACACATATATATATATATATATATATATATATATATATATATATATATATATATATATATATATATATATATATATATATATATACATATGATCATATATGAGAGTTATTAAGTCCCTATTATCATTTAGGACTCGATTAAACACATCCGGTGCATCACTCATCAAAGAACGTAAACTTGCATTTTACGCACACATTTTGCCATCACACTCTCGGTGAGTCATCATAGCCCCTATTTTCACACTGTAATGTTTCTGGGTTGAAATACATGCTATGTTTTCATATGGACACGTTACGCATGTGGTTCTATCAGCCCTCAAATCATGAACCGTTAATTGCATTTATTTGTAAGCGTGAATATATTATGGATAGATCTATTGGGAGTCATGTCCCCCATTCGGGTTAGTCTTAATCAGCTAACGGTGAGATTCATATATATTCAACACACGGTATTACGTATGGGAATACTGCACATGCAAATTCATTTAATTAAGCTTCGGTTGCATGATGATTTATATGTAATACATAACATGGAATGTATGATTTTATAAATTCAAACTCAACTGTTGTTGTCCATACAAGTCAGATTTACGTGTAAACCTATGAGCTCACCAACAATTTTGGTTTGTATTTTAGCATGCATTTTCAGGAAATTAAGGCAAGTGCACCGCATCGTAAATATTTTCAAGCTTCCGTACTTTTGGAGTCGCATGCATTTTCAAAACTTCGGAGATTTATTTACATTATTTTGGTTAATTTAATTATGTATTTAAATCTCTGTATCTTGCGACTACTTACACCTTATGTTGATTATGTAAAACATTTCTATAATTCAAAGTTATATCGATGTATTTTTGAAAACGTCCATATAGTGGTCGTGCGTTATGATTATGGTTACGCTTCCGCGACGTCACGCTTCGTTGCCAACCGGGGTAACGGGGCGTGACAACTATAAACAAGAACCATATTAATTTTAGGGAAAATTACCAAGAAAGGTAATATAAAATACAAAATTTGACAATAAAGGTATTGTAAAATTTTTTTTGCCAAGAAAAGTAATATAAAATTCTATTTTGGCCGAAAAAGAACATGAAATTCAAATTTTAGGTCAAGAAAGATAATCAAATATTATTCGCTTACCAAAAAAGGGAGCATAAAATTAAAAATTTACCTTCTTAATTTGTCATCAATACCCTTTTATGTCAAATTTGAATTTTATGTTACCTTTCTTGGGCTAAAAAATTTTACATTATCCTTATTGGCAATTTCTGAATTTTATATTACCTTTTTTGGTAATTTGCCCAATTAAGTTTATAATCAATAAATATACCAAGTATCAATTTAAAAATCAATTAAAGTAACAATAACCAACAACATAATCAAGTATAAGCAACTTGCTTTTAAAAACCAATACCATCTATGAAAGTCAAGTAACAATAACAGGATTCAAATAAAACAATAGAATTGATTAAAGTTAAGTAACAATAAGCATAACCAATTAGCAATAAACATATATGCATTCAACAAACATAACCAAGTAACAAGAACAAGATTCAAGTAACATATATTAAAGTATTAAATCAAGAATCAATTTAAGTTTATCTTTACTACTAAAAAAGCATTTAGCTTTTTACAAGTTATAATGTATAAAGTACAATTTCTTAATGCTGATTTCTTGAATTTTAAGACTTACAAGTCTTTAAAGCATCATGTACAAGTTGTAGAGATGAAAAAAATAGGAAAATAAACTTAACACCACAAGACTCAATTTTATTTTTATTTCTTGAATATTTTCTTTTCAACTAACAACTCAAAAGTAATGCCAATATAAAGACTAAGTTCTTACATTCATAACTAGCTACATAACTACTCCATTAATCACTAAACTTTTCACCTTTCATAACTCATCATCTCTTGGGTGGTTACTAAACATTAATCACCAAACTTTTCATCTTTTGGTGGTTACAAGAATTAATCATAAACATAAACATAATAATTATCCAAGTTTAATTTAGTTTATTGCTAACAATGCCTCCCTTAAATTAAACTTGTTTTTTACTCCCAATCTTTCAACATTCTTCTTGAAAAAAATTCCCACCAAGCGGCTTCATAAAAATATCCGCCATTTGATCTTCGGAACCCCATCCTCAAGAATGCTGCTTGCCTTACTTCCAGAGGGAAGTCAACCAGCCCTGCTTCCCGCTCGGCTGATCCCAGCGCAACATATCAGCGGAGAACACAAGAGGCTGCCTGGCTATTCTGGTCCTCAATACTGTCGGAGTTACTGTACAGTCAACCTGCAGATGATCCCAAAATTGCCTAATGTAAGGCAGCACGATCTGCACGTTATGCGAAAGGGCATACGACACCCTTGAAGTAGCCAAAAAGTCCACCATCTGGCGAAATGCCTGAGCTTCAGGAAGCTCACGATCTGGTGACACGACCATATTATGCTTTCGAATAAACACTCTATCTCCCATATGTGCACAATAAAGTATAAAATATATTAGAAGGGAAAAAATAAAAATAAACTTGTTTAAATTCAAATTTGTTTTATTTTGAACTTATGTGTGAATTCATATTTCTAGCAATTCATTCAACATTAAACAATTCATATGAACAATTATCAATCCAACACATTATATTGAATGATTAAAGAGAGAAATATTACATTGAGTTCTTGGCTATCTTGGACAACAATCTTCTTCTCTCTCTACTGTTCTAACCGTATGTGTTTTTGTGTAATCTGAGATTCCTTCCTTTTATCAACAGTACACAGATACCTCTTTTTATACTTAATACTCAAGCTTTGAGTATTTACAATCCAACCCCTATACTATTGAGTAATTACAATTATATACAATATAATTGTTTCATCTCTATTACTTATTCCCAACATTCTCCCCCTTAGAGATGAACACAATTATTAAAAGTAATATTCATTTCAGCTCTACAAATATTGTCCCTAACAATCTCCCCCTTAGAGATGAAATCAATTTTCTGATAAAAGATCATTTCAGGGACTTTTTCGTGAATATTCTTCTATTCTCTGATCTCTGAATCTTCTTCTTTTCTTTATTTGCCTCTCTCTGATCTTCACAACTCTTCTTCTCTGATCTTCTCTTTTCTTGTATTTTCTTGTGAGTACACTCCTCTTGAATCATGAATAGCTTTTTAATTCTCTCCCTTGATCAATTCTTTTGATATGAAGTAGCAATTGTCTTCAGTTGACTTCAATCTACTCAACTGTTGTCTCTGAACTTTAGCTTTTCTCCCCCTCATGATGATCATAAGTATTATGAAAATCATGCAAAATCTTCAGAGACATTAATTCATTGAAGTTTACAGTAGAAGAAATACAACAACAATTACAACTCAGAAATTATTACAAATTGATTTTCTCCCCCTTAAACTGACATCTCTCCCCCTATACAAAACAGATTTATCTCACCCCCTCAAAAAGTTCACTCCCCCTCGAATTGATATTATATCTTTTTAGAACAAAACAAAGCTTTACAACTTTGGGGAAAATGAAACACATTCATTTTGTGAGAAAACAAGTCCAGGTCCACATAGGATTCCTGTTTGCACAATAGACAAAATCTATGTGACCTACTTTCAGCGCTGGCGTGATGTTAACACTGGTAGGATTTCCAAATAGTCATCGTGAAATCCTTTATCATGAAAGAATCACTCTTATTTGTTCCGGCTTAGTCACTTTGGACTAGCAGTTTATAGTCACGCAGACTGTTAGACTCGATGTGTCCTAAAAGTGTATATAATTAGCTCTAGACACAATGTGCATCAAATGAAATTGGAGACCGGAGCAACTGTCTTCCTTGTTTCAATATCAATAATATCCAAATGATATATCGATAGAAATGTGTTATATCTCCGTGATTATTGAAACAGAAATCTTTTGAGAGATAACTGAGTAGTTGGTGGGGTTAAGTGCATGCGTCACTGGGTCCATGACGTCTTTTTCAATATCAAGTCGCATAGGGCTTGATAGATTATGTGGTTTACCCAGCAGACACAGTGTAGATAGGATTTACTTTTCTTCTAATCCTTTCTCAACTCTCAGCACTCAGCATTTTTCAACTAAGCTCCCTCCGGCTCACTTTTGAGAAACGAATTCAGTTAGCTTTATAGCAAAAGCATGATCTGATGCACCACCATCTCCTTTCAATCTCAATATCCCTCTCATTTACATTTTATCTCTGCTCGACCCTGTCAGTATCCCGTGATAACTGACACTTCTCAACTAATAAACCTAAAGAACCCTCACCCGCACAATCTATAGATGGTTTGCTTCTTGGGTAGGTCTTCCGGTTCTGGTTAGACCATAGAAGCGATATTTATGCCTATCACTCAGATTGGTGCATAATCAGAGTCAGCAGAAAAATTTTCAGCTTTGAAAGGTCATGAGATATGATGAAATCCAACTTATATGGTATTGGAGATGATATGCAGATAATTTTCGGAGATATCAGAATGAAATGGAAAATCTGATATATGATATGAAAAGAATAAGATTTTCTTGAAAGAATTAGCACATGGGAGATAACAGGAAAATCCAGTATAAATTGGAAGCATTGTAACAAAGAGAATCTCAGAAGAAATGAGATAATGAACATCAAAGAGATTAGATCAATTAATCTCAATGAGAGATTCAGAGAATCAGAAAAAAAAAATGAAAATATTTTGCTTTTCAGCTCAAAAACTCTTTTTATGTGTGTATCAAATATTTTCGTGAAAAATCACACACAATTTTGAAAAATGTCATCGTCAAAGTGCGTCTGAAACTCCCCCTGGAAATAGGCAAACACAGGTAGTCAACTCATAGAAATGAAATCAGGAGCAAAAAATTATAAAAATAAAACTCCCTCTAAATCAATGCAGCTTCAGAGTTGAATTCAGGGCAGGAATTCCAGAAATATTTGTCTTTCAGACTCGGGTTCTAATCTGAAGTGATTAGAAGCCATTTGTCGCATAAGCTTGGGTTTCAGTCTGAAGTAACTGAAAACCATTGTCTCTGGTTCATTGAAGTCCGGGTTCTAGTCTGAATTGAACTAGAAACCATATGATTGAACTGAAGAACGGGTTTTAGTCTAGATTAACTAAAAACCATATTGAGTTGAAGCACGGGTCTTGATCTGAATTAATCAAGAGCCTGTTGAAATGAAGAACGGGTCCTTATCTGAAATGATAAGAAACCTATAACCTGCAAAATTTAAGATGTCTTTGGTATCCAAACAGATTTGGATCCAGACTTGTTAGCGCTCTTGGGTACCCATTTCAAAACAGGTTTTGGTACCCACTTGTACTTGGGTTTAGGTACCCATTGCATGTTATAACTATCAGCTTCTCTTTCAAACGCAGAAAACAAATTTCTTTGAGTATGAGAAAATTGAATATCTGAATTTTTAAAGAAACTTGAATTTGAATGATCAGACTTTTGCGAACTCTTCTTTTTGAATAACTGTCCGGTTCTTGCCTGATTCTGATAATACTTGGTATTTTTCTGTGAATTTGTTTTCTGATTAGAATGACCAGTATTTTCAGAAACTTTAAGAAAATTTGACTTCGAAGATTCACCGGTGTAAATCTTGACCGGAAGTTGTTCAACAATTTTATCTTTGCCGCTGTGTATCTTTAACAGATACTTAAGTTTAAGATCTGAAGAAGAATCAAACTTAGCAGAGTTAGTTAGATTCACTTCACTTTCAGAAGACAAACCAGAGTGATTAACATTGGATTTTAAACACACTGAAGAAGGGGTCTTAACCTTTGACTCAGTTGATGAAGTAAACACATGTAATTGTTTTGTAAGATGAAGTATCTGATCTTCCAAACTTTTGATAATGACTAAATTTGAATTTCTGTCATGATCAAATGATTGGTAATCAGATTTAAAAGATTGTTCTTTGATTAAGAACATTTGTCTTTCATCTTTAAACAATTCAGATTTTGATTTAAAATCTTGTTCTTTAAGTAAGAACTCATGTCTTTCCTTCTCAATCAAATCTTTAGTTAAAGACAACTCTTGTTGAAGAGCAAAAATTTCTTCATTTTTGTTTAAAATACAATTCTGATCAGTTGGTTTTGTCTTACAAAGTGTATCTTCAAGATCCTGAACTTTCTTGTAAAGATCAGATCTTTCAGGCAAAAGATATTTCAGTTGAGTTGCATTCTGAAAATTTTCTTGTTTCAGCTCATCGAGTTCTTTAAGTAATTCAGATATTTTCAATTGATGAGCACAACTCTCAGAGTTTTGTTTTTCTTTTAAGCTTTGAATTTCTTCATTCAGTATTTGTACGTCACGTAACGCCAAATGTTTATCAGTATTTAACTGAATGAGAATGTCGTAATTGTTCTTACGAATCTTTTCAGATTCAGTAAGTTTTGCAATTACCTCAGACTTTGAAAATTTTTCATATTCCATTATGAATTGCAGAAAAATTGAATCTTCCAAGATCTTTTATGGAGAAACTGAGTGAATTCTGATAACACTTTGAAAAGCTATTTCAGTTAATGATAACTAGTGAAAAATCAGCTCTGAAATGACTTTTTGACGTTGAAATTACAGATTTTCTGCATAAAATTGCCCGTAACTTTTTTCTGGAGTGGAATTTGACGTATGGTAGACCTTCTAACGATGTTCCAGTCAAAAGTTATGGTCAATTTAAGCAGCAAATGTCAAATAGTCAAGAGTATGATGAAACTCGAATGAATAATGACTCAACTCGAATATGTAATGATCAAACTCGAATGATGAAGTATCAAACTCGAATAAAGAATCACCAAACTCGAATGAAGAAGTATAAAACTCGAATGATTGAGTGTGAAACTCGAATGAGAAAGGATTCAACTCGAATAACCCTTGAACTTTCTCGAATGAAATAGAAATCAATTCGAATTACAAAGAAGTTAAACTCGATCAAAGCTTCATGAAACTCGGTCAATGAAGTATGAAACTCGAATAACAATGGATGAAACTCGGTCAAAGAAGTATGAAACTCGAATAACAATGGATGAAACTCGGTCAAAGCATTGATAAAACTCGGTCAAAGCTTCATAAAACTCGAATAAAGCTATCATAAAACTCGAATAAAGCTTTAATAAAACTCGAATAAAGCTTTCATAAAACTCGAATAAAGCTTTAATAAAACTCGAATAAAGCTTTCATAAAACTCGAATGCCTTCTTTATAAAACTCGAATGACACTATGAATTTAGTTATGCCCGAGTTTTATCATTTTTCAACAAAAACAAGATCAGATTCAAACTTTTTCAACAAAAATCCATGAATTGACCTCAAATTGATTTCGAAGGTTCGTTTTAATAGCAGAAACAACTTTTGTGAAATCACTTTGGGTAATTCTTGATTAAAAACCAAAAATCGACCAAAAACCTCAAGAACACACACTTTTTCAAAAAATCTGAAATTTCTCAATTAAATTCTGTGTGTTTTGAGTTAATATTTGATGTTTATATCATCAGATTCGCCTTTAAATTTCACACCTTCGATCCAAAATTCAGATCATTTCATCCACAAAATCAAAATCCTCAATTGATTTTCGGATTTTCAAAAAAAATGAATATAACAGTGTTCTTAAAAAAAATTTATTTCAGATTCAAAATTCACTCATATTCAGCCAAACCTGGCTCTGATACCAATTGTGAATTCATATTTCTAGCAATTCATTCAACATTAAACAATTCATATGAACAATTATCAATCCAACACATTATATTGAATGATTAAAGAGAGAAATATTACATTGAGTTCTTGGCTATCTTGGACAACAATCTTCTTCTCTCTCTACTGTTCTAACCGTATGTGTTTTTGTGTAATATGAGATTCCTTCCTTTTATCAACAGTACACAGATACCTCTTTTTATACTTAATACTCAAGCTTTGAGTATTTACAATCCAACCCCTATACTATTGAGTAATTACAATTATATACAATATAATTGTTTCATCTCTATTACTTATTCCCAACATTATGTAAGTTCAAAATCCAACACATATGAATTTCTACAAGTTTGACTTAAAAATTAGTCAAATATGTCGATTTTAATAGCAAATTCGAATAACTGTTACAATATGTTTTAATTGATGAAAAACAAAGTGTAGGGACTGTTTGTGTATTTCCTTAATAGTTTGTATAAATGTATAAATAGCAACTTTGACTTTCCAAATTGAGATCTGTCAGATTATCATTTTGTACGCATTAGAATCAGAAATAGCAGCACTGTACACGAAGATCTCATTATTCATTTTGTAATCATCAAGTTCATCAATCGAAGCATTCAGTCAGTGTTGATTACGTTTATTGTTCTTATTAATTGCATATTGTTGATTGAATTGGTAGAAACTACATTTCACAATTGGTATCAGAGCACTAGGGGTGAATCATTCTGATTTGAGATTGAAATTGAAATTTTTTTTTTTCGTGTTCTTGAACAGTTTTTTTTTCCGGAAAAGCCCTAAAATCACAAAGGGTTTTGATTCTGTGGATCTTTGTAAAAGATAATTGGATCGAAGGAAAAGGATTCGCATACGAATCAATTGAATATAAACTTGTATTGATTTGTAAAACACAGAAAAAGATCTAGGTAATTTTGTTAAATTTTGAAAAGTTCAAAAACGGTTACTGTTTCATTACAAAAGTCAAACCTAGATCTAGTTTTGCACAAAGGTGTTTAACAAAAAGTGTTTGTATTCAAAAACCTCACCTTCGATTACAATTTGAGTGAAAATGGACAATATTTGGATTTAATATGAATTTCAGACTTGAAAAAGCTGAAAATTTTAAGAAACTCGAAATATACACATTCTGTGTATTATTCGAGTTGAATACCTTAGATATTCGAGTTGAATACTTTAGATATTCGAGTTGAATATCTTAGATATTCGAGTTGAATACCTTAGATATTCGAGTTGAATACTTTGTTATTCGAGTTGACAACTTGTAATATTCGAGTTGACAACCTTTTTTTAACAAACTCGAGTTTCAGAACAACAAACTCAATCGAGTTTCAGAACTAAACCAAACGAGTTTGATCAAAGACATTCAAGTTTGATCAAAGACACATTCGAGTTTGATCAAATACTCATTCGAGTTTGATCAAAGACTCATTCGAGTTTGATCAAATACTCATTCGAGTTTGATCAAATACTCATTCGAGTTTGATCAAATACTCATTCGAGTTTGACCAAATACTCATTCGAGTTTGATCAAATACTCATTCGGGTTTGATCAAAGACAATCGAGTTTCTCAAAAACTCAATCGAGTTTCACAATATATCCATTCGAGTTTCACTCAAAACACAAGAATCATTCGAGTTTGACACACACATTAATCAAAACACTATTCACTGTCTGAGTTAAGTTGCTTATTGCTACTAACAAGTCACTGTGTTGTAGATTTCAGTACTAATCTGTGTTTCAAAGTGTGATCAAAATATTCAATCTCAATCGGAGTTCATCAGATCTTGGTCAAGTTTCCCAAAGATCAATCAACATGTCTAAAGACGCACTGGCTATGGGATCAGAAACCAAACCCCCAATTTTATACAGGGGTGAATATGTTCAATAGCGGGAGTGGTTTCTTGAATTTATCAGTTTCCATGATTTGTCTGAAGAAATGCTGAAATCATTAACTGAAGGACCAGCCATTTTTATGGAAACGATCCCAGGAGTACCAACTGGCAATCCCCCAATTCCACCGAGGACTGTTGAGGTCACCAACCTGACAGAGGCCCAAAAGAAGAGAAAATTAGGGGACAAGACTGCCAGAAAGCTATTATTGATATCAATCCCCAATGATTTTACACTTGCCTGACAAATACAAAGACTGCTAAGTCCATTTGGGATGAAGTATGCAAAATCATGAGGGGATCAGACAGAGCTGCTACAAATAGGGCTAGGAATAGCCTAATGACGTTTGAGAACTTCAGAGCTCGTGAAGGTGAACTTTTGGAAAACACTTACCTCAGGTTTGTGAATCTGGTAAGTGAAGTGAAAAGAAACGGAGTGACAAAGTCCAACCTGGACATTAATGTCAAATTTCTAAATGTCCTAAATCCAGAATGGGAAAAATATGCTATGATCATCCAACAAACAAAAGATATTGAGGAGATGGATTTTCATATGCTATTTGAAAACCTCAACAACTATCAAGAAGTTGTGTTGAGAAAAATATCTAGAAAGAAGAAAGCAGAAAAAGAAACTGCTGATCCACTGGCTCTACTGACAGAGAAAAAGTATATATACAAGATGAAAAAAGAGAAAAGAGCAGTAATCAGCAGTACATCTTCTGAATCAGAATCCTCAGACTCATCTGCTGATTCAGAAATTGAAGAGATGAAAAAGCAGATGGCTTTGCTTACAAAAGCATTTCAGAAGAAATTTTACAGAAAGCCAACAAACAACAAGATGCGCTACAAAACAGGATCTAGGAAAGTTGAGAAAAAGGATAAATATGAGAAATCTGGAGAGAGTAGTGCACGAAAGACTGACAAATATGAGAAGTCAGACAAATCAGTGAAGAAAGAGTCTGAACAGAAATGCTATAACTGTGGAAAACCAGGTCACTATGCCCGGGAATGCAGATCTCCTGTAGTCAAAAACTCAGACTACTATACAAGAAAGGCTCTCTTAGCCAAAGAGAAAGAGTCAGGCAAAGCTCTTATGGCGGAGGATGATCATTGGTTACAGTTATCAGAAGACGATGACATCTTGGATGAAGATGCTCATATTTGTCTAAAGTCAGAAATTTTCAATGAATCTGAACTGAGTGAATCAGCTATGATAGCTGAAGATGAGGTGTGGGTTGGACTGACTGATGAAGAGGATGCAGAAAGAAAAGAATCTGAGTCTGATGAAGAGGAAGCAACAGAAGAAGTTGCATTAATGGCAACGGGCCAAAATGAAGCTGAACATGAGGAAGATTCAGAGTCTGAAAACTCAGATGGTTCAGACAGACCGGAGGTGAATTCTAATTCAGACTCTGATATTGATGAATCATGCATATTAGAAGAAAAACTAACTAATATGGCCTTTATGCTTAAAAAGTTTGAAAAATCTTTAAAGGCAGAAAAGAAAAATGTTCATTCTTTGGAAAACAAACTTCGAAATGAACACAACTTAGTTCTAGACTTTTCCAAAGATAAAGCATTAGCTTTACGAGCAGTCTCAGACTTACAAGATAAGGAAAAAGAACTTCAAAGCAATATACTCAATCTGAATCACAAAATATCTGATTTACAAGAAAGACTGCGAATAGCTGAGTTAGAAGCCTCAAACTTTTCTGTAAAATATCATGCCATATTTGAAGAAAGAACTAAACTTTATGAGAAAATAAAAAAGATGGAGGATGAATTTATTAAAAGAGGGCAAACAGATCAAACAATTTATTTAAATCAACAAAAAGACACAGAATTTTATAACTCTAAATCTGGAATTGGTTGGGAAAATCCTAAGTATCTGACAAAAGCTATATCAAGTTCACCAACACTATATGATGTCAGATACATGAATTTAGGATTAAAAATGACATTTATGAAAGCATCTGAAGAAGTAGAATCTAGCGAAAAAATAAAAAGATTACGATCAGACAAAATGCAAAATTATGGTGATTATACCAAGATAAATGAAACCAACAACATTATTGATACTAAAGAAGAGTACATTCAAACTTATTCTGAAAAGGATTTGTCTGAACTACCTACTCAGTCTCAAAAATTATATTTGCCAAATTCAATTTTAGAACTGATAAATTCAGATTTAGAATTGAAAATTAAAAATTTTGAGACAGAGAATGGAACTCTAAAGGCTGAATTAAGAAAAATGGAACAAATGTTGCAAATTCAGCCTAAAAACACAAATGTGTCTGATCCACAATCATCTACTTCTCTAGATTCTATAAATTCAGAGAAAGAATTTGATTTGTACATGCACTCTGATGATAATTCATTAGATCAAATGTTTGGTAAAATTGGTGAATTTATCAAACATTTGACTAACAAACAATCAAATGGTAATAAAGAACCTGTTAAAATTCTGCAAAGAATGTCTACAGATTCTTTAAAACCATCTGAAAATTCACCATCATTACAGCAAAAGAAGGAGAAAACAAAAATTATTGTTCAATCTCCTAGATTTGAAAAAGGTGAATCATCTTCATCAACGGACTCATTTGCACGTAAAGTCCAATCTTCAACAGGTATGAAAAGCTTACAGAAAAAACGAGCATCTAAATCTTCTAATTCTCATACTTCTTTTATGTCAGATATCGTTGTGAACGGGTCGAGAAAACAAGTTTGGCGAAAGAAGGAAAAAGAACAGAAAAACAAGAGTTTAAAACAAGAGTGGCGCATGTAGGACAAAAACGTTACAGATAGAAATAGCAAAAATGAACAGTCTGTCTGTAATAATAATAATCTTGTTAAAAACTCTTGTATAAAGTTTTCTAGAAAGGACTTAATTGATTTGAATTCTTATGCTTGTAAGCTTGCAGTTGTTAAATATAATAAGCTCGTATGGCAACCGAAGAAGAAGGACCCATTATATGAACAGAAAAAGGTTCCAAATAAAATTATTTCAAAAGCAATTCCACCGCGAATTGTACAAAAATGGATACCTAAAAGAACAGTTCAAAAATGGGTACCTAAAATAACTTCAAATGATAAGCTAAAAGCCATATCTGTTAGAAAAACAAATAATATTGTGCATGATTTACCTAAAACTAAAGTACCCAACTACAAGTGGGTACCTCATGTGCTACTTCGTCTTATAGGTAAACCATGTCTGGTACCTTGACTCCGGCTGCTCCAAACATATGACCGGACAACGAGACACACTCACGGACTTTGTAGATAAGTTCTGTGGGACGGTCAGATTTGGAAATGATCAGTTTTGTCCGATCAAAGGCTACGGAAGTCTCAAATACGACAAAATCACCATCCCAAAGGTCTTCAATGTTGATGGTCTTGGACACAATCTATTTAGCATTGGACAATTGTGTGACAAAGGATTAGAAGTCAACTTCAAAGCCAATCGGTGCAGCATCAGATCCGGAGAAGGAAAAGAAATTTTGGCTGGAAACAGGAAAACAAATTTGTACTCTATTGATTTAGCCTCAATCAATCTGAAGAAAGATGTCTGCTTATTGTCAAAAGCTACATCTAAAACAGCGTGGCTGTAGCATCGTCGTCTTTCACATCTGAACTTCAATGAGTTAACCAACCTAGCGAAAGGAGGGTTAGTTAAAGGGCTGCCGACACTCAAATTTCAAAAGGAACAATTATGTGCGGCATGTGAAAAAGGAAATATGACAAGAGCCACACACAAATCCAAAACAGAACACTCATCCACGAGAGCACTGGAATTATTGCATATGGATTTGTGTGGACCAATGAGAGTACAAAGCATAAATAAGAAACGATATGTATTGGTGATAGTTGATGACTATTCACGATATACGTGGGTTTTCTTCCTGAGATCCAAATCAGATGCAACCGAAACGATCATCGACTTCATCCAGAAAATACAAGTAAAGTTGCAACTCACAATTCAAACAATCCGCTCAGACAACGAAACAGAGCTCAAGAACAAATCACTTGACTCATTATTGAATTCAATAGGAATTACACATCAGTTTTCAGCTGCTCGAACTCCACAACAAAACGGTGTCGTTGAAAGAAGAAATCGGACACTTGTGGAATCAGCTAGGACGATGCTGACATATTCCAATTTACCGTTATTTTTGTGGGCAGAAGCAGTTGCAACAGCTTGTTTCACACAAAATCGTTCAATAATAAATAAGAGATTCGGAAAGACTCCTTATGAACTGATTAACAAACGAATACCTAATATTAAATTTTTCCATGTCTTTGGATGTAGATGCTTTATTTTGAACGATAAAGACAATCTTGGAAAGTTTAATCAAAAGGCAGATGAAGGAATTTTCATCGGGTATTCAAAGGAGTCGGTTGCCTTCCGAGTGTACAACAAGAGATTCAAGACAGTTAACAAAAGCGTGAATGTCAAATTCGACGAAGGAGTGGTGATGGCTTCTGAACACACCAATTCAGGACCCGAACCTAATATGCAGACTTCATTGGAGTCAACTGAACAAAATGCTGAACATTCAGAATTATATAAGTTGTTTGAGAATTTTTATGAAGACTATTTTGAAAAGCCCAAAACTAATGTTCAAAATTTGGTGCCTGACAGGATTACTGAAGATCCAGTCATAGTCTCTGATCTTTCTCAACAACAAGGTTCAGAAGAAACTGGAGAAGCTTCAACAGCAAATGTGCAGTCAACTACTGAGATTGTACAACCAACTGAACCTCCACATTCTTCTGAAACCCCCATTACTTCTGAACATTCAGAAGCTCCTACCTCAGATGTTCCACCTACAACATCTGCAGTAACTCCCGAACCATATCTAGATCTCAATCCCAACCAAGACCCAATAGAACCGTTTCCACATACAGTTAAGTGGACAAGAAATCACCCAATAGAGAACATCATTGGTGATCCATCTGCGTCAGTCCAAACCAGAAGGGCTACTATAAATGAATGCTTATTTTCAAACTTTTTAAGTAAAATAGAGCCAAAGAATGTAAAAGAAGCCCTTCTGGATGCTGATTGGATTGTGGCGATGCAAGAAGAACTCAACCAGTTCGAACGGTTAAAGCTCTGGAGACTTGTTGAGCGCCCAAAAGACAAATCTATAATAGGCACGAAATGGATCTTTAAGAACAAGAAAGATGAACATGGTGTCATTATTCGGAATAAAGCTCGTCTCGTGGCCAAAGGATACAGCCAACAAGAAGGGATTGATTATGATGAAACATTCGCACCAGTTGCACGAACTGAAGCTATTAGGATGTTTTTAGCTTTTGCCGCTCATAAAATTTTACAGTATATCAAATGGATGTTAAAACTGCATTTTTAAACGGGGAGCTAACAGATGAAGTATATACATATCAGCCGGAAGGGTTTACTGATCCTTCGAAACCTGATCATGTATATATTTTAGATAAGTCACTATATGGCCTTAAACAAGCACCTCGTGCTTGGTATGATGCACTCTCAACATATCTGTTGAGATGTGGATTTTCAAAAGGTGCAGTTGACACAATCCTGTTTATAAAGCGTCAGGGGTTAGATATCATAGTTATACAGATATATGTAGATGATATAATATTTGGGTCTACAAATCCAGAATTTTGTAAGAAATTCGCATTTTTAATGTCCCAAAAATTCGAAATGAGCATGATGGGGGAAATAAATTTTTTCTTAGGATTACAAGTAAAACAATTAACTGATGGTATTTTTATCAATCAGTCAAAATATATACAAGACATGTTAAAGAAATTTAACATGGTCAATAGTACTCCTATGAAAACTCCCATGGCTCCGGATTCAAAGTCAAAACTCGATGCGGACATCTCAGGGAAACCTGTAGATGTGACTCATTATCGAGGTATAATTGGGTCATTAATGTATTTAACAGCTAGTAGACCAGATATTATGTTTGCTACATGTGTCTGTGCTAGATATCAGGCAAATCTTAAAGAATCACACTTAACGGCTGCAAAACGAATTTTAAGATATCTCAAAGGAACTCCAAATCTTGGTTTGTGGTATCCTAGAGAATCTTCATTTAATCTGACTGCTTTTTCTGACGCTGATCACGCAGGTGATAAGATGGACAGAAAGAGTACGTCAGGAGCAGTACAGTTCTTAGGTGACAAACCCGTATGTTGGTCATCCAAGAAACAACATTGTGTTTCATTGTCTACAGCTGAAGCAGAATACGTTGCTGTATCTTCCTGCTGTTCTCAGGTGTTGTGGATGAAGAGCCAACTGCGTGATTACGGGTTTACACCAAAGAAAATTCCAATATATTGTGATTCTCAGAGTGCAATAGCTATTGCATCAAATCCGGTGCAACATTCAGAAACGAAACACATTGACATTCGGTATCATTTCATAAAAGATCATGTAGAAAATGGAAATATAGAATTATATTTTGTACCTACTGAATATCAACTAGCTGATTTGTTTACCAAAGCGTTAGATGAAAAGCGGTTTAATTTTTTGGTATACAAATTAGGTATGTTGAATCATTAAGATTTAATAATTCAGTAGTTTCAAAATATAAATTTAAAAATTTTCAATTTTTTAAGTGATTTTTACCTGATGTTAATTTCATGAATCATAAAAAGTTTATATTCTTTAGAATTTAACAAGATCTGGATTGTCATGTGCAGGGGGAGCAGAAAAGAAATTTATCTGATTTTGAATAAATCTGATAAAACTTATCTGTTATTTTGTAGGGGGAGCAGAGCTGAGAAATTGAATATCCTGTTGAGGGGGAGCAACTTTCAGAAATTCAAGGGGGAGCAAATGTGTTTTGTTAATATTTTTTTTAAATATTTTTAATTTTTTTATGTGGTTTCAAATTTTTTTTTGTTTTTGTTGTTTTATGTGCAAAATTTTTTTTTCAGAGTGAATTTTTTTTGTGTTTATTTTTGTGCATTTTAATATTTTTTTGTGTGCTGTTAATATTTTGTTTGAAATTCAAATTTTATTTTTTTAGTCACAATTTTTGATTGAAATAATTAGGATGTGGGCTAATTTGGTGTAGATGATGGGCCGGATATTTCAAATTTGAAAACTTCAAAATGGGCCGGGTAATATTTGACTATAAATTTGAATTTTCAAATTCAAATTTAATTTTTCGGATATTCTAAATACTTCATCTTCTCCAACAAGGTTCCTTAACTTCAAAGAAAGCTCAAAACCCACAACCGACATTATTTTCATCAAGATTGTGAGTAAACATTCGTATTTTGTTTATTATTTTAGTTTGTTTATTTGTATTTTCAGTGTATCTGTTCAGTGTGACCGTCTGTTCTTATTTTTGATTGTGTGTTCTTGACCGATAATGGAAATTTCTAACGTTGGTCCATGAAAATGAAATTACTTGTGTGATGTTGTTCGTATGGGTATTATGACTATGAATTTGAAGTTTCATAAGTCATTTTTACATCACACAAACAGAATCATTGATTTTCTAATGAAACAGTTTCGAGTTTTTGAATAATCTGAAATTTGAATTTTTAACAACTTTAAAGTTGTTTTTGTTCAAAGTTCAGTAAAACAAATGTGTTTAAAATACATTTTCGAAGGGGGTACATGTTTTAAAACACTGAAAATGATCCTTGAAATTAAATTCAGCAAAATCAGTCAGTTTTAGACTTGTAGAAAAATAAAAAGAAAATTTCTCGATTAAAGCATCAGTAAGAGTCATTCGAGTTGGATGATAAGTCATTCGAGTTGCATCAGTGAGTCATTCGAGTTGCATTAGTGAGTAATTCGAGTTGCATTATGACTTATTCGAGTTGATTCATATAGAATTCAGAGTTATTTGAGTTTAATACACATTACATTCGAGAAACAGTTGTGTTTCATGCAAGTTGACAAGTGTGTGTGTAACACTTAGAAAATTTTCAGAATTAAGTGCTTCAAAGGTTATTCGAGTTGGGACAATGGTCTTATCGAGAAAATGACTTGGTCATTCGAATTGAGTGTTGGATCCCATGTTCCATTCGAGTTTAGTACATAGCTTATTCGAGTTTAATGTGTACATCATTCGAGTTTTTCAGAGACTTATTCGAGTTTCATAGGTACTTCATTCGAGTTGTATATAGGTTTATTCGAGTTTCATGTATACTTCATTCGAGTTGTATATAGGTTTATTCGAGTTTCATAGATACATCATTCGAGTTGTCTATAGGCTTATTCGAGTTGTCTCATGTGTCATCCGACATTGTTCAGAGTAATTCGAGAAACTTGGAGTTTTATTCGAGATTCAACAGAAAATTTTTCTAAGTGTGGAATTTTTTATGATTTAAGAAAAATGTCACATTTTTTATGAAATTGTTATAAATTTGTGTTTTTCTAACATTGGTCTCTAAACGATTGACTCTGGAGTCCATTCAATAATTAACTATTATTGTCTGGAAACCCGATGCTTTAAACAGAAAATCACAAGTTTTGACAATTTCTGATAAAATGTTACAATTTTTCTACATTTTTGACAGATGTCATTTGTGTACATGATATGACTAACATGATGTTCTTGGTTTTTACAGGTGTTCAAATGGCATCCCCAGTACAATCTCAACATTCAAATTCCTCTGATTCCCATTCATCATCAAACCATACCCTTGTATCTACCCCAGTTAGATCTACCTCAGTTGCCCATTCATCACAAACAAACATTATCCCAGATAACCAGCTAGTAAAACCAAAACACTGCCTTCCTTTCCGTGATAATAACCATCGTTTAGATACCAAAGTTATTTAAAGTAAGCCATCCTATCATTATGGACATTTTGAAAGGCCATCCACTCGGGTATCTGCTTCAATACAAACCGTCTATTCCTCAAGTGTATCTACAACAATTTTGGCATACTGTCAAATTTGTTCCTGCTGACGGAAATCATCATTTTAAAGTGACAATAGATCAGTTCAAGATGAAAATCACTCTTGCAAGACTGCGTCATAATCTATTTCTTCCGAGACGTATAGACACTGTAAACTTCCCAGAGTTGGCAGACTTTGAAGATTTTGTTTCTGATGAGGAGCTGGTACATGACTTAATCTGCCTGGGCTACTCAAAGCCACTTCCGAAGAGCTCAAAGTTTCACAGGAATGGGTTAAATGGAGAATGGTATACACTATTTGGAATCGTAAATAGGTGTATGACTTCAAAACACACCGGCATTGATAGATGCAGTATTCACTGTTTGAGGATATTTCATGGCATAACATTCAACAAGCATTACGATTATGCTCAGTGCATATGGGAAGATTTGAAAGAGATTGTGCTTGCAAAAACAACGAATAGAGCAAGGAAATTTGTGCCACTTCAGAGATTCATACAGATTCTTATCCGAGGGATTCTCCGTGCCAATGAAAATATTTCGAAGCGAGCCAATTCTCAGAGATGTCCGGATTATGTTATGATGAGCCTACACGAAGTCCTGGACTCCCCAAATGCTAACATAATGCCGATTCCAGAGTCTTTGCTCAAATATGCGGATCAAGAAAGTGAGAATGTGAGATTATATCGAATAGATCATGCTCCGATAGAGACCCAGGAACCGGGATCTCTTAGCCCAGGAGCTTTAAGGATAGAGGAACCTCAGCAAGGGGCTGAAGTTCAGGTTGCCCATTCTGAGAGTGAGGGAGAAGTTAGTGTGAGGGGTGGTGAGGAAGAAGCTGAAAAGTCAGATTCTGAGAGGACGTTGTCTGATATACAAGAAGAAGAGGGAGAAGGAAATGATGATGATGATGATGGTGATGATGGAGGTGATCATCATGAGGGAGGAGGGATGATGGTAGATATTGTACAAGTTGCTGTAGAGAGTGTGAGGGAGACCATGACCCCAGAAAGCCGGGATTTAACCATGTCTACTGTTAGCTCTCCTATGAGAGTTAGCATTGAACAAGTCAGTATCCCACTGACGATTGCACACCCAACTATCTACTCAGTCTCCTCTCAACAGGAGACTGTTTCAATTGAACACAGGGATGAACCACACGATCTATCCGAAAGTCATTTGGACTTAATGGATATTGAAACAAGTGCACAACTGCCCGTGTGTACGACTTCTTTTCAATCACCGAGTCCAGTTCCTATACACACTAGGACACTTGAGTCAACTTCATTTGTTGAAGTGAGTGTGGTTGAACTTAGTGTTCCCACCGGAACACCCTCAGTAACGGAAGCATTTGTTGCTCCGTCACTTGAAGAGGGTGGAAGTCCAGTCAGAGAAACGACACTACCAACTCTGAGCACTGGCCACACAGACGTTCTTTATACAAGTTTGACTGCTGTGTCAACTGGAAGTCTACGTGACCCAGTGGTGACTTTATCCCTTTTGTAACAGAATCAACCTTGACAAGTGCATTGAATGAAGCTGTGTCTGGTGTAAATATGCATGTATCTAATCAGTTAGCTGAGGTAATGGCCCAAATGACAAATATTCAGAAGTTTTTGAAGGGAAAGGATGTTGCAGAAGAGTCTGTTAAGCAATCTGAGTCAAGACAAGCTATTGATGAGTTAAAGGAAGAATTGAAGGATTTTGTTTTTGAGCAGTTTGATGAGATGCGAGAACGTATGATCAGCCTGGAAAACACTGTGGTAACCGCGTTGGGTAATCTTTCAGAAAGAGTGGCTGCAGTAGAAGAAACCTGCAAGGCTCAAGCTTCCTCGTCCAAGAGGAAACATGATGAGCATGACGAAGACTCCGATGATGCTCCTCATGAGGGGGAGAAGAGGAGAAAGCTTGATGAACCAACGCCTGGGATGTTAATGATAACATATCCAGAAAAGGAGACGGAAGCTCAGGAAAAAGAAGCTGGGGGATCTAAAGAATCAGCTGGTGAACAGAGAGAGCTGGGATTGATTCTTTATGAAGATGTTCCAGTTCCTTTGAACACTCAGTCCGATATTTATCAGTTTATTGAGTATATTGATTCAGAGGAAGAAGTTCAAGAGAAGATTCAAGAGTTAAGTGTTCAAGGGACAAGTGAAGAGAGAGAGGAGTATATTGAAGTATCTGAAGATGATGACATAATAGCTTTGACAGATGTAGATTTTAGAGCTGAAAGAATTGAGGAGGAGGAAGTGTTAGTTGAGGAAATTTTGAAGGATGTTGAATCAACTCCAACGGTTGAAAAGCCTGAGGTAGTTGTACAAGTTAAAGAAGAATTTGAAGAGTTTCATGTTGAGAGCAGTGTGGCTCAAGAAACAGTTGTGTTGAATGAAGTTGAAGTGATGGATAGGTTTTTTAATGAGTATGTGCTTGCTGATGAATCGAAGAAACAACATAGACTTAGATTTGAAGCACAACAAGTGGTACAGAGGGAGATTCAAGATATGTTAACTTTGTTGAATAAGGATGAGATAAGCAAGAAAAAGGTGAAAAAGCTTGAACTTCCAGAGAATAGATCTGCTGAGTTTATCAGAAAAAGAAACAAGATGCCTTATATTGAAGATATTCTGGAGAAAAGGATTTTTTGCAAGTAACAAGCTCCATGCTCATTCCACAAGCTATTCAGAGTTTTAGAGCCTAACATGCCTAATCTGGTTAACTATGCCAGTTTTCTGAGGAACAAAACCCAGGAAGTTGAAAAGGTAAAAAGTGAATTCAGAATTGTTGATCTTGTGAAGATTGAAAAAGAAAGATTTGTTAAGGTGTTCTATCCAAAATTCACTGTTACGAGATCAGATGGAAATACTTATGTATTCACAGAAGCTGACATGTTCAACATGCACTTGGTAGATATTGAAGATCTTTTTGACGAACTGTGCAGAAACAAAAGAAATGAACACTGTAGATTTGCGCTTAAGACACTGTTCCACTTTATGCATACCAAATTGGTATTAATGTCAGTGCAAGATCTACAGATTGGGGTTGAAAGAGGCATGAGGAAAATCAACATGACTGCAGCTCACATGTAACAACCTAGCTTTTGACTTAACGTAAATTTCTGTTTTGATTCATGAATGTAATTTTATAACATTATTGTATTGTAATTTTTAATTAAGTAATGAAAATATTTGATTAAGATAAATTAACTAGTGATGATAAAATAATGATAAAATCTTTAATAGAGAAAATCAGATGTTAAGGGGTTAAAATTGCCAAAACCCAAAAGTCTTGAAATAAAAAGACCTTAAGTCTTTTATTTCTCTCATTTCATCATCTCATTACACAAAACTCTCTCACTCTCTCTCTAAAATCAGCTGGAAACTCAGATTTTTGATGATTTTGAATGATTTAAGCTACGATTTCTGTTTCTAAATCATTTATGGGTTTCATTACATGATTTCTAATCAACCTTTCAAACACATAACATAATTTTTACAGATTATAAATTCGAATTTGTACTTTTAAATTCTTAAAAATACAAACTAAAAAAAACTTAGAATTTAGTTGTATTACCTTTAATTTTACTGATTCTTGATAATCTTCTGTTAGATTCACGAATTCTTCTTCTGATTCTTTGAGTTTCCAGCTGATTTTAGAGAGAGAGTGAGAGAGTTTTGTGTAATGAGATGATGAAATGAGAGAAATAAAAGACTTAAGGTCTTTTTATTTCAAGACTTTTGGGTTTTGGCAATTTTAACCCCTTAACATCTGATTTTCTCTATTAAAGATTTTATCTTTATTTTATCATCACTAGTTAATTTATCTTAATCAAATATTTTCATTACTTAATTAAAAATTACAATACAATAATGTTATAAAATTACATTCATGAATCAAAACAGAAATTTACGTTAAGTCAAAAGCTAGGTTGTTACAGAATGGGCTCCACCACGCATAAACTTCGTCCCCGAAGTTAGCTATGTTCGAACAGACTTGGATACGTTGCTTTCATGACATCTTTTGATTCCCAAGTCTGATGCGAACCCTTGTGGTGTTTCCACTGGACGAGCACCATTTGTATTTCTTTATTACGAAGCTTTTTGGTCTTCGAGTCCAGAATGCATTCCGGCTCTTCAACCACTCGAAGCTTCTCATCAATTTGCACATTAACGTGTGGTATCTGAACTTCTCTTTCATCAGCTAGACTCTTTCGTAGATGACTAACATGGAATACAGGATGTATTCCAGCTAAGTCAGTTGGCAGTTCAAGACGATAAGATTGATTTCCTATCTTTTCAACAATCTTGAACGGGCCAATGAATCTCGGAGCTAGCTTGTTCTTCTTTATGAACCGAACCACATTTTTCATTGGGGATACCTTCAACATCACCCAATCGTTAACTACAAAACTGATCGATCTGTGACGATTATCATAATACGACTTCTGCCTGCTTTGAGCTTCAAGGATGTTCCTTCTGACAAGCTGAATCTTATCATGAGTCAACTGTAGAGGGCAGGACCTGCTAAAGGCGATTCACCTGTTTCGCGCCAACAGGTAGGAGTTCTGCACTTTCGTCCATATAAAGCTTCAAAAGGAGCCATCTTAATCGTGGAATGGTAACTGTTGTTGTATGAGAATTCGACCAAGGGTAAATGGTCATCCCAGTTACCACCCAGATCAAGAACGCAGGCACGGAGCATATCTTCCAGAGTTAGGATAGTGCGTTCACTTTGGCCATCTGCATTAGGGTGATAAGCTGTACTCATTGAGATTCGAGTACCCAACCCGTCTTGCAGTGCTTTCCAAAATCTCGAAGTGAAACGACTATCACGATCAGAGACGATAGATTTTGGCACACCGTGACGTGAAATAACTTCGGTGATGTACATCTGTGCCAATCTATCAAGGGAGTATGTCTCTTTCATCGGTATGAAATGTGCTGACTTCGTTAATCGATCCACGACTACCCAGATGGAGTCGTGTTGTCTCTTGGTCTTTGGCAATTTCGTGACAAAGTCCATGGTTATATGCTCCCACTTCCACTCAGGAATTGGCAGTGGTTGCATATCCCCGAAGGGCTTCTGGTGTTCTGCCTTAACCATTTGACATACTATGCAGCTTTCAACGAATTGACCGATGTCTTTCTTCATTCCTGGCCACCAATAATCCGCTTTCAGATCGAAATACATCTTCGAGCTGCCAGGATGAATGGATAACTTGGACTGATGGGTTTCAGATAGAAGAGTGTTGCGGATTGAACCATATTTAGGAATCCAGATTCGGTTTCCCTTGAGACATTGAAGTCCCAAATGATTCATAGACAGAAATTGAAGTTGCCCTTTGAGATTTTCATAACAGATGTTCTCTTCTTTCAAGGCTTCGGCTTGAGCAGATTTAATATCTTCAATGAGATCAGAAGAGAATACAATTGGGGTCAGGGCATAGCAACACTTTTCCGGATAGACTTTTCTACTCAATGCATCCGCGACCACATTGGCTTTGCCGGGATGATATAGGATCTCGCAATCATAGTCCTTGATAAGCTCCAAGGACCGACGCTGTTTCATGTTTAGATCCTTTTGAGTAAAAAGATGTTTGAGGCTTTTATGGTCGGTGTAAAGTTGACACCGAGTCCCATAAAGATAATGCCGCCAAATTTTTAATGCAAAGGTAACGGCAGCCAACTCAAGATCATGAGTTGGTGCACTTTTCTCGTAATCCTTCAATTGCCTTGAAGCGTAGGCAATGACTTTTCCCCTTTGCATGAGGACACAACCTAAACCAGTACCAGATGCATCGCTATAAACAACGAAGTCATCATTGCCTTCTGGTAAGGCTAGGATTGGCGCTTGAATGAGTTTCTGCTTCAGAGTTTCAAAGGCCTCTTGCTGTTTATCAGCCCATACGAAAGGTGTATTCTTTCGTGTTAGCATCGTAAGTGGCACAGCAATCTTCGAAAAGTCCTTAATGAATCGCCGGTAGTAACCAGCCAATCCAAGGAAACTTCTGATTTCGGAGGCATTGCGAGGCGTTTGCCATTTTTGAACGGCCTCGACTTTGGATGGATCAACAGAGATGCCTTCGCCAGATACAACATGGCCAAGGAATTGAATCTATAAAGAAATCAGAACAGAATTCAAGTTTTGAAAAAACAAACGCTTTAAGAAATAATTCGAGACAACGTAAGATTTTACCTGTCTGAGCCAAAACTCGCATTTTGAGAATTTTGCATAGAGTCTTTCATTTCTCAATAACTCTAGCAATTGACGTAGATGAACAATATGATCAGCCTCCGTTTTGGAGTAAATCAGAATATCGTCTATGAATACGATAACTGACTTATCCAGCATTGGTCTGCACACTCGATTCATGAGGTCCATGAACGCCGCTGGTGCATTCGTTAATCCGAAAGGCATTACGAGAAATTCGTAATGACCATATCTTGTTCGGAAGGCTGTCTTTGGAATATCTTCCTCTTTAACTTTTAGCTGATGATACCCAGAACGAAGATCGATTTTTGAGAAATAGCTGGCTCCTTGTAGCTGATCAAATAGATCATCAATTCTGGGCAGAGGATATTTATTTTTAATTGTGACTTTGTTCAACTCACGATAGTCAATGCACATTCGGAGAGTTCCGTCTTTCTTCTTTACGAACAAGACAGGTGCACCCCACGGAGATGAACTCGGTCGGATAAATCCCTTCTCTAACAGATCTTGCAATTGCTTTGACATTTCCTGCATTTTTGCAGGCGCAAGTCTGTAGGGAGCTTTAGCGATGGGAGCCGCACCAGGAACTAAGTCGATCCCGAATTCAACTTGTCGTTCCGGTGGCACTCCAGAAATGTCATCAGGGAATACGTCTGGGAACTCACAGACGATCGGAATATCATACACTGATTTCTTATTGGCTTCCGGGGTGGATTCAGACGAGACATAACAAAGATAAGATTCGTGACCCTTAGAAAGATATTTACGCGCTTTCTCAACCGATATAAAACAATGAGCACCTTTACGCTTGTCGCCTTTAATCTCTAACACTCGGCCGTCTGAAGTCTTGATTCGGATGATTCGGCGGTTGCAGACAATAGTAGCCTCGTTGTTCGTTAACCAATCCATGCCGATGATAACGTCGAACTCTTTTAGCGGTATCGGGATAAGATCGAGGTTAAATACAACGTGATTAACGAGTAATGTGCAATTTCGATAAACGGAATCAGCCACAACGTAATTGTTACTGGCTGTCTCTATGTCAAGTATAACAGGAAGCTTTGAAGGAAACATAGATAATCTTTGCGCAAAAGTAGTCGAGATATATGAACGGCTTGCACCGGAGTCGAATAACACACGTGCAGGTATTGAGTTTAATAAAAACGTACCGGTAACCACATCCGGGGTTTCTTTCGCTTCCTCCGCCGTTATTTGGAAGGCGCGGGTCCTAACAGTTGGAGTTGCAGCTGAGCTTTTCATTGTAGAACCTCCAGCGGATGACTGTGATTGACCTCGTTGTCCACTGTGGCACTGATACATGAAGTGACCACGCTTTCCGCATTTAGCACAACCAAGACCTCGTTGGGGGCACTCTTCTCTACTATGGCCGATTCTGCTACACACATAACACGTGACATCGTCTGGATTACACAATCCCATATGCGATTTTCTGCATCTCTTGCAGAATCGTGGTTCATTTGTAAGCGAGTAAGCTTGAGCTTTTTGTGGCGAGCTGTACTGTTGAGACTGTTGGGGTTGCTGAGTCTGAGATTTATTCGGCTTGAAGAATCTGCCAAATCGCTGCTTCTTTGGAGGAGAAGGACAAGTCGGGTTTGTTGATGGAGCGTAGAGTTGATCGCTGTACTCTAAATATTCCCTTTCAATTTGCCTTGCCGCTTCAACCATTTCGAGATACGAATTGTACTTTATTGCGCTCATTGGGTGTCGATATTTCGGGTTAAGTCCTCCACGAAATCGGTTCATCTTCCTTTCTTCCGTAGCTACCTGATATGAAGAATATCCACAGAGCCGTGAAAATTCGTGCTCGTACTCGTCTACAGTCTTGGTGCCTTGGGTTAACTGCATCAGTTGAACCTCCATCTTGTCTTGTTGGTCAGCAGGACAATACTTCGCGTTGAACATTTCAAGAAACTGGTCCCATTCTAGAGTCTGGATGACCTCCTCACCATAAATACTTCTCTGGGTCTTCCACCAGGCACGGGCAGCACCCACGAACAGAGCAGATGCATAACTCACTTTCTTGGACTCCAAGCAATCGGAGATTCTGAAAATTTCTTCAGTGTGACTTATCCAATCCATCGCCTGGATTGGGTTGACTGTACCCTCGAAGTTAAGGGCACCGCTAGCTTTAAAATCCTTGAACTTACAGCCTTTCGGCTGCTCAATTTGGGCATTCGGAGTAGAGTTATCAGAATCAGATTCATCGTTCTGGATTTGTTTATCTTTTCTTTTGTTCTTTTTGTCAGCGCGTCTTTTTGCTTCGGCCTCATCTCTAGCCTGAAGCTGTTCTTGCATATACTTATTTTGTTGTTCAGAATGCTGAGCTAGTAGTTGTTGCATCATTTCATACATTTGTTGTGGGGTCATGTTGTTGGGGATGTCACCTGATCCTGACATCTTTACTGAAAAATAAAAAAAATCATTTAACTATCAGTTTATAGACTTAGATCTATGTACCCTTTTTCCCATCCTAACAGTCTGTACATCCTATCTCAGTTCAAACCACCTAAATGATTGATACATATATATTGCTTCAGTTTGAGACCAAGTATTACTCTCGTAATACTTGATTCACTCAAACTATGGGCTCTGATACCATCCTGTGAAGACCTTCCCTTACGGGGCAGTTCTCAGAGTCTAGGTCCCACATCATGCAACATGATAGCAATCTTAACTAAGATAGAGTAATTTAAGTTGCGGAATTTCAGATTACAAGTACAAACATTAGGATAAGTTTAATACAATTTTAGTTCAGATTACAATTTTCAAAATAAACTTATAAAGGGTACCATCTAATCTAATATATGTCATCATACGATCAATTCAAATCTACCCAGACCACCACAAGTATCTTCTGCCAATCAGTACCGAAGGGTTTTGTTGAGTAGTGGTCTATAGAATACTTCAATCTTGATCTTGTAAGTCCTAAGAACTAGGTCCTGCAGGTGACTTTCCTTTATCTTTTCCTGTAAAATATTAAACAACAACTGGTAAGCAAGGCTTAGTGAGAATATAGATTTTCAGGTTACATGCATTAATCAAGCGGATCATGGGTCAAAGCGTGATATGTCTGGACTGCCGCTACAGCCACTCAATGATTGAGACATAGAACTCAGGGAATCGGATGATGTTCAGCCCACGCTCACGCTTTTAGTGGAAGCTATCCACTCATGCTGGGCTAGCTACCAGCGGTCTTCATGGGGGAACATCGGAATATCAATACCAAGTTCAATAGAACTGGTGACATAGCTAGGTCTAGAACAATAGACCGATAAAGCTAATTATTCTAAGCTGAATCAATATGTCAAATGATGCGATCAATAAAGAAGCATAGTGATCAAAGTCATGATAGCAATAACATATGAAATGAACTATAAGTACAATGTCATGTGAAATGATAAGTCAAATTAGCTATCATGATCCACAGGGCATCACCGAACCATGGTGTGCACAGGTCACAATCCAGCTGAGCATTCATGAATGTCAAATAAACTGTCATCAACAATATATCTCAATCGGAAGTCTAGCATGAAAAACTGAATATCTATAACTCACTGTTTCTGTAGTCTTTATCAAGCAGATTTATAATCCACCACCTGGGTTATCCCAGGATTTATCTTTAATCTTTCTGAACTCTGGCTTTGCCTTTTCAATCTTTAATTCTTTAATTCTTTAACTCTTTGTTCAGAATTTATCTGAACCTGTCCAGAATAATATTACATCATTGTCAATTTCATAATCTTTTGACTTTAAAGTCTTTATATTCTTATTTTCATCTGATTCTGACTGATAATTCTTTATTCTTCCATCTTGGATTAATGATTCTTGTGTTTAAAGAATATCAAAATATATATATACAAATTCGGACCAACCCCCATCCGGATTCGGATCTAAGGATCATCCGAATTAGGATCAGATCCGAAATGTACAGAAAATTGGAGAACTCGCCGAGTAAGCTCGGTGAACTCGCCGAGTTCATGCCCGAAGTACAGACCCTTAACCGGATTTCGGACCATCCGAATTATGTGGACCCATCCGAATTCGGGTCCATCCGAGATCGGTTCTAATTTAATTTCGGTCCAAATCTAATTTCGGTTTTCATCCGAATTCGGGTCCCAACCGAATTCGGATCCGATACTTATGAATTTTTGAAGAATGTTCAAGCTGTTCTTGGGAACTCGCCGAGTTCCCCTATGAACTCGCCGAGTTCACTTGCAGATTTGCAGGTCGACCCTTACGGGTTTTACCAAAAATTCACCAATCGACAATTATACTAACATGCAATTAAATCCAACGTTATATTATCATTTTTGGGACATTTTTACACTGTTTTCCCTATATTTAAACACTTTAAATCATCCAGATTAGTTCAAAATGTTGAATTTTTCTCAAGAACATGAAAGTGTATAAAAACTCAGATTTTTGATGATTTTGAATGATTTAAGCTACGATTTCTGTTTCTAAATCATTTATGGGTTTCATTACATGATTTCTAACCAACCTTTCAAACACATAACATAATTTTTACAGATTATAAATTCGAATTTGTACTTTTAAATTCTTAAAAATACAGACTAAAAAAAACTTAGAATTTAGTTGTATTACCTTTAATTTTACTGATTCTTGATAATCTTCTGTTAGATTCATGTCTTATCGTCTTGAACTGCCAACTGACTTAGCTGGAATACATCCTGTATTCCATGTTAGTCATCTACGAAAGAGTCTAGCTGATGAAAGAGAAGTTCAGATACCACACGTTAATGTGCAAATTGATGAGAAGCTTCGAGTGGTTGAAGAGCCGGAATGCATTCTGGACTCGAAGACCAAAAAGCTTCGTAATAAAGAAATACAGATGGTGCTCGTCCAGTGGAAACACCACAAGGGTTCGCATCAGACTTGGGAATCAAAAGATGTCATGAAAGCAACGTATCCAAGTCTGTTCGAACATAGCTAACTTCGGGGACGAAGTTTATGCGTGGTGGAGCCCATTCTGTAACAACCTAGCTTTTGACTTAACGTAAATTTCTGTTTTGATTCATGAATGTAATTTTATAACATTATTGTATTGTAATTTTTAATTAAGTAATGAAAATATTTGATTAAGATAAATTAACTAGTGATGATAAAATAAAGATAAAATCTTTAATAGAGAAAATCAGATGTTAAGGGGTTAAAATTGCCAAAACCCAAAAGTCTTGAAATAAAAAGACCTTAAGTCTTTTATTTCTCTCATTTCATCATCTCATTACACAAAACTCTCTCACTCTCTCTCTAAAATCAGCTGGAAACTCAAAGAATCAGAAGAAGAATTCGTGAATCTAACAGAAGATTATCAAGAATCAGTAAAATTAAAGGTAATACAACTAAATTCTAAGTTTTTTTTAGTTTGTATTTTTAAGAATTTAAAAGTACAAATTCGAATTTATAATCTGTAAAAATTATGTTATGTGTTTGAAAGGTTGGTTAGAAATCATGTAATGAAACCCATAAATGATTTAGAAACAGAAATCGTAGCTTAAATCATTCAAAATCATCAAAAATCTGAGTTTTTATACACTTTCATGTTCTTGAGAAAAATTCAACATTTTGAACTAATCTGGATGATTTAAAGTGTTTAAATATAGGGAAAACAGTGTAAAAATGTCCCAAAAATGATAATATAACGTTGGATTTAATTGCATGTTAGTATAATTGTCGATTGGTGAATTTTTGGTAAAACCCGTAAGGGTCGACCTGCAAATCTGCAAGTGAACTCGGCGAGTTCATAGGGGAACTCGGCGAGTTCCCAAGAACAGCTTGAACATTCTTCAAAAATTCATAAGTATCGGATCCGAATTCGGTTAAGACCCGAATTCGGATGAAAACCGAAATTAGATTTGGACCGAAATTAAATTAGAACCGATCTCGGATGGACCCGAATTCGGATGGGTCCACATAATTCGGATGGTCCGAAATCCGGTTAAGGGTCTGTACTTCGGGCATGAACTCGGCGAGTTCACCGAGCTTACTCGGCGAGTTCTCCAATTTTCTGTACATTTCGGATCTGATCCTAATTCGGATGATCCTTAGATCCGAATCCGGATGGGGGTTGGTCCGAATTTGTATATATATATTTTGATATTCTTTAAACACAAGAATCATTAATCCAAGATGGAAGAATAAAGAATTATCAGTCAGAATCAGATGAAAATAAGAATATAAAGACTTTAAAGTCAAAAGATTATGAAATTGACAATGATGTAATATTATTCTGGACAGGTTCAGATAAATTCTGAACAAAGAGTTAAAGAATTAAAGAATTAAAGATTGAAAAGGCAAAGCCAGAGTTCAGAAAGATTAAAGATAAATCCTGGGATAACCCAGGTGGTGGATTATAAATCTGCTTGATAAAGACTACAGAAACAGTGAGTTATAGATATTCAGTTTTTCATGCTAGATTTCCGATTGAGATATATTGTTGATGACAGTTTATTTGACATTCATGAATGCTCAGCTGGATTGTGACCTGTGCACACCATGGTTCGGTGATGCCCTGTGGATCATGATTGCTAATTTGACTTATCATTTCACATGACATTGTACTTATAGTTCATTTCATATGTTATTGCTATCATGACTTTGATCACTATGCTTTCTTTATTGATCGCATCATTTGACATATTGATTCAGCTTAGAATAATTAGCTTTATCGGTCTATTGTTCTAGACCTAGCTATGTCACCAGTTCTATTGAACTTGGTATTGATATTCCGATGTTCCCCCATGAAGACCGCTGGTAGCTAGCCCAGCATGAGTGGATAGCTTCCACTAAAAGCGTGAGCGTGGGCTGAACATCATCCGATTCCCTGAGTTCTATGTCTCAATCATTGAGTGGCTGTAGCGGCAGTCCAGACATATCACGCTTTGACCCATGATCCGCTTGATTAATGCATGTAACCTGAAAATCTATATTCTCACTAAGCCTTGCTTACCAGTTGTTGTTTAATATTTTACAGGAAAAGATAAAGGAAAGTCACCTGCAGGACCTAGTTCTTAGGTCTTACAAGATCAAGATTGAAGTATTCTATAGACCACTACTCAACAAAACCCTTCGGTACTGATTGGCAGAAGATACTTGTGGTGGTCTGGGTAGATTTGAATTGATCGTATGATGACATATATTAGATTAGATGGTACCCTTTATAAGTTTATTTTGAAAATTGTAATCTGAACTAAAATTGTATTAAACTTATCCTAATGTTTGTACTTGTAAACTGAAATTCCGCAACTTAAATTACTCTATCTTAGTTAAGATTGCTATCATGTTGCATGATGTGGGACCTAGACTCTGAGGACTGCCCCGTAAGGGAAGGTCTTCACAGGATGGTATCAGAGACCATAGTTTGAGTGAATCAAGTATTATGAGAGTAATACTTGGTCTCAAACTGAAGCAATATATATGTATCAATCATTTAGGTGGTTTGAACTGAGATAGGATGTACAGACTGTTAGGATGGGAAAAAGGGTACATAGATCTAAGTCTATAAACTGATAGTTAAATGATTTTTTTTATTTTTCAGTAAAGATGTCAGGATCAGGTGACATCCCCAATAACATGACCCCACAACAAATGTATGAAATGATGCAACAACTACTAGCTCAGCATTCTGAACAACAAAATAAGTATATGCAAGAACAGCTTCAGGCTAGAGATGAGGCCGAAGCAAAAAGACGCGCTGACAAAAAGAACAAAAGAAAAGATAAACAAATCCAGAACGATGAATCTGATTCTGATAACTCTACTCCGAATGCCCAAATTGAGCAGCCGAAAGGCTGTAAGTTCAAGGATTTTAAAGCTAGCGGTGCCCTTAACTTCGAGGGTACAGTCAACCCAATCCAGGCGATGGATTGGATAAGTCACACTGAAGAAATTTTCAGAATCTCCGATTGCTTGGAGTCCAAGAAAGTGAGTTATGCATCTGCTCTGTTCGTGGGTGCTGCCCGTGCCTGGTGGAAGACCCAGAGAAGTATTTATGGTGAGGAGGTCATCCAGACTCTAGAATGGGACCAGTTTCTTGAAATGTTCAACGCGAAGTATTGTCCTGCTGACCAACAAGACAAGATGGAGGTTCAACTGATGCAGTTAACCCAAGGCACCAAGACTGTAGACGAGTACGAGCACGAATTTTCACGGCTCTGTGGATATTCTTCATATCAGGTAGCTACGGAAGAAAGGAAGATGAACCGATTTCGTGGAGGACTTAACCCGAAATATCGACACCCAATGAGCGCAATAAAGTACAATTCGTATCTCGAAATGGTTGAAGCGGCAAGGCAAATTGAAAGGGGATATTTAGAGTACAGCGATCAACTCTACGCTCCATCAACAAACCCGACTTGTCCTTCTCCTCCAAAGAAGCAGCGATTTGGCAGATTCTTCAAGCCGAATAAATCTCAGACTCAGCAACCCCAACAGTCTCAACAGTACAGCTCGCCACAAAAAGCTCAAGCTTACTCGCTTACAAATGAACCACGATTCTGCAAGAGATGCAGAAAATCGCATATGGGATTGTGTAATCCAGACGATGTCACGTGTTATGTGTGTAGCAGAATCGGCCATAGTAGAGAAGAGTGCCCCCAACGAGGTCTTGGTTGTGCTAAATGCGGAAAGCGTGGTCACTTCATGTATCAGTGCCACAGTGGACAACGAGGTCAATCACAGTCATCCGCTGGAGGTTCTACAATGAAAAGCTCAGCTGCAACTCCAACTGTTAGGACCCGCGCCTTCCAAATAACGGCGGAGGAAGCGAAAGAAACCCCGGATGTGGTTACCGGTACGTTTTTATTAAACTCAATACCTGCACGTGTGTTATTCGACTCCGGTGCAAGCCGTTCATATATCTCGACTACTTTTGCGCAAAGATTATCTATGTTTCCTTCAAAGCTTCCTGTTATACTTGACATAGAGACAGCCAGTAACAATTACGTTGTGGCTGATTCCGTTTATCGAAATTGCACATTACTCGTTAATCACGTTGTATTTAACCTCGATCTTATCCCGATACCGCTAAAAGAGTTCGACGTTATAATCGGCATGGATTGGTTAACGAACAACGAGGCTACTATTGTCTGCAACCGCCGAATCATCCGAATCAAGACTTCAGACGGCCGAGTGTTAGAGATTAAAGGCGACAAGCGTAAAGGTGCTCATTGTTTTATATCGGTTGAGAAAGCGCGTAAATATCTTTCTAAGGGTCACGAATCTTATCTTTGTTATGTCTCGTCTGAATCCACCCCGGAAGCCAACAAGAAATCAGTGTATGATATTCCGATCGTCTGTGAGTTCCCAGACGTATTCCCTGATGACATTTCTGGAGTGCCACCGGAACGACAAGTTGAATTCGGGATCGACTTAGTTCCTGGTGCGGCTCCCATCGCTAAAGCTCCCTACAGACTTGCGCCTGCAGAAATGCAGGAAATGTCAAAGCAATTGCAAGATCTGTTAGAGAAGGGATTTATCCGACCGAGTTCATCTCCGTGGGGTGCACCTGTCTTGTTCGTAAAGAAGAAAGACGGAACTCTCCGAATGTGCATTGACTATCGTGAGTTGAACAAAGTCACAATTAAAAATAAATATCCTCTGCCCAGAATTGATGATCTATTTGATCAGCTACAAGGAGCCAGCTATTTCTCAAAAATCGATCTTCGTTCTGGGTATCATCAGCTAAAAGTTAAAGAGGAAGATATTCCAAAGACAGCCTTCCGAACAAGATATGGTCATTACGAATTTCTCGTAATGCCTTTCGGATTAACGAATGCACCAGCGGCGTTCATGGACCTCATGAATCGAGTGTGCAGACCAATGCTGGATAAGTCAGTTATCGTATTCATAGACGATATTCTGATTTACTCCAAAACGGAGGCTGATCATATTGTTCATCTACGTCAATTGCTAGAGTTATTGAGAAATGAAAGACTCTATGCAAAATTCTCAAAATGCGAGTTTTGGCTCAGACAGGTAAAATCTTACGTTGTCTCGAATTATTTCTTAAAGCGTTTGTTTTTTCAAAACTTGAATTCTGTTCTGATTTCTTTATAGATTCAATTCCTTGGCCATGTTGTATCTGGCGAAGGCATCTCTGTTGATCCATCCAAAGTCGAGGCCGTTCAAAAATGGCAAACGCCTCGCAATGCCTCCGAAATCAGAAGTTTCCTTGGATTGGCTGGTTACTACCGGCGATTCATTAAGGACTTTTCGAAGATTGCTGTGCCACTTACGATGCTAACACGAAAGATTACACCTTTCGTATGGGCTGATAAACAGCAAGAGGCCTTTGAAACTCTGAAGCAGAAACTCATTCAAGCGCCAATCCTAGCCTTACCAGAAGGCAATGATGACTTCGTTGTTTATAGCGATGCATCTGGTACTGGTTTAGGTTGTGTCCTCATGCAAAGGGGAAAAGTCATTGCCTACGCTTCAAGGCAATTGAAGGATTACGAGAAAAGTGCACCAACTCATGATCTTGAGTTGGCTGCCGTTACCTTTGCATTAAAAATTTGGCGGCATTATCTTTATGGGACTCGGTGTCAACTTTACACCGACCATAAAAGCCTCAAACATCTTTTTACTCAAAAGGATCTAAACATGAAACAGCGTCGTTCCTTGGAGCTTATCAAGGACTATGATTGCGAGATCCTATATCATCCCGGCAAAGCCAATGTGGTCGCGGATGCATTGAGTAGAAAAGTCTATCCGGAAAAGTGTT
The DNA here is from genome assembly GCA_020465985.1 of Centrapalus pauciflorus. Lineage (NCBI taxonomy): Eukaryota > Viridiplantae > Streptophyta > Magnoliopsida > Asterales > Asteraceae > Centrapalus > Centrapalus pauciflorus. Next base: position 932,120 of record JAANYP010004596.1, on the reverse strand, counting down.
GCTATGCCCTGACCCCAATTGTATTCTCTTCTGATCTCATTGAAGATATTAAATCTGCTCAAGCCGAAGCCTTGAAAGAAGAGAACATCTGTTATGAAAATCTCAAAGGGCAACTTCAATTTCTGTCTATGAATCATTTGGGACTTCAATGTCTCAAGGGAAACCGAATCTGGATTCCTAAATATGGTTCAATCCGCAACACTCTTCTATCTGAAACCCATCAGTCCAAGTTATCCATTCATCCTGGCAGCTCGAAGATGTATTTCGATCTGAAAGCGGATTATTGGTGGCCAGGAATGAAGAAAGACATCGGTCAATTCGTTGAAAGCTGCATAGTATGTCAAATGGTTAAGGCAGAACACCAGAAGCCCTTCAGGGATATGCAACCACTGCCAGTTCCTGAGTGGAAGTGGGAGCATATAACCATGGACTTTGTCACAAAATTGTCAAAGACCAAGAGACAACACGACTCCATCTGGGTAGTCGTGGATCGATTAACGAAGTCAGCACATTTCATACCGATGAAAGAGACATACTCCCTTGATAGATTGGCACAGATGTACATCACCGAAGTTATTTCACGTCACGGTGTGCCAAAATCTATCGTCTCTGATCGTGATAGTCGTTTCACTTCGAGATTTTGGAAAGCACTGCAAGACGGGTTGGGTACTCGAATCTCAATGAGTACAGCTTATCACCCTAATGCAGATGGCAAAAGTGAACGCACTATCCTAACTCTGGAAGATATGCTCCATGCCTGTGTTCTTGATCTAACTCTGGAAGATATGCTCCGTGCCTGCGTTCTTCATCTGGGTGGTAACTGGGATGACCATTTACCCTTGGTCGAATTCTCATACAACAACAGTTACCATTCCACGATTAAGATGGCTCCTTTTGAAGCTTTATATGGACGAAAGTGCAGAACTCCCACCTGTTGGCGCGAAACAGGTGAATCGCCTTTAGCAAGTCCTGCCCTTCTACAGTTGACTCATGATAAGATTCAGCTTGTCAGAAGGAACATCCTTGAAGCTCAAAGCAGGCAGAAGTCGTATTATGATAATCGTCACAGATCGATCAGTTTTGCAGTTAACGATTGGGTGATGTTAAAGGTATCCCCAATGAAAAATGTGGTTCGGTTCATTAAGAGGAACAAGCTAGCTCCGAGATTCATTGGCCCGTTCAAGATTGTTGAAAAGATAGGAAATCAATCTTATCGTCTTGAACTGCCAACTGACTTAGCTGGAATACATCCTGTATTCCATGTTAGTCATCTACGAAAGAGTCTAGCTGATGAAAGAGAAGTTCAGATACCACACGTTAATGTGCAAATTGATGAGAAGCTTCGAGTGGTTGAAGAGCCGGAATGCATTCTGGACTCGAAGACCAAAAAGCTTCGTAATAAAGAAATACAGATGGTGCTCGTCCAGTGGAAACACCACAAGGGTTCGCATCAGACTTGGGAATCAAAAGATGTCATGAAAGCAACGTATCCAAGTCTGTTCGAACATAGCTAACTTCGGGGACGAAGTTTATGCGTGGTGGAGCCCATTCTGTAACAACCTAGCTTTTGACTTAACGTAAATTTCTGTTTTGATTCATGAATGTAATTTTATAACATTATTGTATTGTAATTTTTAATTAAGTAATGAAAATATTTGATTAAGATAAATTAACTAGTGATGATAAAATAAAGATAAAATCTTTAATAGAGAAAATTAGATGTTAAGGGGTTAAAATTGCCAAAACCCAAAAGTCTTGAAATAAAAAGACCTTAAGTCTTTTATTTCTCTCATTTCATCATCTCATTACACAAAACTCTCTCACTCTCTCTCTAAAATCAGCTGGAAACTCAAAGAATCAGAAGAAGAATTCGTGAATCTAACAGAAGATTATCAAGAATCAGTAAAATTAAAGGTAATACAACTAAATTCTAAGTTTTTTTTAGTTTGTATTTTTAAGAATTTAAAAGTACAAATTCGAATTTATAATCTGTAAAAATTATGTTATGTGTTTGAAAGGTTGGTTAGAAATCATGTAATGAAACCCATAAATGATTTAGAAACAGAAATCGTAGCTTAAATCATTCAAAATCATCAAAAATCTGAGTTTTTATACACTTTCATGTTCTTGAGAAAAATTCAACATTTTGAACTAATCTGGATGATTTAAAGTGTTTAAATATAGGGAAAACAGTGTAAAAATGTCCCAAAAATGATAATATAACGTTGGATTTAATTGCATGTTAGTATAATTGTCGATTGGTGAATTTTTGGTAAAACCCGTAAGGGTCGACCTGCAAATCTGCAAGTGAACTCGGCGAGTTCATAGGGGAACTCGGCGAGTTCCCAAGAACAGCTTGAACATTCTTCAAAAATTCATAAGTATCGGATCCGAATTCAGATGAAAACCGAAATTAGATTTGGACCGAAATTAAATTAGAACCGATCTCGGATGGACCCGAATTCGGATGGGTCCACATAATTCGGATGGTCCGAAATCCGGTTAAGGGTCCGTACTTCGGGCATGAACTCGGCGAGTTCACCGAGCTTACTCGGCGAGTTCTCCAATTTTCTGTACATTTCGGATCTGATCCTAATTCGGATGATCCTTAGATCCGAATCCGGATGGGGGTTGGTCCGAATTTGTATATATATATTTTGATATTCTTTAAACACAAGAATCATTAATCCAAGATGGAAGAATAAAGAATTATCAGTCAGAATCAGATGAAAATAAGAATATAAAGACTTTAAAGTCAAAAGATTATGAAATTGACAATGATGTAATATTATTCTGGACAGGTTCAGATAAATTCTGAACAAAGAGTTAAAGAATTACAGAATTAAAGATTGAAAAGGCAAAGCCAGAGTTCAGAAAGATTAAAGATAAATCCTAGGATAACCCATGTGGTGGATTATAAATCTGCTTGATAAAGACTACAGAAACAGTGAGTTATAGATATTCAGTTTTTCATGCTAGATTTCCGATTGAGATATATTGTTGATGACAGTTTATTTGACATTCATGAATGCTCAGCTGGATTGTGACCTGTGCACACCATGGTTCGGTGATGCCCTGTGGATCATGATAGCTAATTTGACTTATCATTTGACATGACATTGTACTTATAGTTCATTTCATATGTTATTGCTATCATGACTTTGATCACTATGCTTTCTTTATTGATCGCATCATTTGACATATTGATTCAGCTTAGAATAGTTAGCTTTATCGGTCTATTGTTCTAGACCTAGCTATGTCACCAGTTCTATTGAACTTGGTATTGATATTCCGATGTTCCCCCATGAAGACCGCTGGTAGCTAGCCCAGCATGAGTGGATAGCTTCCACTAAAAGCGTGAGCGTGGGCTGAACATCATCCGATTCCCTGAGTTCTATGTCTCAATCATTGAGTGGCTGTAGCGGCAGTCCAGACATATCACGCTTTGACCCATGATCCGCTTGATTAATGCATGTAACCTGAAAATCTATATTCTCACTAAGCCTTGCTTACCAGTTGTTGTTTAATATTTTACAGGAAAAGATAAAGGAAAGTCACCTGCAGGACCTAGTTCTTAGGTCTTACAAGATCAAGATTGAAGTATTCTATAGACCACTACTCAACAAAACCCTTCGGTACTGATTGGCAGAAGATACTTGTGGTGGTCTGGGTAGATTTGAATTGATCGTATGATGACATATATTAGATTAGATGGTACCCTTTATAAGTTTATTTTGAAAATTGTAATCTGAACTAAAATTGTATTAAACTTATCCTAATGTTTGTACTTGTAATCTGAAATTCCGCAACTTAAATTACTCTATCTTAGTTAAGATTGCTATCATGTTGCATGATGTGGGACCTAGACTCTGAGGACTGCCCCGTAAGGGAAGGTCTTCACATCACAGAGATATTAAATTTGCTGGTGAGCTGAAAGAATTTCAAGTGATTATGGTGAAGCATCCTGCAGTCAGGTATAAAGATCGGAAATAGAAATTGAGGGCAATGAGGAGTGTGGAGCTGAACAAGTTTTCTGATGGTACATTGATTAAAGTTTTAAGTGGATTGAAAGGTAAGCTTGCAGCAGACCAGAAAAGAAAGACAAAGAAAGGAGCCTTATCTGTCAACGACCGAAGACTCATGGTTGAGTTTATTTCAAAAATTGAATGGAGGCTTTCGGATCGTAAAAGTGTCAGAAGGTTTGAACAAAAGCTGGGCTTATCGGTTTAACTACTTTGCTATTTTCATAAAAGGGGGAGAATGTTAGAATATGTTTTAATTGATGAAAAACAAAGTGTAGGGACTGTTTGTGTATTTCCTTAATAGTTTGTATAAATGTATAAATAGCAACTTTGACTTTCCAAATTGAGATCTGTCAGATTATCATTTTGTACGCATTAGAATCAGAAATAGCAGCACTGTACACGAAGATCTCATTATTCATTTTGTAATCATCAAGTTCATCAATCGAAGTATTCGGTCAGTGTTGATTACGTTTATTGTTCTTATTAATTGCATATTGTTGATTGAATTGGTAGAAACTACATTTCACAATAACATATTCGAACTTAACCTTAATTCGAGTTTAATGATATGTTCGAATTAAGTGACAAATTCGAACCTATGAACAAACTCGAATGTCGGCATTTTCAAAACAAAAATCCAAGATTTAAACCATTTTAGACTTAGAAAATCACATTCATTAGTCCTAATAGGTTCTAATAGAAGATATTTGCCACTTATTTGAAGTTTCACCGGTTCAAACTTTGTGATTTTGAATCACAAAGTTCAAAACCCCTAAATCCTCAAATCTAGTCGATTTTCGCTCAAATTGAGTCTAAAACTTCCTAAATCTTGTATAATGATGTTGATTATACCTAGATTTTGTAATATACTCGAATACAAACAGACAAAACTTCGACAAACAGAAGAAAACTCGAATCGGTAAACTCAAAAGCACAAATTCAAAATCGCACTGAACAAACTCGAAAGGTTAAATTCGAAAGTAGGTGAATAATGAATGTTCACTGTCTTCAATTCGAATTTAACTGAAAATTTTGAAACTTTCGAAAATCTTTGAATTAAATTCAACTTTTTCAACTTTTCCAACTTTTTCGAGTAACGGAACAAACTATGCAAAATTTATTTACATTAAGCACAAGATTTTCACGCAATGTTTATATATTCAACTAAGAATGCATTCTCAGAAACTTTGACCTTTTTCCTAAATAAAATAAAATAAGATAAAATAAAAAAAATAAAAATAAAATAAAGTAAAATTAAATTAAATTAAATTAAGTTAAAATTTTGAACAAAATTTAAACTTAAACTAATCTAAAATAATTTTAAAAATTTACAACCTATACTTAACACTAAGAGAATATTTTTGGCGAGAATAGTCAAAAAAAGGTTCAATCAGATAGCGGTGTCAAATACGCACTTTCAGTATCTTACTTTCACACTTAGGAATTTTTTATTCCTTTTATTATTTGTCGTGACACACATTTCTAGATGATTGTTGGTATTATTTTCTCTTTAAACATGTTATACTTTGGAATATACCTTGGCCTTTTTATTTATCAAGAGATTACCCTACGTGACTCATACTTAGACATACTTTTATGATCAAGGCATACACACAATGATTATAACTTTTCGGTATTGCAAACTTTCTTTAAAAGGCAAACGTCGGACACAGGTCTGTATTTACATACAACAGAGTGTCTTAGTTTGTCTTAAAGTTTATTTTAAAGCTAGCAAGACAGCGGTGACAGGTCTGTACCGACGTACAATAAAGCGACTTATCTTGCTAACTCGAGTCAAACCAGAGGCAACAGGTCTGTACTTACGTACAACAGAGTTACTTGTTTTGACTCTCAACTCAGTATATGATTTTTCTATTCTTTTCATTTCTTTAAGATGTATCTGATGTTGCTATACATCCCCAGAAAGTTTGCATACCTCATTTAGAATCAATGTCTTATGTCTCTAACATAAAAATTAAGACCATTTGGTCATACATCTAAGTTAGTGACACGTCTGACTTTTTCTTGAATATTTTATTAGCCTTAAGATTCCCTTTGTGTATTATGCCTACCAACACATCAAACTAGATAGTGTATAACACTTAGAATTTAGGTGCATTATGTGTGAAAGTTCAACACTTAGAGATTGTATCGACTGTGCCAATTTTCGTCATTTTGAACCTATATATCTAAGACTTACCTCATTTTCTGATATTCTATTTTTATTTTTTTTTTTTGAACTTTTTATGGTTTTCTCTTTTTTTTTTGTTTTTCATAAATAAGATTAAGAAAATAAGATAACCTACTAATTTACTATAAAAGGAAAGAAATTCTATCTAGCTACTAAACTTACTATAAAAGGAAAGAAAACTTACTGCTATAAAAAGAAATAACTTCTACTATGGTCAAGCTACTCTGGATTACGCATTCTGTTTAGTTGAACTAAAAACTCAAAACGTGACTTATCAAAAGCTTTGGTAAATAAATCTGCATTATTATCATCCGTTGCCACTTTTAGCAGCTTAATTAAATTCTTTTCAGCATAATCACGTATAAAGTGGTGTCTTATGTCTATGTGCTTAGTTTTATTATGTTTAACTGGATTATTTGTTATAGCAATAGTAGACTGGTTATCTATCCTAATAGGAGTATGAGTATAAGTCAAACCGTAATCCCGCAATTGTTGTCGTATCCACAAAACATGTGAACAACAACTACCAGCAGCAACGTATTCGACCTCGCACGTTGACACGGCTACCGAAGTCTGTTTCTTGCATTGCCAGGAAACGAGTCTCCCTCCTAGGAACTGACAACCCCCAGTTGTTGACTTGCGAGTCAAGCTGCATTCTCCATAGTCTGAATCTGTGAACGCCTACAATTCCAGATCGCCCTCCGCGTGATACCAAAGTCCCAGCTTCGGTTTCGACTTGAGGTATCGTAGAATCCGCTTCACAGCTTTCATGTGCATCTCTTTTGGATTAGCTTGAAACCTAGCACAAATACATACAGCAAACATGATGTCAGGTCTAGAAGCAGTTAAATACATGAGTGACCCAATCATGGCCCGACATAACGTCAGATCCACATCGGTATCACTTTCTGTACCCGGTCCGAGATTATGATTCACTTGAATCAGTGCACTGAAGTGAGCTGTCAGCTTGGTTCCTTCCATCCCGAAGCTCTCTAAGATGTCGTAGACATACTTTGTCTGATGAATAAACATGCCCTCCTTCCTCTGTTCGACTTGCAAACCCAGAAAGAAGTTTAACTCACCCATCGCACTCATCTCAAACTTTGACTTCATCACCTTTTCAAAATCTGTGCACATCTGCTCATCTGATGACCGGAAATTATATCATCGACGTACACTTGTACGAAGATGAAATGTTCACCTTTTCGCTTCACGAACAGCGTACTATCTATTCTCCCTCTTTTAAACCCGTTGTCTAAGAGATGATTAGATAGAGTCTCGTACCACGCCTTCGGTGCTTGATGCAATCCATACAAAGCCTTATCTAAACGATACACTCTGTCTGGATATGTCAGATCTGTAAACCCGGGCGGCTGTTCCACATATACCAGTTCCTTTACTTTCCCATAAAGGAAAGCACTCTTAACATCTAGCTGATAAACTTTAAAACCTTTGAAGGAAGCAAAAGCTAGAAACAAACGAATTGCTTCAAGTCTTGCTACTGGCGCGAACACTTCATTGTAATCGATTCATTCCTCTTGGTTGAAACCCTTTACCACAAGCCTTGCTTTGTTGCGAGTGACTATACCCCGATCATCTCTCTGCATTTAAAAACCCATTTGGTTCCTATTGCAACTTCTCCTCGAGGTAACGGAACCAACTCCCACACTTCTAGTTTCCTAAACTGTGACAGTTCTTCCTGCATCGCTTCAACCCAAGAGTTGTCTTTTAGTGCCATTTGCACATTTTTCGGCTCTACTTGCGAGATGAAACAAGAGTAGAGGCAAGTATGAAAGGCCTCGGAGTCATTGATCATCGACAACAACACTGTGTTGTTACTCAAACTACTCCTAGTCCTCACACCAGCATTAGGATTTCCTATGATACTCTCAATAGGATGATTCTTATTAATCCTAGATGTTTCTATCTCGTCAACTCTCAGATTATCTCCCAAATTTGATCCTATCTCTCCTAACGGGGGAACGACTTCAGACTCCACATTTTCTTCCTCATGGACACTGTCTTCAGAGTTAGAATTTGTTGTCTGATTTTCGTCTGTAGGCACTTCAGAATCATTTTCTTCTGGTGATTTTTCTTCAGTTGATGTAGGCACGGATGTTGATGGAAAGGTGTTCCTCGGAAAACTTTGACCCTCGTCATTCAGATTTAATGACGACATGTCCTGTTCGATTGTACCTGCATTTCCATCCAAAGGAATGTTAAATGACTCAAACAATTTGTCATAATCAAATATCCATTCCGGGCCAGTTTGGGGTTCATGTGTATAACTTGTGACATCAATGTTATACACAATCTCTACTGTACCATTAGATTTGTTAAAAACCCGTTTGTTTGGTGAGTTAGGCACATAACCTAGGAAGTATCCTTCGTCAGCCTTTTCACCAAACTTAGGTTGATGTTTTGTTTTCATTAACGTACGTGGTACCCCAAAAGGTTCGAAGCCAGTTAAATTAGGTGGCCGTTTATTCAAAACTTCATAACAGGTTTTGTTCAATGATTTGACAGTAAGGACCCGGTATAAAACATGGCACGCGGTATTCACTGCCTCCCCCCAAAACATGGTAGGAAGCTTCGAATCCGAAAGCATGGTCCTTGCTGCCTCAATCAAAGTCCTGTTTTTCCGTTCGGCCACCCCATTTGTTGTGGCTCATATGGTGCACAAAATTGATGCACTATGCCCTTTGATAGGCAATATACACCAATAACAGTGTTTTTGAATTATGTTCTGTTATCACTTCTAATATGCTGAACACTCGTTCCGTAAGAGTTTTCCACTTGGTCTAAGAACCCGATGAGCTTTGCAGCAGTCTCGTCCTTTGTACCTAAAAAGAAAACCCAAGAAAAACGTGAGTAATCATCAGTAATAACCAAACAGTACCAACTACCACCTATAATCCTTTTGTTGATTGGTCCGAAGAGGTCCATATGCAACAAATCGAATGTGGCGGCTATGGAGTTCTGAGTCTTAGACTTGTGTGCCTTCTTATGTTGTTTTCCTTTCTTGCACGGTAGACACTTATCCTCAAACTGAAAACTCTTCATGGGAACACCTTGCACCAGTCCGTTTTTAGTAATGTAATTCATCTTTCTTAGGTGCAAGTGTGTCATGCGTCTGTGCCATAAAACTGATTCAGTCTCTGAAGCTTTTGATAGTAGACAAATTGGTCCCATCGAAGATTCCGACTTGTTTATGTCGAGCATGTACAGGTCATTCTTCATTGGAGCCCTCATCAGTATCCATTCTTCAGGTACTTTGTATAACACCTTGCTTTTTATTTGTATTTTTATTTTAAGTATTTTGAGCAATTTGCGTAAAATGATGTAATTTCGAGATTTAATATAAATAGGAGTTGGGTGCTCCATTTTCTCACTTTTGCAAAAACTCATCTAGCAACTCCAGAGCTCCTCTCTCTAGAACCCGAACTTCTCTCTAACTTTTCTCTCAAACCGACCGGCCAAATCTCGAGTTCTATACGTCATCGGAAAGATCTCGAGGAATACTACGCGGATCTACCATTGCATGTGAGATTTGATACGAATTCGAGGTAAGAATTTCCATTTTCGTATTCTGCATTTTCGGGTTTTTGAAGGAAGCTTTATAATTCATTTTTGGTTCGATTTTTAAGCCATTTAGCTTGAGTTTTAGCCTGATTCTGTTAGATAATGTATAATGTAACTAAACCGAGGCTTATTACTTAGCTTATTTGTGGAATTGAGGCTTGAAAATGCATGTTTAAAGCTGTAGTTTATGAACAAACTCGAGTATGCATAGAACAGACTCGAAATACCAAGAACAAACTCGAATAGAGCTAGATTCGAGATATGGGTTTCGAATCTATCCTCAGATTCGAATGAGGTTCGAATCTAACCTCTGGTTCGAATCTGTCTTCGAATTTGGAACCATGTGTTCGAATCTGTCCCCTAAATTCGAATTTAATTGATAAAATTAATGAGCAACGCATAAATTAGCAAAATAAATGGCAAAATATTTAGCTAGAAGTTATGGCTTATAGATGTTGGAATATTGAGCTAGCAGTATTAATTTAGTACATGTTCTGTAATATTAAACTTCAGACATTATACATAAGCCGTTTAGCCCAGTTGCGAGTCAAAGCCATTGCCAGAATATTATAAAGCCTAGATAAGCAAATGCAAGCATTATAAAGCAATTTAAAGAGTAAATAAGCCCGAGCAAGCATTTCAGAGTATTTCAAAGCATTTTCAGTACAGTGAGTAACATTTATTCTTGTTTACATGTTTTATATGAAATTGAGACATAAATTGCTTCTATATGATTTCTTTGGAATTCTATAGACTTTTGTGAGTGAAGGCAAACACTGTGGTCAGGTGATGCCCAGCTTAGCCGGATCTTACATTTTATCTATTAATATGCATATTTAACTGCTATCTGTTTATTGTTCTGCATACTATACAGCAAGCTTTGTTTTAGCGTTTCTTTGTGCATCTCATAAGCATTATATTTAGCAAGCAAGCAATTCTGATGTTCACCACTATCCCTTGAGCATTATGCGGGTAGCTAGCCCCGCATCACAGATTGATCATCTGTCAGCGGTAAACCCCTAGTGGTGGCATCTCCGTTCTGCGTGAAATGTCTCAATTGTGCAGCATTCTTTCTGGGTATTAAGCAAACAAGCAAGCAAGCAAGCAAGCATAAAAGCCTTTATAGTCACTTTCGCTCATATTTTACATGCATTCATGAATATCTGTTTACTCACTAAGCTTTAGCTTACAGTTGCTATTTACAATTTTTACAGGAAAAGGTAAAGAACAAGCTGGACCTTCTGCTTAGGTCTATTATCTGATCAACCCAGAGGACTTAGCTCACTTTCAGCTTGTGGTATAGCTTTATGATGCCTTGGGTTCTGGGTAGCTGCTTTTATTTATATTGTGATGTTTTTAGCAACTAGTACTGTAACCTTGAAGCACGTGTAGTGCATGACTTATTGTAATGTTTTATTTAGTTTTATGCATTTATTATTATTCCTGGGATAAGCAAGCGTGTTTTAAAGCAAGGATGTGACACTTTGAAACCCGGTTTCAGCACTAACGCCTCAGTATCAGTGAAAAGTACTGAGTTCTTCTTATCACAGATTTAAGATACACTAATGAGATTGTGAACCAGTTTATCAACGTGATAACGTGCAGATCGTGCTGCCTTACGTTAGGCAATTTTGGGATCATCTGCAGGTCGACTGTATAGTAACTCCGACAGTATTGTGGACAAGGATCGCCGGACAGCCTCTCGTGTTCTCCGCCGATATGTTGCGCAGGGTTTTGCAGCTGGTATCAGCCGAGCAGGAGGCTGGGCCTATTGACTTCCCGTTGGAAGTAAGGCAAGCAGCATTCTTGAGGATGGGGTATGGCCTTGATGTGGCTAAGGCATCGTACATGAAAATGGTTTAATAGGGCAATGGAGGTATATGGCACATGTCTTCATGGTGTGCTTTGCTCCAAAAAAAGCCGGTTTTGACTATATCGTATCGAAGATGCAATCGGCAATGATAGCATTGGTCTACAACCAAAGGTTCAGTTACTCAGAGATGTTCTTTGTAGAGTTTGTTCACCAAATAACAGCTCCAGCAAGAGAAAGGTTTTTGATGTATCCTAGGTTTGTTATGATGCTGATTAGACATTTTTTGCCCAACCTGCCGCAATTGCCAGAAATTCAGAGTGTCGCCGTCATCGACAAGCGGATTTTTGCAGATTGTCAAACGCACAGGGGTAACTTGGTTAGACCACTAGATGCACCACTTTTTGGTGCTGTCGTAAATCCTAATTTTGAGGCCCCGGAAGGTGCCAATTGGGCTGGGGAAGTACAAGTTCAAGTACAGCAGCAGCCGCAACAACAGCAGTAACAGCAAAGGCCTCAACAACAACCTAGAAGGAGGCAGAGAGCTTAAGTAAGACAGACTCAGGCTTCAAGGCCTTCATCTAGCAGGGTGCAGGAGTCGGAGGAAGCAGGTCCTTCAGTAGTAGCCCCCGTAATTGATCCACGGGTGGAGACTTTGGAAGAGATTTGGGCTCAAGGACCCCATGCACATGAGGAGATTACTGCTGAACTTGTTGGTGATATTTTGGAGCCTCCAACTACTTTTGATGATCTTATGCAACAAATAGATGATTATGTACCAGAGGCGGAGGGTCAGGCAGTGACCACCTCTGAGTCGTCATCGGAGGAAGTTTAGGAGATTGAGGTTGAGGAACCAAGAGAAGAGAGGGAAGATCCGGCTGTCTGAATAGGCAGATATGGATCTAGAATATTGGTTATTGACCAAGAGGCAGAAAAGAGAAGAGCATCTAGAGATTCGGATGAAGATGACTCCGATTTCGAGATTGAAGATACAGCTCCGTTGATGCCTAGGCAAAGGGCCAAACAGCATAGATTTATGCAGGGAGCTTCGTCTGCTTCTGCTTCTGCTTCTGGGCCTGAAATTCCATCTACTCAGCCATCTGCTCAACCATCCATTCCACCACCACCCGTTCAACCATAAATTCCCCAACCAATCAACCCATCACCTATCACATCCATTCCATCCTCTTCATCCACCTTCACAGACAATCAAAGGTTTTCTGAGCTCAGAAGCAAAGTTGATTTCCAGCAAGTCCAAATATTTCAACTTACTAAAGCCGTCGGTGAGCTACCGGCGCATAACGCAAATATTGAAAAAAAGAATGTAGAATTGAAGACATTTGTTGGAAAGATTGATCAAGAGAATCTTGAGTTGAAGACATTCGTCGCCGATCAGGCTGTAGAGATCCGCACTTTGAGGTCCCTCATTGAGCAATTAATGAAAAACCTAAAGGCTCAGGGGGAGACTAGTTGCAGAGAGACTAAAGAGTTGAGAAGGGAAGACGAAGATGGTAATGATCCTGATGCACAAAAAGACAGTGAGCCAGTAGATTTTTCTTCGGCTCAACACACCGAAGTTCAGGGGGAGCCGAGTCAGTCTGGAGCTGAAGGAGGTGAAGCTAGTCCCTCGAAGACTTTTGAGAGTGAAATGATAGACGCTCTGATGGATATTGAGGAAGAAGAGATAGAGTTTGATTTTGAGAATGAGATAGAGGAGTTGGAGGAAGGAGAGTTCAGGCCAGAGGATATAGTTGATTGGAGATCCGATGACGAAGTGATAGAGGATGAAGACGACAATGTCGATGAAGTGATTGTAAACTCACAGCCTATCACGGAGTTATATGTACGAGACAATCACAATGTGATTGATATTGATGAGATCAAACTAGCCTTGGTAGAAGATTCTGAACTTGAAGAAGCTGAGAAACAACCATCTAGGGCTGAATTGTTGAACTTATGGTTCCGGAAGGAAGAAAAGAAGATAGAGCCAAAGATGAAGAAACGAATGAGAGTTCCGGGATCAGGAAATCTCTCAGGTGGAATTATAAGCTGGTTCTTTGACACAGAATTGCAGCTATTCATATTGAAAAGGAGAGATGGACTTCAATACCTAAGGCGGACGCTTAGAGTTTTTAATACATTGCCGAAGGTTGAAGTTAAGGAGTTGGCGTGGAAAGAGCTAATCAATATTGGTGACGACCCTTATGCTGAAGTGATTGCGAAGATTATCAGAAAAGAGGGTCGGTCAGGTAAATTTGAAAGGCTCAAGCCAAGGACCGGAAAGAGAGTGGAGGATGAAACTAGAATCGATCCACATACAGGTAGGCCATGGGCCAGAATGGTATACAAACCTGTAAGATGTTTGAAGAAGGTGCCAATAAAATCGATGCCACAAGATGTTTTAAGTAACATGAAGTGGTGGTATGTCGATAATGAAACTGCTGAAGCTGTAATGGAAGATTCACAAGACAAAGTTATTTTGAAAGTGTATGATCCACTACACTTAATAAATCTATCAAAGGACGACCTGAAGAAGCTACATGATCAGCCTATCTTCTTTCACGAAGGATGGAGATATGAGGCCAGGAAGTACCAGAAGGTAGTAAGAGTATGTGTAGATGTAGGGATTTATGCAGGTAGTAGTCTATATGGTCCAAGTACTTAGTCAAAATATAAATACTTAGAAGCTATCGTCAAGGGGGAGTCTGCTAGTACATCCTATGTGACGATAGCAGTCTAAGTTTTGATAGCATTTTGTGCAAGTCATGTTACTTGGTATTGAATATTAACGAGTGTTGGATATATGTGATTATGTGTGTTTGATATTGGTTGTTTGTATGTTTGAACTTGGTGTAATGTATTACAAGAAGTTCAAACATAAAGTTCAAAGATAAATTCAAACATAAGATAAAACATAAGTTAAAACATAAGGTTGATATGTGAGGTTCGAATTTGGTAAATTCGAATTTGTCATTGACGACAAATTCGAAAGGGCCTTGGGCCTAATTCGAATTTTTCCTAGACAAACTCGAATCTGTCAGTATAATTAAGGGTTAATTCGATTTTATCAGGCTTTTGCAGACGTTTATCAGAGCGGTTAGCAAAGGCGATCTCGAACTTGCAAGTTTCCAGAGAGTAGTTTCGGAGAGAATCATCGTGTAGGGGCGTTCAAGGTTGTTCGTCTATCACCGTGGTAGTCTCCGTGTTTCCGTGTGTGTGATCTTACCGTCAAGCCGCTAACAAGGATTCCGCACTCGTTGGACGGTGTCGCGTCGAGATAGATCCGTAGAGAGCAAGACCTTACATGATCCAGTTTGATAGTCCCATTAGTGACCACTCCAGTACCAGTGATATTTCCTCCTTTATTTCCAGCGAATGATACAAATCCCTGATTACCTCCCTTGAAGTCTGCGAGAAGACTTCTTTCCCCTGTCATGTGCCTGGAGCAACCACTGTCGACGAACAACTTGTTGTTTGGACCTGTAGTTATCTCCTGCACTTGAAAGAAAATAGGTTAGTTATCACGGGGAACCCAAGCCATAACTGACTTGGTAATACCATTCTCGTCCACATACTTAGACTCTTTCAAATACCCATCTCTCCTTTCAGGTGACTTGGGTTTTTGATTTAGAGCCTGTTGTGGTGCAGAGTGATTTAAGTTCACTCTCGGCCTTTGTGTAGGCATTTGCTGTGGGGCTCTTGATAGTTTCGATTATAAGGCATTTCCGATTGATATCCCTGAGCTCTACCTGGTGTTTGATGTCTTACAGGAGTGTGAGACCTAACCGGAGTGTAAGCTCTGCTAGGTGTAGTACTCCTATATTGTTGTGGCGGTCCTGACCTAGATTGATTAGTGACTCGATGTGGTGAATTAGTCCTAATCACTTCTTTGGTTCGACCTGGCACATGCATTTGTTTCACAGCAGATTTAGGTGCGGCTTGCACAATTTTCTCGGTATATTGAGAACTACAAGTGCTTGCAACACTTGGAGAAGGCTTAAGTTGTTCCGGCTTTCCAGTCTTAGGTGTAGAATCTACTTTCCTATGTGGACAACTAGAAGCAACATGCCCCCTTTCGTGACATCTAAAGCAAGCCATTTTGTCAATCGACTTTTTATGTGTGCCCTTTGACTTAGGTGTCTCACTAGTGTCTGGTTCTTTTGTCTCAACTATAGTGACTGGTTCCTCCTCCTGATCATTAAAGTCAATTTTGTGTTGTCCTACAGGCTTTTCACTAGAGGATGGCACAAATTTAACCTTCTTAATCTGGACATTATGAGTAGTCACCTTAGTTTCTTTTCTTTAGCAATTTCAGACAATGGTTCAGGTATTTCATCTGATTCAACTGATTTTTCAGTTTTCTCCTGAGGTTGAGGTACATATTTATTATTGAGAGGTGGAGGACTCTCATGATACCCTAGACCTACAGGCTTCTTAGACTGACTTTGTGCATCTAAGATCTTCCCTAGGTTGAGTGATGAGTTCCTAAACTTTTCAAGTTTACTATTCACCTCAGCTACCTTACCCTTAGATTCTGCTAGCTCTACTTCTTTGGTTTTAAGCTCTTTTGTCAATGCTTCAACATGTTCATACATCAGTTCTAATCTAACACACTGTTCGCTCAGTTTGTCCTTTAGAACTATTACATCTTGTGCATCTGCCTTAAGCTTATCTCTAAGGTCTTCCTTTATAGCTAGTAGGCTAGCGTGATCTGATTTTAATGATTCATTCTGAGCAGATATAGTAGTATGTGATTCTAGTACTAAATTTAACCTATCGTTAGATGTAGCACATAAAGCACATAAATCACGGAAAATAGATAAGTTCAGAATTACCTTGGCGTGATCAGATTCCACATTTGCCATCTGTGCGGCGAACTCCAGTATTGTCTAATCTTCTGACTTTCTACCAACATCGGACTACTATCATGCTGATTACTGTCCCCTGTTTGTTCCTCTGATCCATCACTTCCAGTCTCGGTTACTTCAGCCATAAAGGCTCTAGCATTCGACTCTGGATGTGTACTCCAGTTATAAGTTCCATCAAGCTGTCTGTCTGATGTAACATTGGATAACAGACCAGCTATATTCGCTTGACTGGATGAACTACCCGGCAGATATCTCCCTTGAGATTGATTCTGGTTCTAGTAGTTTTCTACTTTCGGTCTCTGACACTCTCTAGCGAAGTGTCCTAACCCTTAACAGTTGTAACACTTAACCTTGGATTTATCAAACCCAATCTTATTGTTACTTACGTTGAGGTTTCTGCCCGTCCTCTTGATGAACCTTTTAACTCTCTGAGTTACCATGGCCAGTTGCCATTGTAGATCCATCTCTTCTAGATCATCAGGATCTACCTGATCGTAATCCTCATCCCAAAGCGCAGGATCGTTGATTTTGCCCTGAACGCAATTGCCGTAAGCGGCCACAAATGAAGCCAATAGATTCAAATGGTCTTCAGCTGATTTTGCGCTCATAGGCATCTTTGAATACCCTTGAGATGTAGATGTTGATGTAGCCTGATTCTGCTTTTCTTCCGGTCTAGTAAACCCCAAGAAAGCCCGACTTACTGAGTCTTCTGTTTCAGCCGGTGTCGATGTTTCTCCAGAATAGAATGCTGTAGCCGTCTTCACGTCAGTTGCCCCTGAAGATTTGGACTTCCCAAAGTACATATCCGGATCTTGAACTTGGTCATAATCCCTCTCCTTCTTGAGCGATTCAAAGTGATAGGCTCTCAGCGTTCCTATAACATTATCTAGGGTTAGAGTATAGAACTTGTCTTCATCATGCTTTATTAGCGCCACATACATTTCCCATTTGGCTGACAAAGCATCTAGAATCTTGTTAATTTTTTCTGTTTCACTATACTCCACATCATGGCTGTCTAACTCAGTCAATAAGTGATAGAATCTGGTAAGTGTCTCATCCAGCTTTTCATTCTTCAAAGCTTTGAACATTGCGAACTGCTGCTTGTGCATTTCCATTCTATTCTTCCTTACCCTCGGATTACCTTCACACCTTTTCTCCAATGCATCCCACAGCTCTTTTGATTTCGGAAAGTGTGCAAGATTTCCTGAGGTAATGCCATTCTAATGATCGAGAATGCACATTTTCGGCCTCATAAACTTTCTTATCTTCACCCTTCATCTTTGAATACGTCAAGACTCATTGACGACCTTCAACCTCTGCCATAGGTGGAATGTATCCCTCGTCTATACATATCCACATCCTCATATCATTAAATCTCGCAAAGTCGGCGAACCTATCCTTCCACCAATAATAATCCTCCAATTTCATCAACTTAGGTGGAGAAATCGCTTTTCCGACCTCGTGATCCATCTCAATGAACTTCTGTAGAATTGTCATTGTTTCAAATATTTTTGAATTTAAACTTAATTAACTTAATTCGAAATTAGTTTAAAGTAATTCTTTCGAATTTGTGTAAATTCGAATATAATTAATTTTAAATTTGTTTGGAATCAAATTCGAAATTAAGTTTGAAATTCAACTATGTTCGAAATTAATGAGAAATTCGAAGGTCACTAAACTCGAAATCCTTAACTTCGAATTTAAGCTAAATTCGAAATTCTGAGCAAAGTCGAATTGGCCAAACTCGAATCAACCCTAAGGAACCTCGAAAGGAGCGTATTTTCTGTCAAACTCGAAAACTGAGTAAACCCTAATACCCCCTTATAAACTCGAGCGCCGCAAGTTCGAAAAACGGCTAATACTTCGAGTTTTTCAAGTTTTCAGATTAAACCAATATTTTTACGAGTAAAAATACTGATCTCGATCAAAAACTTGAACTACTACAAAGTATTTTCCGAGATCTGACTTGATAAACTCGAAAAACCTCAAAAAACATGATATTAACCGTCCAAAACGTCAAGAAACCACAGATGTTTCTTAGTGAACACGAAGAACACCAATGAACAACCTTGTGTCTCTGATACCACTTGAAAGGTCTTGCTCTCACAGATCTATCTCGACGCGACACCGTCCAACGAGTGCGGAATCCTCGTTAGCGGCTTGACGGTAAGAACACACACACGGAGACTACCAAGGTGATAGACGAACAACCTTGAATGCCCCTACACGATTATTCTCTCCGAAACAACTCTCTAGAAACTTGCAAGTTCGAGATCGCCTTTGCTAATCGCTCTGATAAACGTCTGCAAAAGTCTAATAATTAATTGAATTAACCCTTAATTATACTGACAGATTCGAATTTGTCTAGAACAAATTCGAATCAGGCCCAAGGCCCATTCGAATTTGTCCTCATTGACAAATTCGAATTTACCTCATATTCGAACCTCACATATCAAACTTATGTTTGAACTTATGTATTATCTTGAGTTTGAATTTATCTTTGAACTTTATGTTTGAACTTCTTGTAATACATTACACCAAGTTCAAACATACAAACAATCAATATCAAACACACATAAACAGACATATATCAAACATTCGTTAATATTCAATACTACGTAATTTGACTTACACAAAATGCTATCAAACCTTAGACTGCTATCGTCACATAGGATGTACTAACAAAAGCAAACTCATCTTCATCATCAAGACCCATCAAGGCTTCAATCATTTCATGTTCAACCGTATTTGAAGCCTCTCCTTCACCTCTTTCTCTCACACTTGACTGACTAGGCTCCCCCTGAATTTGTGCTTGCTGAGCAGTCTTCTGTGAAAGATCTGCTAGCTCACTTTCTCTTTAAGCATCTAGATCATTGTCGTCGTCATCTTCTCTCCTCACCTGATCTTCCTTGCAGCTACTCTCCCTCTGAACTTGCAGATTTTTCAATAATTGCTCAAGGAGAGTCTTCATTGTTTTCATCTCAGACTGTTGATCAGCCACTGTTGTTCTTAACTCGGCATTCTCTGGATCAAGTCTGACATTATGCTCATGTAGCTCTTTCACAGATGTTGAAAGTTGATAAATCTAGACTGTTTGGAAGTCCACTTTTCCTTTCAGCTCAGTGAACCGCTGATTGTCTGTGTATGAAGTCGAAGTTGATGGAATGGAGGCGGATGTTGATGGAGCGGTGGTTGAAGTTGACGGAGCAGCCAGTAACACAGGTTGAGGAGCTGAAGTGGATGGAGCTCCCTGCATAAATCTATGTCCCCTCGCCCTATGCCTAGGAACGAGTGGAACTTCTTCTTCTTCAAAATCAGAATCATCGGTCTCCTCATCAATGAGAGCCAGTCTTGTTGATCTCCTGCTAACCACTAACCTCGATCCATATCGTCCAATAGTTACGTTTGGATTCTCAGCTTCAGCGTCAGAACTAGACTCAGAGACGCTCTCAACATGGACTTCAGCCAGAGTCTGTTCCCTTTCAGCTTCTCCTGCTTCTTCATCCTGGACCTCAGTGTCCACTAACTCAGCTTCAGATGGCTGGTATTCATCAATCTCTCTAAAAATATCTTGAAAATCAGCTGGAGGCTCTAAAACATCTTGAACCAGTTGTTTAGCGATGTTTTGCTATGAGGCTGTCCCCTGCGCACATATCTATTCAAGAGTTTGTGCCCTTTGATCATATTGGGGGGCCGAACTCGACGGGCCGGCAGCTTCCATTGATGGACCAGCTGCTGCAGATTCTTGGCGAGATGGTCTAGCAACCGGAGGTCTGCTTGTCGGTGCTCTGCGTCTTTGCCTCTGCTGTTGCTATTGTTGTTGTTGTTGTTGCTGCTGCGGGACATCGCATATCCAATTATCACCCTCCGGGGCTACAAAACGGGATCTATAACCGCCCCGAACAAAGGTGCAACTTGGGGCCTGACCTGCTCAGCCCTTCTTGCATTGTGGGTCTGACAGTCAGCAAAAATCCTCTTATCGATTATGGCCACGCCACTTAGATCTGGAAGTGGTGGCAAATTTGGCAAAAAGTGGCGGATGATCATCATAGCAAAACGAGGGTACATCAAAAATCTTTCCCTCACCGGAGCTGTGATCTGGTGCACAAACTCCCCAAAAAACATTTCAGAAAAACAGAAGCGCTTGTTGTACACCAAGGCAATCAACGTCGATTGCAATTTAGACACCATCGTGTCAAACCCCGCCTTCTTCGGCGCAAAACATACCATAATGACGTGTACGAGATAACGCCATTGGCCAATCAAGCCACTCTTGACATATAAAGCCTTCGTTATGTCTTGGGCATATCCCATTCTCAAAAATGTTGCTTGCCGAATATGTAGCGGAAAATCTATCGGCCCCGCTTCTTGGTCCTCAGAGCCTAGCTGTAGCATCTGTCTCAACATATTAGCCGAAAAGACGATTGGCTGTCCACCCACTCTTGTTCTCAGGACAGTAGGTGTAACCGAGCAATCCACCTGTAGATGCTCCCAGAATTGTCGCACATATGGAAGTATTATCTGAAGATTGTGAGTTAGAGCGTAGGAGACTCGCAAATGTGTCAGGAACTCGATCATATGATGGTACGGCTGTGCTTCAGGCAATTCCCGATCCACAGACATAACCATGTTATGCTTATTAAAAAATGCCCGATCCGTAACAACCTAGTCTTAACTAAACTTTAAATTCTATATCTGAATTAATATTGTAATTTTATTACATTAATTGTTTTGTAATTTAATTAAGTAATGAAATTATTAATTAAATTATATAATAGTTCAAATTATTTAAATGACTAAATAAAAGAGATGTACAAATACAAAATTGGAGGGGGGTAAAATTGCCAATACAGTTACGATTGAATACATAAACCAAAATAATGGAATTAAATGTCCGTTATCACACTTAAAGAAAATTGAATTACTCTCTCTCTCTCTCTCTCTCTCTCTCTCTGTCTCTCTCTCTCTCTCTCTCTCTCTCTTTTCTCTCATCTACGACACCTTCACCATTTGCCTTTGGTCGAATTCTCATACAACAACAGTTATCATTCCACGATCAAGATGACTCCTTTTGAAGCTCTATACAGAAGAAAGTGCAGAACTCCCACCTGTTGGCGCGAAACAGGTTAATCGCCATTAGTAGGTCCTGCCCTTCTACAGTTGACTCATGAGAAGATTCAACTTGTCAGAAGGAACATTCTTGAAGCTCAAAGCAGGCAGAAGTCATATTATGACAACCGGCACAGATCTATCAGTTTTGCAGTTAACGATTGGGTGATGCTGAAAGTATCCCCAATGAAGTACGTGGTGCGGTTTATAAAGAGAAATAAGCTAGCTCCAAGATTTATTGGCCCGTTCAAGATCATTGAAAAGGTAGGAAACCAATCTTACCGTCTTGAATTGCCAACTGACTTAGCGGGAATACATCTTGTATTCCATGTTAGTCATTCGAGGAAGAGTTTAGCAGATGAAAGAGAAGTGCAGATACCACATGTTAATCTGCAAATTGATGAAAAGCTTTGCGTCGTTGAACAGCCAGAATGTATTCTGGACTCAAAGACCAAAAAGCTTCGCAATAAAGAGATACAGATGGTGCTCGTCCAATGGAAACACCACAAAGGTTTGCATCAGTCTTGGGAATCAAGAGATGTCATGAAAGCTACATATCCAAGTCTGTTCGAACAAAGCTAACTTCGGGGACGAAATTTGTGCGTGGTGGAGCCCATTCTGTAACAACCTAGTCTTAACTAAACTTTAAATTCTATATCTGAATTAATAATGTAATTTTATTACATTATTTGTTTTGTAATTTAATTAAGTAATGAAATTATTTAATTAAATTATATAATTGTTCAAATTATTTAAATGACTAAATAAAATAGATGTAAAAATACAAAAGTGGAGGGGGGTTAAATTGCAATTATAGTTAAGATTGAATACATAAACCCAAATAATGGAATTAAATGTCTATTATCACACTTAAAGAAAATTGAATTACTCTCTCTCTCTCTTTTCTCTCATCTACGGCACCTTCACCAAATTGATCAAAGAGTTCATAAATTGTGTAATTAATTGAAGATTTGAAGTCAAGTGAAGGTTACAAACATCATTAAACATCATCAATCAAGAACATTCAAGGTAATATTTAAATTTAATTTCGAAATTATATGAGTTTTGGTTCGGTTTTTAGAAAAACCGAAGCTTTAGATTATAAACATGAAATTTGTTTATTGCATGTTTAAATTTTCAGTATTTAATCATACATGGAAGTTATTAGATGCTACAGAATCAAAATTCGTGGGTTGGATCGTCCAAATAAGCAAGAAAATGGAAATTTTGTAAAATATGTGTTCTTGACGAAAATATTGAAGTTTGGACGATTTTGGGTAATTTAATGATGTTTATGATAGGGAAAATTGTATAAAAACAACCCTATAATGATAATACAACTTAATTGTAAGTTGCATGTTGATAAAAATGAGTTTTAGTGAATTTTGGTGAAAAAATTGTATGAATAAAGTTAGAACACCAAGAACATTTGCTAGAAAAAAATATGAGACATGGGATTCCTATTCGGTTGGGACCGAATTCAGATGTGATGTTCCAATTCGGATGCTCCAATTTCGGATCCTATGTTTCGGATGATGCAAATTCGGATAATTTACTTCGGATGGCCCATTTCGGTCGGTTCGGTCCGAATTCGGGTACTTGGTTCGGATAGCCTAGTTCGGACCAGAAGGTTCGAATCCGGATGACCCAATCCGGAGGATCCGAATCCGGATGGTCCGAATCCGGAGGATCCGAATTCTGGTTTTTTTGATAAATTAAAATCACAAATAAATAATATATTACAACTGCAATACCCATGAATTTATGATGAAAGATTAATAAATTAAAGCAATATGAGATATATTAATATTTATATCTCATTGAGATTTCAAAGAGTCAAAGAAAATGAACAAAATGATTGATGAGTTATCTGTTATCATAATCAGATCAGATAAAGATTTAAAGCTAAGATGTTCTTGATATGATATAATTCTCGACAGGTTCAATTAAATTCTGAACAAAGATCTAAAGATTTAAAGATATTGAAAGCGGGTCACAGAATTGAAAAGAATTGACAGAGATCAGATTGACAAAGATTTAAAGATAAAATCCTGAGATAACTCAGGTGGTGGATTTTAAATCTGCTTGATAAAGACCACAGAACCAGTGAGTTATAGATATTCAGTTTTGCATGCTAGACTTCCGGTTGAGACATATTGTTGATGATAGATTATTTGACCTTCATACATGCTCAGCTGCATTGTGACTTGTGCTCACTATGGTTCGGTGATGCCCTGTGGATCATGATAGCTATTAGACTTATCATTCCGCATGACAATGTACTTACAGTTCATTTCAGATATCGTTATGAAATTATTGCTATCATGACTTTGATTACTATGCTTTCCTTATTGATCACATCTTTGACATATTGATTCAGCTTAGCATGATTAGCCTTGTCGGTCAATTGTTCTAGACCTAGCTATGTCACCAGTTCTATTGAACTTGGTATTGATACTCCGATGTTCCCTCATGAAGACCGCTAGTAGCTAGCCCAGCATAAGTGGATAGCTTCCACTAAAAGCGTGAGCGTGGGCTGAACATCATCCAATTCTATGAATTCTATGTCTCAATCATGAGTGGATGTAGCGGCAGTCTAGACATATCACGATTGACCCATGATCCGCTTGATTAATGCATGTAATCTGAAAATCTATATTCTCACTAAGCTTTGCTTACAGATTTGTTTACAATTTCTACAGGAAAAGATAAAGGAAACTCACCTGCTGGACCTAGTTCTTAGGTCTTACAAGATCAAGATTGAAGTTTTCTATAGACCACTACTCAACAAACCCTTCGGTACTGATTGGCAGATGATAACTGTGGTGGTCTGGGTAGACTTGATACGATTGTATGATGACATGAATTAGATTAGTCTGGTACCCTTTATAAGTTTAATTTGAAAACTGTAATTTGAACTAAAACTGTATTAAACTTATCCTAATATTTTGTACTTGTAATCTATAATTCTGCAATATAATTACTCTATCTTAGTTATGATTGATATCGTGTTGCAAAATGTGGGACCTAGACTCTGAGGACTGCCTCATAAGGGGTGGTCTTCACAGGATGGTATCAGAGCCCATAGTTTGAGTGAATCAAGTATTACGTGAGTAATACTTGGTCTCAAACTGAAGCAATACATATATATCAATCATTTAGGTGGTTTGAACAGAGATAGGATGTACAGACTGTTAGGATGGGAATAAGGGTACATAGATCTGAGTCTATAAACTGATAGTTAAATGATTTTAATTTTTAGTAAAGATGTCAGGATCAGGTGATATTCCCAACAACATGACCCCCCAGCAAATGTTTGAAATGGTACAACAATTATTAGCCCAACACTCAAAAAAACAAAACAAGAATATGCAAGAACAACTTCAGGCTAGAGATGACGCCCAAGCAAAAAGACGTGCTGACAAAAAGAATAAGAGAAAAGATAAACAAATCCAGAATGACGACCTGATTCTGATAACTCTACCCCTAATGCCCAAATTGAGCAGCCGAAAGGCTGTAAGTTTAAAGATTTCAAAGCAAGCGGTGCCCTGAACTTTGAGGGTATAGTAAATCCAAATCAGGCGATGGATTGGATAAGCCACACTGAGGAAATCTTCAGGATATCTGACTCCCTGGATTCAAAGAAAGTGAGTTACGCATCTGCTCTGTTCATTGGTGCTGCCCGTGCCTGGTGGAAAACCCAGAGAAGTATTTATGGCGAGGAAGTCATCCAAACTTTAGAGTGGGATCAGTTCCTCGATATGTTTAATGGGAAATATTGTCCTATTGACCAACAAGACAAGATGGAGGTTCAACTGATGCAGCTAACCCAAGGAACCAAGACTGTAGACGAGTACGAGCACGAATTCTCGCGGCTCTGTAGCTATTCCTCGTATCAGGTAGCCACTGAAGAAAGAAAGATGAACCGATTTCATGGAGGGCTTAACTCGAGATATCGACATCCAATGAGCGCGATAAAGTATAAATCTTATCTGGAAATGGTTGAAGCGGCAAGGCAGATCGAAAGGGGATATCTAGAGTATGGCGATCAACTCTTATGCTCCATCAACTAACCCGACATGTCCTTCTCCTCCAAAGAAGCAAAGATTCGGCAGATTCTTCAAGACAAACAAATCTCAGTCTCAGCAACCTCAACAATCCCAATAGTATAGTTCGCCACAGAAAGCTTAAGCCTACTCACTTACAAATGAACCACGATTCTGCAAGAGATGCAGAACATCGCATATGGGATTGTGTAATCCGGATGACGTCACGTGCTATGTATGTAGCAGGATCGGCCACAGTAGAGAAGAGTGCCCCCAGCGAGGACTTGGATGTGCTAAATGCGAAAAGCGTGGACACTTCATGTATCAGTGTCATAGTGGACACCGAGGTCAATCGCAATCATCAGCTGGAGGTTCTACCTTGAAAAGTTCAGCCGCAACTCCAACTGCAAGAACCCGTGCATTCCAGATAACAGCGGAGGAAGCGAAAGACACCCCTGATGTGGTTACCGGTACGTTCCTATGAAATTCAATACATGCGCGTGTGTTATTCGATTCCGGTGCAAGTCATTCATACATCTCGACTACTTTTGTGCAAAGAATATCTAAGTTTCCTTCGAAGCTTCCTGTTATACTCGATATAGAGACGGCCAGTAATAATTACGTTATGGCTGATTCTGTTTACCGAAATTGCACACTACTTGTCAACAATATTGTGTTCAACCTCGATTTTATCCCGATTCTGTTAAAAGAGTTCGATGTCATCATCGGCATGGATTAGCTAACGAATAATGAAGCTACAATTGTCTGCAACTGCCGAATTATCCGAATCAAGACTTCAGACGGCCGAGTGTTAGAAATCAAGGGCGACAAACGAAAAGCTGTTGATTGTTTCATATCCGTTGAGAAAGCGCTTAAGTATTTATCGAAGGGTCATGAATCCTATCTATGTTTTGTCTCGTCTGAATCTGTTTCTGAAGCTAATAAGAAATCCATTACTGATATCCCGATCATCTGTGAGTTCCCAGACGTATTCCCTGATGATATTTCTGGAGTGCCATCGGAACGTCAAGTTGAGTTTGGAATTGGCTTAGTTCCTGGTGCGGCTCCAATTGCTAAAGCTCCCTACAGACTTGCGCCTGCAGAAATGTAGGAAATGGCAAAGCAATTGCAAGATCTTTTTAAGGGATTTATCCAACCTAGTTCATCTCCGTGGGGTGCACCTGTCTTGTTTGTTAAGAAGAAAGACGGAACTCTCCGTATGTGCATTGACTATCGTGAGTTGAACAAAGTCACAATCAAGAATAAGTATCCTCTGCCCAGAATCGATGATATATTTGATCAGCTACAAGGAGCAAGCTACTTCTCCAAAATTGATCTTCGTTCTGGGTATCATCAGTTGAAAGTAAGAGATGAGGATATTCCAAAGACAGCCTTCCGAACGAGATACGGTCATTACGAATTTCTCGTAATGGCTTTCGGTCTGACAAATGCACCAGCGGCGTTCATGGATCTCATGAATCGCGTGTGCAGACCTATTGTGGATAAATCAGTCATTGTGTTCATAGACGATATTCTGATTTACTCCAAAACGGAGGCTGATCATGTTGTTCATCTACGTCAACTGCTAGAGTTATTGAGAAAGGAAAGACGCTATGCAAAATTTGCGAAATGCGAATTCTGGCTCAGACAGGTATAACCTTACATTGTCTTGAGTTATTTCTTAAAGCGTTCTTTGTTTCAAACAAAACTTGAAATTCTACTTAGACTTCTTTATAGATCCAATTCCTTGGCCATGTTGTATCTGGCGAAGGTATTTCAGTCGATCCTTCCAAAGTCGAGGCCGTTCAGAAATGGCAAACGCCTCGCAATGCCTCCGAAATCAAAAGTTTCCTTGGATTGGCCGGTTACTATCGGCGATTAATTAAGGACTTCTCAAAGAATTCTGTGCCACTTACGATGCTAACACGAAAGAATACACCTTTCGTATGGGCTGATAAACAGCAAGAGGAATTTGAAACTCTAAAGCAGAATCTCATTCAAGCGCCAATCCTAGCCTTACCAGAGGGCAATGGTGACTTCGTTGTTTATAGCGATGCATCTGGTACTGGCTTAGGTTGTGTCCTCATGCAAAGGGGAAAAGTTATTGCCTACGCTTCAAGGCAATTGAAAGACTATGAGAAAAATGCACCAACTCATGATCTTGAGTTGGCTGTCGTTACCTTTGCATTGAAAATCTTGCGGCATTATCTCTATGGCACTCGGTGTCTGCTTTACACCGACCATAAAAGTCTCAAGCATCTATTTACTCAAAAGGATCTGAACATGAAATACTGTCGGTCCTTTGAGCTTATCAAGGACTATGATTGCGAGATCCTATATCATCCCGGCAAAGCCAACGTGGTCGCGGATGCTTTGAGTAGAAAAGTCTATCCTGAAAAGTGTTGCTATGCCCTGACTCCCGTAGTGTTCTCTTCTGATCTTATCGAAGACATCAAATCTGCCCAAGTTGAAGCACTGAAAGAAGAGAATCTCTGTTCTGAAAATCTTAAAGGGCAATTGCAATTTCTGTCTATGAATCATTTAGGACTTCAACGTCTCAAGGGAAACCGAATCTGGATTCCTAAATATGGTTCTATTCGCAACACTCTTCTATCCGAAGCCCATCAGTCCAAGTTATCTATTCATCCTGGTAGCTCAAAGATGTATTTCGATCTGAAAGCTGATTATTGGTGGCCAGGAATGAAGAAAGACATCGGTCAATACGTCGAAAGCTGCAGGATCTGTCAGATGGTTAAGGCAGAACACCAGAAACCCTTCGGGGATATGCAACGACTACCTGTTCCTGAGTGGAAGTGGGAGCATATAACCATGGATTTTATTACAAAGTTACCGAAAACCATGAGACAGCATGACTCCATCTGGGTAGTCATGGATCGATTAACGAAGTCAGCACATTTCATACCGATAAAGGAGACGTATACTCTTGATAGATTGGCACAGATGTACATCACTGAGGTTATCTCTCGTCATGGTGTGCCAAAGTCTATCGTCTCTGATCGTGATAGTCATTTCACTTTAAGATTTTGGAAAGCGCTGCAAGAAGGGATGGGTACTCTAATCTCAAAGAGTATTGCTTACCATCCTAATGCAGATGGCCAAAGTGAACGCACTATCTTAACTCTCGAAGATATGCTCTGTGCCTGCATTCTTGATCTGGGTGGTATCTGGGATGACCATTTGCCTTTGGTCGAATTCTCATACAACAACAGTTATCATTCCACGATCAAGATGGCTCCTTTTGAAACTCTATACAGAAGAAAGTGCAGAACTCCCACCTGTTGGCGCGAAACAGGTTAATCGCCATTAGTAGGTCCTGCCCTTCTACAGTTGACTCATGAGAAGATTCAACTTGTCAGAAGGAACATTCTTGAAGCTCAAAGCAGGCAGAAGTCATATTATGACAACCGGCACAGATCTATCAGTTTTGCAGTTAACGATTTGGTGATGCTGAAAGTATCCCCAATGAAGAACGTGGTGCGGTTTATAAAGAGAAATAAGCTAGCTCCGAGATTTATTGGCCCGTTCAAGATCATTGAAAAGGTAGGAAACCAATCTTACCGTCTTGAATTGCCAACTGACTTAGCGGGAATACATCTTGTATTCCATGTTTGTCATTTGAGGAAGAGTTTAGCAGATGAAAGAGAAGTGCAGATACCACATGTTAATCTGCAAATTGATGAAAAGCTTCGCGTCGTTGAAGAGCCAGAATGTATTCTGGACTCAAAGACCAAAAAGCATCGCAATAAAGAGATACAGATAGTGCTCGTCCAATGGAAACACCACAAAGGTTCACATCAGTCTTGGGAATCAAGAGATGTCATGAAAGCTACATATCCAAGTCTGTTCGAACAAAGCTAACTTCGGGGACGAATTTTGTCAGTGGTGGAGCCCATTCTGTAACAACCTAGTCTTAACTAAACTTTAAATTCTATATCTGAACTAATAATGTAATTTTATTACATTAATTGTTTTGTAATTTAATTAAGTAATGAAATTATTTAATTAAATTATATAATTGTTCAAATTATTTAAATGACTAAATAAAATAGATGTAAAAATACAAAAGTGGAGGGGAGTTAAACTGCAAATATAGTTAAGATTGAATACATAAACCCAAATAATGGAATTAAATGTCTATTATCACACTTAAAGAAAATTGAATTACTCTCTCTCTCTCTCTCTCTCTCTCTCTCTCTCTCTCTCTCTCTCTCTCTCTCTCTCTCTCTCTCTCTTTTCTCTCATCTACGACACCTTCACCAAATTGATCAAAGAGTTCATAAATTGTGTAATTAATTGAAGATTTGAAGTCAAGTGAAGGTTACAAACATCATCAATAAAGAACATTCAAGGTAATATTTAGATTAATTTCGAAATTATATGACTTTTGGTTCGGTTTTTAGAAAAACCGAAGCTTTAGATTATAAACATGAAATTTGTTTATTGCATGTTTAAATTTTCAGTATTTAATCATACATGGAAATTATTAGATGTTACAGAAACAAAATTCGTGGGTTGGATCGTCCAAATAAGCAAGAAAATGGAAATTTTGTAAAATATGTGTTCTTGACGAAAATATTGAAGTTCGGACGATTTTGGGTAATTTAATGATGTTTATGATAGGGAAAATTGTATAAAAACAACCCAATAATGATAATACAACTTAATTGTAAGTTGCATGTTGATAAAAATGGGTTTTAGTGAATTTTGGTGAAAATTCTGTATGAATAAAGTTAGAACACCAAGTTCGGTCGGCTCGGTCCGAATTCGGGTACTTGGTTCGGATGGCCTAGTTCGGTCCAGAAGGTTCGAATCCGGATGACCCAATCCGGAGGATCCAAATCCGGATGGTCCGAATCCGGAGGATCCAAATTTTGATTTTTTAATAAATTAAAATCACAAATAAATAATATATTACAACTGCAATACCCATGAATTTATGATGAAAGATTAATAAATTAAAGCAATATGAGATATATTAATATTTATATCTCATTGAGATTTCAAAGAGTCAAAGAAAATGAACAAAATGATTGATGAGTTATCTATTATCAGAATCAGATCAGATAAAGATTTAAAGCTAAGATGTTCTTGATATGATATAATTCTGGACAGGTTCAATTTAATTCTGAACAAAGATCTAAAGATTTAAAGATATTGAAAGCGGGTCACAGAATTGAAAAGAATTGACGGAGATCAGATTGACAAAGATTTAAAGATAAAATCCTGAGATAAATCAGGTGGTGGATTTTAAATCTGTTTGATAAAGACCACAGAACCAGTGAGTTATAGATATTCAGTTTTGCATGCTACACTTCCGGTTGAGACATATTGTTGATGATAGATTATTTGACCTTCATACATGCTCAGCTGCATTGTGACTTGTGCTCACCATGGTTCGGTGATGCCCTGTGGATCATGATAGCTATTTGACTTATCATTCTGCATGACAATGTACTTACAGTTCATTTCAGATATCGTTATGAAATTATTGCTATCATGACTTGGATTACTATGCTTTCCTTATTGATCACATCTTTGACATATTGATTCAGCTTAGCATGATTAGCCTTGTCGGTCTATTGTTCTAGACCTAGCTATGTCACCAGTTCTATTGAACTTGGTATTGATACTCTGATGTTCCCCCATGAAGACCGCTGGTAGCTAGCCCAGCATAAGTGGATAGCTTCCACTAAAAGCGTGAGCATGGGCTGAACATCATCCAATTCTATGATTTCTATGTCTCAATCATGAGTGGTTGTAGCGGCAGTCCAGACATATCACGCTTAACCCATGATCCGCTTCACTAATGCATGTAATCTGAAAATCTATATTCTCACTAAGCTTTGCTTACAGATGTTGTTTACACTTTTTACAGGATAAGATAAAGGAAAGTCACCTGCTGGACCTGGTTCTTAGGTCTTACAAGATCAAGATTGAAGTTTTCTATAGACCACTTCTCAACAAACCCTTCAATACTGATTGGCAGATGATAACTGTGGTGGTCTGGGTAGACTTGATTTGATTGTATGATGACATGAATTAGATTAGTCTGCTACCCTTTATAAGTTTAATTTGAAAACTGTAATTTGAACTAAAACTTTATTAAACTTATCCTAATATTTTGTACTTGTAATCTATAATTCCGCAATATAATTACTCTATCTTAGTTATGATTGATATCGTGTTGCAAGATGTGGGACCTAGACTCTGAGGACTGCCTCGTAAGGGGTGGTCTTCACACGATCTCCCATATCTGCACACAGAAACAACAAACAACATTAGTAATTAAAAACAAAATGAAACTTGTTTATTTCGAATTTGCATAATTTCGAACTTACATAAGTTCGAAATCAAACACATTCGAACTTAGACAAGTTCGAATTTATTTTAAAAACATTAGAATTTAAAGAAATTCGAGGAATATGTTCGAACTTGACTAACTTCGAACTTGTAGATGTTTCAACAAGTTCGACCTTTCTGACAAGTTCGAACCTGAAGAACATGTTCGAAGTCGGTCATTTTCAACTAAAATCCAAGATTTTAACCCCATTTGACTTAAAAACAGTATAATCTAGTCCTATTGGGTTCTAATCGAAGTTATATGTGATTTATTTGAACTTTTATTGGTCAAAATTTGTGATTTTAAACCACATAGTTTAAACCCAAATAATCATCAAATAGACTCGATTTCTGTCACAATAATGTCCTAAACTACATATACTTTGTATAATAATGATTACGATACCTAAATATATTAGTATGTTCGAGAAATGGAAGCAAAACTTCGAAGAATAGTAAGAAATTCGAAATACGACAAGTTCGAAGAACAAGTTCGAGATCGCCGGATATCAAGTTCGAATGAAGAAATTCGAGGGTAGGTGCCTTAAATGAAGTACTGTTGACCTATTTATACCAACTACCTTCGAACTTAGAATAAGTTCGAACTTCCTGAAAAATTCGAAGTGAAATTCGAATTTGTCTGAATTTCGAACTTAAGTGAAAATTTTGAAAATACTTGAATAAAATTCAAATTTTTCAACGTTTTCGTGTAGCGGAATATTACAAACCTTGCAAAATTATTCACACCAAGCAACAGATTTTCACGCAATATTTGTTTGTTCAACCATAAATGCATCCTAGTAACTTTGACCTTTTTCCTACTTAGAATAAAATAACATAAAATAAAATAAAATTTGAATAAAATTTAAACTTAAGCTACCCAAAACTACTTTTAAAATTTACGACCTATACTAACAGAATATTTTTGCGAGAAGGTCAAAGAAGGTTCAATCAGATAGCGGTGTCAAACGCACTTTCAGTATTTCACGTTCACACTTAGGAATTTTTATTCCTTTGGTTGTTTGTCGTGATATACATTCCAAGTCGATTGTCGGTATGATTTTCCCTTTAAACATTTAACACTTTGGAAATTCCCTAGGCCTTTTTATTTATCAAGAAACTACCTTACATGTCCCATACTTAGATATACTTCTACGATCAAGGCAGACACACAATGATTATAACGTTTTGGTATTGCAAATTTTCTTTAAAAGGCAAACGTCAGACACAGTTCTGTATTTACATACAACAGAGTGTCTTAGTTTGTCTTAGAGTTCCTTTTAAGTTAACAAGACAGCGGTGACAGGTCTGTACTTACGTACAACAAAGCGACTTGTTTTGACTCCCTCTTGTTTTTAAAAAAAATTTCTTTTCTTTTCTTTAAGATGTATTTTTATGTTGCTATACATCCCCCAGAAAATTTGCATACCTCATTTAGAATCAATGTCTGTATGTCTCTAACATAGAAATTAAGACCATTTGGGCATACATCTAAGTTAGTTACACATATGACTTTTTCTTGAATATTCTATTAGCTTTTGAGATTCCCTTTGTGTATTATGACAACCAACACATCAAACAAGAAATTGTACAGCACTTAGAATTTATGGTGCATTATGTGCGAAAGCTTATCACTTAGAGTTTGTTTAGACTGTGCTAATTTTCGTCACTTTGAACCTATGTCTCTAAGACTTAACTCAATTTCTAATATTCTCTTTTTTTTGAATTTTTTATGGTTTTCTCTATTTTTTCTTTTGTTTTTCATTTTTAAAATAAGCTAATAAACTAACCTACTAATTTACTATAAAAGGAAATAAATTATACTTACCCACTAACTTAAAATAAAAAGAAAGAAAAATATGCTAAGGTCAAGTTACTCTGGATTACGCATACCATTCAGTTGAACTAACAACTCAAAGCGTGACTTATCAAAAGCTTTAGTGAATAAATCAACATTATTATCCTCCGTTGTCACTTTTACCAGCTTTATTAAATTCTTTTCAGCACAATCACGTATGAAATGATGTCTTATGTCTATGTGCTTTGTTTTACTGTGTTTAACTGGATTATTAGTTATAGCAATTGTAGATTGATTATCTATCCTAATGGGAGTATGAGTGTAAGTCAAACCGTAATCCGCAATTGTTGTTGTATCCACAAAACCTGTGAACAGCAACTACCATCAGCTACATATTCAGCCTCGCACGTTGACACGGCTACCGAAGTCTGTGTCTTGCATTGCCAGGATACGGGCCTCCCTCCAAGGAACTGACAACCTCCAGTTGTTGACTTCCTGTTCAAGCTGCAACCTCCATAGTATGAATCCGTGTATGCTTCCAATTCCAGATCACCATCAGCGTGATACCAAAGTCCCAACTTCGGTTTCGACTTGAGGTATCTCAGAATCCGCTTCACGGCTTTCATATGCATTTCTTTTGGATTAGCTTGAAACCTAGCACAAATACACACAGCAAACATTATGTCAGGTCTAGAAGCAGTTAAATACATGAGTGATCCGATCATGGCCCGATATAGAGTCGGATCCACATCAGTATCACTTTCTGTACCCGGTCCGAGATTGTGATTCACTTGAACCGGAGTACTAAAATGAGCAGTCAGCTTTGTTCCTTCCATCCCGAAGCGCTCTAGAATATCGTAGTCCTACTTCGTCTGATGAATAAACATGCCCTCTTTCCTCTGTTCAACTTGCAAACCCAGAAAGGAGTTCAACTCTCCCATAGCACTCATATCAAACTTTTACATCATAACCTTCTCAAAATCTTTGCACATCTGCTCGTCTGATGACCCGAAAATGATGTCATCCACGTACACTTGTACCAAGATAAAATCTTCTCCCTTTCTCTTCACAAATAATGTACTATCAATTCTCCCTCATTCAAACCTATTGCCTAAAAGATGAGTTGATAGCATCTCATACCATGCCCTTGGTGCCTGATGCAATCCATACAGAGCCTTATCGAGTCGATACACTCTGTCGGGAAACTTCGGATCAGTGAACCTAGGCGGTTGTTCGACGTACACCAATTCCTTCACCTTTCCATACAGAAAGGCACTATTTACATCAATTTGATAGACTTTAAATCCTTTGAAAGATGCAAAGGCCAGAAACAAACGGATTGCCTCGAGCCTTGCCACTGGTGCAAACACCTCGTTATAATCGATTCCCTTTTCTTGGTTGAATCCATTTACTACAAGTCTTGCCTTGTTGCGAGTAACAATACCCCGATCATCTCTCTTGCACTTAAAAACCCATTTGGTTCCTACTGCAACTTCTCCTCGAGGTAGCGGCACTAACTCCCACACTTCAAGTTTTCTGAATTGTGACAGTTCTTCTTGCATCGCTTCAACCCAAGAGTTATCTTTCAGTGCCATTTGCACATTCTTCGGCTCTACTTGCGAGATGAAACAAGAATATAAACATGTGTGATACGCCTTGGAGTCATTAATCATCGACAACAGCACTGTGTTGTTGTTCAAACTACTCCTGGTTCTCACACCGGTATTCGGATTTCCTATGATACTCTCAATTGGATGATCCTTATTTATCCTTGATGTCTCAATCTCATCGACTCTAAGATTGTCTCCTAAGTTTGATCCTATATCACCTAACGGGGGAACAACTTCAGACGTTACGTTCTCTTCCTCATGATCACTGTCCTCGAAGTTAGATGAAGAAGTCTAATTCTCGTTTCTAGGTAACTCAGGGTCATTCTTTGATGGAATTACGAACAAATTGACTATTACAAAATATCATCTATACTTAGACTGCTATCGTCACACAAGATGCACTAACAGACTCCCCCTTGACGATAGCTTCTATCTATATATATTTTGTCTAAGTACTAGAACTATACAAACTACTACCAGCATATAATCCTTGCTCTATACAAACTCTAACCACCTTCTGGAACTTCCTGCCTTCTGATATCCAGCCTTCGTGAAAGAAAATCGGCTGATCATGAAGCTTTCTCGGTCGTCCTTGGATAAGTTGATCAGATGCAGTGGATCGTATACTTTCAAAATAGTCTTTTCATCCAGATCCTTCATCAATGCTTCAGCCTTCTCATTGTCCACATACCACCATTTCATGTTGCTAAGTACATCCTGTTGCATTGACTTCATCGGTACTTTCTTCAGACATATGACTGGTTTGTAGACCATTCTAGCCCAAGGCTTGCCAGTGTGAGGATCTATTCTTGACTCATCTTCCATTCTTTTCCCTGACCTTGGCTTTATCCTTTCAAACTTTCCAGACCTGCCTGCCTTTCTGATGATTTTAGCTATAACTTCAGCGTAGGGGTCGTCTCCTAAGTTGATAAGCTCTTTCCAGGCCAGTTACTTCACTTCACACTTGGGCAGTGTATTGAAAACCTTCAACGTTCTCCTTAAGTATTGAAGCCCATCTCTTCTTTTGAGCACGAATAGTTGCAGTTCCCTATCAAAGAACCAGCTGAGTATTCCTCCCGAGAGATTTCCTGGACTTGGCAGTCTCATTCTTTTCTTTACTGCCAAATCTATCTTCTTCTCCTCCTTCCTGAACCATAGCTTTATCATTTCTTCTCTTGTTTGCTCCTTTTCAGCTATTTCAGATTCTGATTCATCCATATATGCTAAATTAAGCTCATCCAGATCTATCACATTCTGATCATTATGTACATATTGTTCAGTGATAGGTTGCTTTGGGATAACTATTTCATCAACATTGTCATCCTCATTTTCTACAACCTCGTCATCTGACTTCCAATGTACCACGTCTTCTGGAATAAATTCCTCTTCTTCCAAGTCTTCTTGATCAAAAGCAAACTCATCTTCATCATCAAGACCCATCAAGGCTTCAATCATTTCATGTTCAACCGTCTTTGAAGCCTCTCCTTCACCTCCTTCTCTCACACTTGACTGACTAGGCTCCCCCTGAATTTGTGCTTGCTGAGCAGTCTTCTGTGAAAGATCTTCTAGCTTACTTTGGTGCTACTGATGTCTCTACACAAGGGGTAGAGGACAGTACCAACATCACTAAGACCACAACCATGGCAATAGAGGGTGTGCAAGCACCTTCTGAAAGTCCCCAGTACCAAGAACAAAGGGGCCCAGATGTTTCTACTTCTGGAATTCATGCCAGGGATAGATCTCAAATCCCACTATCATTTGAAGATCTTAAGGCTAGTCTGCAACTTATGGCATTGACGGATCAACAGCTGAAACCTATTGTAGCCATTTTGGAACATTACAAGTCTATTATTGCTGCACAGGGATCACAAATCACAGCTCTACTACGACTCACAGCATCCCAACAACAGAGCCTTGACCAGTTTCACCTTGGGTTCACTTTATGTGGTAACAAGATCATCTAGCTCGAGAAGATGGTTTGATACCTGCTTGCAAAGGTTTTTGGTCCCTCTGCCCAAACCAATGCATCCAAAAAGGGGGAGAATCAGGAGATCCCTATTCCAGTCCAAACAGCTTCAACTTCTCCGAAAACAGCTTCAGTTTCTAGGCTAACAGTCCCAACAGTTTCTCAAGCTGTTAGTCTAGAAGCTCAAGATGTTCCCATCAAGACAAGTGGAGTGTGCATCATAGAAGGTTATCAAGCTCCGACCTCAATAGTCCAAGCCACAGTATCAACCTCCACATACAAGGGAAAGGCCATTTTGATTGAGCCTCCAAAGTTTAAATTTGTTTCAAAAGAAGCCCAAGTTGCCCATGATGCTGAACTGGCCAGAAGATTGGCAGAAGAACAAGACCAGACTCTAGACCAGCAAACCCATGAGCCAATGGGAGATGATGAAACCTTAGGAGACTACCTAAGAGGGTTTGTGGTCAAAGATAACCAGAAGAAGAGAATAAGGCCAACAGGGCCTTCGAAGGCAGAACACAGAAGATTTCTGATCAATTTCTCTACAACAGCTGGTATATCGAAGGTTATTGCTCAATCCTGGTCAACTGAAAAGCTTCAAGCTCTATATGACAAAGAAAATGAAAAAGAAAAGGTCTCCACATCCTCCCAACAAGTCCAAGTTTCACAAGAACCAGCTCAAACTGTTGCTGATGCTCCTCAATCTGAACTCATCCAACAAGTAAAGTTTGATCAGGTAAAGAGAGTGTTGTTTGACCAACAACTGCAAAAGGCTATGGAAATTGAAAAGGTCCTGGACCAGCATGACTACTCGAAACCTCTAAATACTTACTGGTTTGCTAAGTCAATGGATGACATTGATTTAGTATATCATTTTGTAATCAAAAGAGAAGCTGGTCTAGAGGAAGAATACAAGAGCCTAATCCAACTGCTTCAAAGATTGACAAGAGATGAGCTGACACAAATGCATAATATTGGAACTGCCAGTCTCTCTAGGTCACCAACTATATGGGTTCAGCAAAATTTGAAAGATCTAAGAAGCATTTTTGATCTAGAATCCACCAGAGTGGATATAGAAGCTGCCAAGGAAATGAAGATTGTACAGGTTGATTTATATGCCAAATCAATGTCATATAGACTCAAGCTTGCAGACAGATCCAGCAGATTCTACAATTTTGAATTCCTTGATTTGCCAAAAGCATGGCTACTCCAAATGAGCTCATTGAAGATTGAATGTGATAAAGTGGAGTTAAAGAGAGAATTCATAAAGGCTATAAGGCAGAAACTTTCAAAGTTGTAAGTTTTTGGAGGCCTTAGTTTGTATATAACAGTTTTACTTTGTTTTATTTCCTTATTTGTATAGAAACTTAAAGTCTTGTGTAAAGAATTTAAGTTAGGGGGAGATTGTTGGGAAATAATCTAAGTATGTCAAGCTGTTAGTTAGATTTCTCAGACTGTTAGTAGTATTTCTTTGTAATTACAAAGTTCAAGCTGCCAGTTCAACAAACTCAAGCTGCTAGTTTAAAAGTTCAAGCTGCTCAACAAATTGATAACAGAAAGTGCTGAAATTCAGGAAGTAATATATATTTCAATATTTGAAGATCTTCCAAGCATATCTACTACCAGAGAAATTAGAGTTCGTCAAGGAAACAAATCAGAAGGCTATATATATAGATAGACTAGGTCTTTCTATTGTAAGTGTGTGCGTGCAAATCCTGTAATCGTGGTGCTCTATTGTAATTGCATTCTGATAAGTTTCTCAAG
The DNA here is from genome assembly GCA_020465985.1 of Centrapalus pauciflorus. Classification (NCBI taxonomy): domain Eukaryota; kingdom Viridiplantae; phylum Streptophyta; class Magnoliopsida; order Asterales; family Asteraceae; genus Centrapalus; species Centrapalus pauciflorus. Next base: position 892,991 of record JAANYP010004596.1, on the reverse strand, counting down.
CCTCTAATGTTATAAAACCTTAAGAACATTTAGAGTTCTTCGTCTAATCAAACAGATTAGAGGTGATTGTAATCAGAGATTTTGGCAATATAAAGGTTTTGATATTGATTATATTTAATTGAATATTTGTTCTTTATTGTTCTGAAAGTTTTCTTAAAACAATTAAGTGGTATTCCTCAAACTTCTTAATTGGACTTTGATTCAATACAAGGTTATTAGTTTACACTCTGATTTATTGAAACCACTTAATTTAGGTGATTTTGATCTTGACAACAATAGACCCGAAACTTGTGAGATTTTGTGTATGAGTCTATAAGTCTAGGACCCCGAGACATATAATCTCGGGGTATATAGTGTGAAGTGTTGATGATGGAAAGTAAAATAGGCCATAGGTTATATGTATGTTTGTTATATAGAATTAATCATGTGATGTGCGTGATTGAATACATAAGACCCCGAGACTTCTTTCACACATTAAAAGATCATACATAAGTCTAATGGTGATCATAAGAGTGCTTGCTTGTACATTCACAATAAAACATTATCGAAAACATATATATAAGCTATTGAATCCAGTAACTGGCTTTGAAACATACAATTGAAATTAATAGTGATGTTTAAGCTTATATATGTATTGATATTGACATGACTAATAGGTTAGACTTATTAATAACCTGTGAATGAAAGATTGACTTAATTAAAGTACACAAAGTCTATAAAGTTACTTTAAAAGATAGCATAGACAGAGAAAGACCATATAGGCAGAGACAAAAACCAGTGACTCTAGAATTACCTGAGATACCTCAGGGGTGGAATAATCCACTTTAAAAGACAATCAGAGACATAAATATCAACTGTGAGTTATATATAAACCTGTTATACATGATGAATTGATATGAAACATATTGTTGTTCTAATTCTTGACATTATATTATATCACTTGACTGAGAAGCTGTGCACACCATGGTAAGCTGTTGCCCAATTAATCATGATAGCAAGTTGTTATCAGACTTTATTTGACTATTTCTACTTCTACTACTGCATCTTGTGACTTCTATTTAACTTTCTATCATAAACTTGAGCTACTTGACTTGAACTTAAAGTTTGACTTAATCCTGACTTTACTACGCTTGTTCACATGAAGTTATGTCATTTAGCACTATGATGTCACCCACGTCGAATATACTAGTTAGTGGCTGATTCCCACAAATGTGTGAGCATGGATTTGACATCATCCTTTGATCTTTAGTACTATGTCTCATAAGGTCTTGCAGGAGGCGGCTTCCGAACTTATATCACACAATGACCCTCGAGAAATTAAAACCGCTTACTTGTGAACTCATTTTAACTTATAAATATATAAAGGCAAAGGCAAAGAAAAGGAACCAGCTGAACCAATTTCCTAGGAAATCAAGATCTAAAGTTTGAAGTTACATTAGACTGCTACTCAGTTTTCACTTTTGGTATTGACTCGAAGATGAATATTGTCGTAGTCTTGGTAGTCATGTTGTATTATAGAGGTGAAAAACAGTATTATATAAGTGCAAGGACTAAATGTGTCATGTAGTGAATCCTAGATGTTAGGTATATTATGATGTTAGATTTATCATTTCAATTCTATGGGTATAATTTGTAACAATATGTAATTCTTTTATTTCCTTATTGTAATTTATTTCCATGTAATTTTCTATTTTAGTAGAAAGTTGAGGGGTATTTAATGTAAACCCCTCAACCTTAGGACCTACGTATAAAAGGCAACTTTGTCCTAGGGTTTTGTAACCTTTGGAAACTTTTGCAACTTAAAATATTCTGTGAGTGGCATCTGCACATGTGTGTTGACATTGATGGAGTTCTTTATTCTTTTTGTTTCCTTGCATGAATCAGCCTTTTATCCTACAGAAATTTATGTGAGTGTATAAAATTTGTTTGGGACCAATACAAAAATTGGAATCAAAGCTTTTGGAGTGGATTTTAATTGATTTTAACCAGATCTGAGGAGTTCCTCCTGCTACTGTTGCAGTTCTTCAAGAAACACACGGTTTCTTCCTTGATCCCCTTTAATATTCTGGTTTTACATGTTTTAATCCTTCCTCATCATCAATAACTAGTCTTGTATGCATTTCGTGCTTTTTAGTACAATCTATACATGATTTAGGTGTTTATTTTGACAAAATCATATCTGAACCGTTCTTTGGTTTTTCGGACTGTTTTGCTTAAAAAATCAGAGATTTTGGTGGATTTAGGCATTTGTTCTTTACAACTATTGTTTCTTAAATCAAACCAAGCACTTAGGTACCAATGTTAGGCCTTAAAACTAATGGTACGCAAGGCGTATGGCAGTTGGAGGAGGTGTATTGACTTCAAAGACCTTAACAAAGCATGCCCAAAGGATGTTACCCGCTACCTGAGATTGATTGGAAGGTAGAATCCCTCGTGGGTTTTCCTCTGGAGTGCTTCTTGGATGCATACAAGGGGTATCATCAAATCCAAATGGATGAGAAAGATAAAGATAAAACAGTGTTCCACACAAGCCAAGGGATTTTCTGTTACACCAAAATGCCCTTTGGTTTGAAAAACGCAAGAGTCACATACCAGCGCCTGGTGGACCAGGTATTCAAAGGACAGATTAGGAGAAACCTGGAGGTGTATATGGACGACATGGTTATCAAAAGCAAGATGGAAGAATATCTTTTTGGGGATATTGAGGATACATTTAGGGTAGAGGAAGCCAATTTCCTAGGGCACTCATCACCCGATATGCTATTAAAGCTAACCCAAAGAAGACTCTTGCCATTGTAGATTTGAAACCCCCTTCCACTGTCAAGGAGGTATAAAGCCTTAATGCAAAGCTTGCAGCCTTGAGTCATTTCCTATCCAAGGCGGCCGAGTGGTCTTTACCATTCTTTAAGACGCTCAAAGGCACGTTGGAGAAGAACAATTTTAGGTGGACATAAGAGGCAGATAGCACGTTCAAGGAAATGAAAAAGGTAATGACAGAATTCTCATGGATCACGGCTCCAATTCCAGGTGAAACGCTAATAATGTATTTAGCCGCGCCTGCTTAAACGTTAAGTGCAGTCTTACTAGCCAAGAGAGACAGGAAACAGGCACCGATTTATTTCGTAAGTAGAACGTTGTAGGGGCCTGAGTTGAATTACCCTCCTCTTGAGAAGTTATCCTTAGCTCTGGTCAATGCAGCTCGCAAGTTGAGGCGCTATTTCCAAGCGCACACAGTAGTGGTTCTAACAGATCAACCGATTAGGTAGTTCCTTTTCAAGCCATAGACCTCGGGGAGACTCGCAAAATGGGGCATCAAGCTTGGGGAGCACAACACTGAATTCAGACCCTGATCTGCTTACAAGGGTCAGGTATTGGCTGACTTCCTAGCAGAGACTAGTGCACCACCACACGCAGTGGCCTCGGCAAAGGGCGCAAGCGCCTGCAGCCTTTATATCGATGGGTCGTCTAGTTCAAAAGGCTCAGGAGCTGGTTTAATCTTGACAGACCCAGAAGGAAAAGACCACATATACACCCTCCGCTTTGACTTTGGTATATCTAACAATGAGGCTGGATACAAAGCTCTACTAGCTGGTCTACGCGTTGCTACCTCCTTGGGGTTAGAGTACTTGCAGGTATATGTTGATTGTCAGTTGGTGGCTAACCAAGTCAATGGCTCTTTTGAAGCTAGGGATAAGGCGATGATAGATTACCTGGCAGAGCAAAGCGTCTCATGGCAAGCTTCACTAGCTGCCAGATATCTCAGATACCAATGGGAAAGAACAGTAAGGCAAACGTGTTAAGCAAGCTGGCTACTCTAACCTTTGCTTACCTTACCAAGGGAGTTCTAGTGGAGGTTCTGAAGGAAAGATCAGTGGCAGCTAAGCATGTTATCGAGATCCAGGAGGAAAACCTCACCTGGATGACGCCTATTTATGAATATCTGCTATGCGGGACATTGCCTAGAGACGCAAAAGAAGCTCGAAGTATACGAGTCAAAGGACCTTGCTTCACAATTAAAGACAACACCATGTATCACAGGTCATACCCGGGGCCCTGGTTTCAGTGTGTTGGACCAATACAGGCCAGGAACATTATCCAGGAGTCGCACGAGGGATCATGTGGTATTCATTCAGGCACAAGAGCAATCGTGGCCAGAATACTCCGAATGGGTTATTATTGGCCTTCCATGCGTAAGGACGTGGTGGAAGAGATCAAGAAATGTTCGTCCTGCCAAACACATGCCCCTATGACCAGGCAGCCGCAGCACGAGTTAGTCCCCATCACTTCGTCGTGGCTATTTGCAAAGTGGGGAATCGATATTGTGTGTCCTTTTCCTGACGCTCCTGGGCGCGTAAAGTTCCTTCTCGTAGCAGTGGATTACTTTACTAAATGGATAGAAGCCAAGCCCTTAGCAACAATATCAGGAAAGCATGTGCGAAATTTCGTAAGGGAGCATATCGTATGTCGCTTTGGTATTCCAAGGATTATGGTAAACGATAATGGCAAGAAGATTGCTGAAGAACCATTCAAATCCTGGTGCGTGGAATTGGGGGTGGAACAGCGTTTCACGTCGATAGCACACCCGCAAGCCAATGGTCAGGCCGAGATGGCCAATCGGGAAGTTTTGAAGGGGTTGAACGCACGCCTAGGCAGCTACTGAGCTGGGTGGGTTGAAGAACTCCCTAATGTTTTATGGGAACTTCATACCATGCTAAAGATCAGCACGGGTGAAACCTCTTTTAGCCTTGTTTATGGGTCGGAGGCGGTATTACCCGCTGAAATCAGCGTTCCTTCACCTAGAGTGGTGACTTTCACCGAGCAAGGGAACGAAGTGCAAAGACGCTTGGACTTAGAGTTGCTGCTGGAGAAAAGAGAATTAGTCCAGGTGAAACAGGCTTCGGTAAAGGCCAAGATGAAGAGGTGCTACGACAGAAGGGTTAAGCATATGACGCTCTTGTCAGGCGACCTCATTCTGCGCAGTAACGAAGCAAGCAGGTCGGGTCCTACTGTTAAGCTCTCTGCCAGGTGGAAAGGCCCTTACCGCGTAGAACAAGTACTAGGAGGAGGTGCACACCTTTTGGAGCATTTGGATGGAACGAAGATCCCAAGAACATGACACATCACAAATTTGAAAAACTATTTCGTGTAGCTAGATGATTCTAATGTTCGCACTTTCCTTTTTAACTTTCAATCAACGCTCAACGCCATAATGAAACCCTGTACACACGGGCCAGAGGCAAATGTAACGACGGCCTTTGTCTTAGCAATGTCATGAAACTTATGTGCTCATAATCATCACATGAATCATGGTTATAGCCAATTTGTTTTGATATCACAAGTATTGCGAGAATTCTAGGCTAAGGGGACTCCCTAAAAGTAGCCGAAGACTTAACCCATTCTCATCACGTGTGACAAATATCACCTAAATATGACAAGTATTTAAAAACACAGAATACAAAGTTGACTTGTCGCAAACTAATCACGCAACATGAAGCTAGTGTCAGGCGTGGACCAGAGGTTGAGTTATCGCCTTGCACAACATAAAAGTTGAGTTATCGCCTTGCACAACATAAAGGTTGAGTTATCACCTTGCACAACATGAAGGCTGAGTTATTGCCTTACCCAATTTAATGGTCGCACCATCGCCTCGCGCAACATAAAGGTTGACTTGTCACCTTGTTTAGTGCAGAAGCAAAGCTGTGGCCTATGCTAACGTGATGTCACACCCTGCTACCCCGGTTGTCAGCGAGGCGTGACGAGTGCGGAAGCGTAACCATAATCATAATGAACGACCACTATATGGACGTTTTTAAAATACATCATTGAAACTTGGAAATATAGCAATGTTTTACATAGACTGATATGAGTAAAGGAGTTCGCAAAATACAGAGATTTAATTACATAATTAAAGTATCCAAAATAATGCAGCTAAATCTCCGTTAACTTGAATATGCATGCGACTCCATGGATGCGAAAGCTTGAAAGTAAAATACGTCCGAGGCTTACTTGCCTTAATTACCTGAAAATACACGCTAAAATACGTCAACAAAAATTGTTGGTGAGCTCATAGGTTTACGCGAAAAGACCAGTTGTATGGACATTATCAGATGAGTTGAATTTATAAAATCATAAATTCCGTGTATGTATTACATAAACCATCATGCAACCGAAGCTTAATTAGAATGAGTTTGCCCTGTGCAGTATTCCCATACGTAATACCGTGTGTTGAATATATATGCACTCGCTGTTAGCCGAACCGAGCTAACCCGAATGGGGGACATGACTCCCGACAGATCTATCCACAATATATTCGCGCTTACAAATAAATGCAATTAACGGTTCATGATATAAGGGCTAATGGAACCATATGTAATACATATAAGAAATATACAGTTTAGATGTCCATATGAAAACAGTGCATGTATTTCCACCCCAATAGATAGTGAAAATAGGGGCTATGAAGACTCACCTTGTTGATTTTGATGAAGTTTTTGAGCTGAGTTGAATACTTGATTATAGTGTCGAAACTTGAGGATGTCCTAAGATTTTTACGAGTTCGGATTAATATTGATACAGTACGAGTTCGAATATTTTATACGAAATATTTACGTGAAACTTGTGGTATATGAACATTTTTATATATCTATGTAATAGTGTATAAATAATTCTATGTATTTATACAATGATGTTGATCGGTATATATTTAAATAATTTATTTCCCGTAGAAAGTAACTTAATTCTTTCGGTTTTTAAACGATTTCTGTTATATATATATATATATATATATATATATATATATATATATATATATATATATATATATATATATATATATATATATATTAGTTTATAAAATTCTTTGTAACACTCATATGTTATATAAATTTTCTATTTATAATGTATAACTAGTCATTTTGTAGGAAATAATTCATTTCCCAAAATAAAAATGTTTTGATGAATACATGCATACGTGTGTGTGTATATATATATATATTATCGTCTAACTCCAACTCGTCCATGGGTATAACGAGTGACTCATCAGCCAGACACTTCTTAAGATTGGACACGTGGAAGGTATTATGAACGTTACTAAGCTCTGGGGGCAGATCGAGTCGGTAAGCTACCGGGCCAATTCTTTTGGTGATCTTGAATGGTCCGATATAACGAGGATTGAGTTTTCCTTGTTTCCCAAAACGGATTATGCCCTTCCAAGGCGAGACTTTTAACATTACTTGATCTCCCTCTTGGAATTCCAAATCCTTCCGTCGAACGTCTGCATAACTTTTCTGTCGATCCCGCGCGATCTTTAATCGGTTACGAATCTGGGCTATCTTTTCTGTAGTCTCCTGGATGATCTCAGGTCCAGTAATCTGACTATCTCCTACTTCAGCCCAACAAAGAGGTGATCGACACTTTCGCCCGTAGAGTGCCTCGAATGGGGCGGTCTTAATGCTCGAGTGATAGCTGTTGTTATAGGAAAACTCGACTAATGGTAGGTGCCTGTCCCAACTTTTGCCAAAGTCGATGACACATGCCCTTAACATGTATTCCAAAGTCTGAATCGTCCTTTCACTCTGACCATCCGTTTGCGACTGATAGGCTGTGCTCATGTCTAAGCGTGTACCCAGTGCTTCTTGCAATGACTGCCAAAATCTTGATGTGAACCGGCTGTCCCTGTCCGATATAATTGATACTGGCACTCCATGCCTTGAGACGACTTCTTTAAGATAGATTCGTGTTAACTTATCCATCTTATCAGTCTCCTTGATTGGCAGGAAATGTGCGGTTTTGGTAAGTCGATCCACAATCACCCAAATAGTGTCATAACCTCCAGAAGTTTTTGGCAACTTGGTGATGAAATCCATGGTGATGTTTTCCCACTTCCACTGGTGTATTTCTGGTTGAACCAGTAATCCTGATGGTTTCTGGTGCTCAGCCTTAACCTTCAAACATGTTAAGCACTTGCTGACGTAGGTAGCAATGTCAGCCTTCATATTTGGCCACCAGTACATTCCTTTCAAGTCGTGATACATCTTATCTGACCCTGGATGAATAGCATATCTTGTCTTATGTCCTTCATCCATGACCAGCTTCCTTACTCCCCTGAGTTTTGGTAACCAAATTCTGCCCATGAAGTATCGACATCCATCTGGCTTGATTTCAAACTGCTTATCCATCCCTCTCAAGGCTTCATCGAGTAGATTACCCTCCTTAACTGCTTCTTCTTGTGCCTTGCAGACTTGAGAGTTTAGGTTTGACTGTATAGTCATGACCAAAGCTCGGACTCTTAATGGCTTAACCCGTTCCTTTCGGCTTAGGGCATCAGCCACGACATTCGCCTTCCCCGGATGATAACGAATTTCGCAGTCATAATCGCTAAGTAGTTCAACCCAACGACGCTGCCTCATATTTAACTCTTTCTGATTCAGAATATGCTGAAGGCTTTTATGGTCTGTGAACACCGTGCACTTAGTTCCATACAGGTAGTGCCTCCATATTTTGAGAGCAAACACCACTGCTCCAAGCTCTAAGTCATGAGTCGTATAATTCACCTCGTGAATTTTGAGCTGTCGTGATGCGTAAGCAATAACTCTATCCCTTTGCATGAGCACACAACCTAATCCATTGTGTGAGGCATCACAGTAGACCACAAAATTTTCAGTCCCTTCGGGTAAGGACAGAATTGGTGCACTACACAACCTTTGCTTTAACTGCTGAAACGCCTTTTCTTGCTCTTCACCCCAGATATACTTCACTTCCTTCCGAGTCAATTCTGTTAAGGAACCTGCTATCTTTGAGAAGTTTTCGATAAATCGCCTATAATAACCGACAAGTCCTAGAAATTGGCGGATTTCCGTGGGGGTTCTAGGAGTCGCCCAGTTCTTTATGGCCTCGATTTTTGATGGGTCAACTTGGATTCCCTGGCTGTTGATCACATGCCCAAGGAATTTAACTTCTCGCAACCAAAATTCACATTTTGAAAATTTGGCGTATAACTGTTCCTTCTCTAACAACTCCAAGATCAGCTTGAGATGTTGTTCATGCTCCTCCTTATTTCTGGAATAGATGAGAATATCGTCTATGAACACTATTACAAATTTGTCCAAATACGGTTTACACACTCGATTCATGAGGTCCATGAATACGGCTGGTGCGTTGGTTAAACCGAATGGCATTACCTGGAATTCGTAATGTCCATATCGAGTTCTGAATGCTGTCTTGGGTATGTCTTCTTCCCGAACCTTTACTTGATGATAACCAGATCGCAGATCGATCTTAGAGTAGAAGCTAGATCCCTGTAGTTGGTCAAACAGGTCATCAATTCTGGGGAGAGGGTAGCGGTTCTTTACCGTTAACTTGTTTAGCTCTTGGTAGTCTATGCACATTCTGAAGGATCCGTCTTTCTTTTTCACGAACAAGACCGGAGCTCCCCAAGGTGAGGAACTTGGTCGAATGAATCCTTTATCCATCAACTCTTGTAATTGATTGGATAGCTCTTGCATCTCAGAAGTGGCGAGTCTATATGGGGCTCTTGCGACCGGTGCAGCTCCCGGCACCAAATCGATTTGAAACTCTACTTGCCTAGGTGGCGGAAGTCCAGGCAAATCCTCCGGGAAGACCTTCGGATAGTCACAAACCACTGGAATATCCTCAAGTCGCTTCTCCTCCGCCTCTTTTTCTACAATTTGCACCAATACTGCATGACAACCTTTCCTAAGGCACTTTGATGTTCTTAGGCCGGATATGACATTCAACTGTCGGTTCTTTCTTTCTCCTTGGACTGTTAGGAACTTCTTCTTGTGGAGTGGTATCCGTACCACTTTCTTACCACACAAAATCTCGGCATGATTGTGTGATAACCAATCCATACCAACTACTACATCAAAAGTTCCGAGTTCTATAGGCATCAAGTCTATCTTAAAGGGATGATCTGCCAGCTTCAGTGTGCATTCCTTAATGATACTACTTGCCTCTATTATTTTACCATCAGCCAGTTCTATAGCATAAGAGTTGTCTAAGGGAAAAGGAGCGGCATTCAATTGCTTACTAAACTTATCAGATATAAAGCTCCTATCAGCCCCAGTATCAAAGAGTACGTAAGCATAAATGTCATTTAAAAGAAACGTACCTGATACTACGTGGGGATCTTGACGAGCGTCACCTGCTCCTAACACAAAAGCTCTCCCCTGAGCTCCTCCACCATTCCTCAGCTTCGGGCACTCACTCTTGAAGTGCCCAGTAACTCCACATTCAAAGCAGCCTTTTTGATTGCTGCCACTGGTTCCCGGGGCTCCAGATTTACAGTCTTTGGCCATATGCCCCAAACGTTTGCATTTCTCACAATGGGTTGGACAGGGACCCTGGTTGTGATAGAAGGTGCATTTAGTGCAGAAAGGCTTGGTACCGGTATAACCTTTTCTTGACTCAGCTCCCGCTGTGTAAGCCTTAATGGTTTCGGGCTTTTTGGATTGTGAACCCGCATTCTTCCCGGTCTTGTCTTCCCACTTTCTTTTCTTTTCCCCGGCCTTGGCTTCGTTTCTCCAGGATACTTGGTCCATAAGATTATTGGCCATCCTGATGGCATCTTGTAGGGTGGATGGGTTGGAGGCAGTGACATTACCTTGAATTTGAGGAGCGAGTCCCCAAATGTAACGTTCGATCTTTTTGTACTCCGGGGTCACCATTTGAGGACACAGGATACTTAGCTCGTGAAATCGGTTGGTATATCCTGCAACGTCCGATCCCTTCATTGACAGGTTCCAGAACTCCGATTCCATTTTCTGGAGTTCGTTCCTCGGACAGTACTTGTCCGTCATCATTTGCTTCAACGCGGACCATGTGAGCTGGTAGGCTTCATCGATACTTACAGACTAGACATAGGAATTCCACCATGTGAGGGCGCTATCTTGTAGAGTGTGAGTAGCAAACTTCACCTTATCTCCCTCAGCACATCCACTGACACGAAAGACAGATTCTAATTTCTCAAACCACCGTATCAAGCCGACGGCTCCTTCGGTTCCGTTGAAGTACCGGGGTTTGCAACTTAAAAATCCTTTAATTCCACAACCTTTTGTGTGGATTTCAGTTCCTCCCGTGGTGCGGCTAGCACCACCATCTCCATTAGCTGAGCTATTCCTATTTGCCTCATACGTGGCTATAGCGGCAGCCACTCTTTGTGCGACTAGCTCTTCAATGTCAGCAGCGTTCATTGCTCGTTTCGGCGGCATTATCTTAAAATTTTAAAGAAAAAGCATAGTGTAAGAAGTTGAATCTTAAAGAGATAAATTTTTCCTTAAAGCACAATACTATAATCATCAAACACAATTTCATAAATAACTTGCAATTTTTCATTAATCATTCTAAATTTTCTTACATTAGGGGCGGGTTATTACCCGAAAATTTTGTCCTATACTATTACATGATATTTTTCCTACTATTACAAAGATAGATAGAAGTGCCCCAAGTGTGGGAGTGATCAGGGGTCTCTCCCTTTTCCATCGCGTTGAGGCGCTGAGTCATCTCCTCGATCCGAGCTTGGCTTTCGGCTAGTTGCTGCCGAAGCTCATTCAAGCCATCCTGTTAGATGGTGAGAGCATGCTGGTTAGCCCAGTAGATGTTGGAGTTTTGCAACTCCTCCCGCTCTAGACGAGCGGTCATCCCACCGATATCTAGGTTAAGTGATCGGATTTGGTGATCATGCCTGGCCGACCGTGCTATCAGAAGTGGTATGGTTTGCTCGGTAGGCTCTTGAGTGAGTGTTGGGACAGGTGCGGAGGATGGTCCTCCTATCTCGAAGTTGGGAGGAATTCCCTCCATCTGCCTCCATTCGCGGAGGGTCTCCGGTATCCAGCCTCATCGCCGGGCATCTACCCGTCGGTGTGGTGGTGGGGGATTGGGCTGGGGAGTCGGGACAGGAATAGACTCCCTTCTTGGTGGGTTCACCCGCTTTCGGGGTGTGTACAGCATTTTGGGGCCGTTAGGGTAAGGCCTATACGGCTTATATGACGGTTCGGCTGGATGGTATGGAACGCGAGCAGGGACCGTTGGGGGCAGTGGATCTTCTTCCTCCATCGGCTCCTCTTCCGTCTCCCACATCGGATCTTCCGAGGGGTCCTCTTCTTCCGATGTGTCTTCCTCGTGGAAAATCTCAGTGGCCGTGGGGCTAGCAGGAGTGTACTCCTCCTCTGAATACGATATGATGATGGTTTCCGGATGGGACATGATTTCTGCTATCAGGGTCCATTCATAATCTTTTGGTTAGTTACAAGATATTTCCAAAATCAGTAAAATTTAAGTGCAGTTATAGTCTAGGGTACTAATGCAACCTAGTTCACTATAATTATGGCTCTGATACCAATCTGTCACACCCTGCTACCCCGGTTGTCAGCGAGGCGTGACGAGTGCGGAAGCGTAACCATAATCATAATGAACGACCACTATATGGACGTTTTTAAAATACATCATTGAAACTTGGAAATATAGCAATGTTTTACATAGACTGATATGAGTAAAGGAGTTCGCAAAATACAGAGATTTAATTACATAATTAAAGTATCCAAAATAATGCAGCTAAATCTCCGTTAATTTGAATATGCATGCGACTCCATGGATGCGGAAGCTTGAAAGTAAAATACGTCCGAGGCTTACTTGCCTTAATTACCTGAAAATACACGCTAAAATACGTCAACAAAAATTGTTGGTGAGCTCATAGGTTTACGCGAAAAGACCAGTTGTATGGACATTATCAGATGAGTTGAATTTATAAAATCATAAATTCCGTGTATGTATTACATAAACCATCATGCAACCGAAGCTTAATTAGAATGAGTTTGCCCTGTGCAGTATTCCCATACGTAATACCGTGTGTTGAATATATATGCACTCGCTGTTAGCCGAACCGAGCTAACCCGAATGGGGGACATGACTCCCGACAGATCTATCCACAATATATTCGCGCTTACAAATAAATGCAATTAACGGTTCATGATATAAGGGCTAATGGAACCATATGTAATACATATAAGAAATATACAGTTTAGATGTCCATATGAAAACAGTGCATGTATTTCCACCCCAATAGATAGTGAAAATAGGGGCTATGAAGACTCACCTTGTTGATTTTGATGAAGTTTTTGAGCTGAGTTGAATACTTGATTATAGTGTCGAAACTTGAGGATGTCCTAAGATTTTTACGAGTTCGGATTAATATTGATACAGTACGAGTTCGAATATTTTATACGAAATATTTACGTGAAACTTGTGGTATATGAACATTTTTATATATCTATGTAATAGTGTATAAATAATTCTATGTATTTATACAATGATGTTGATCGGTATATATTTAAATAATTTATTTCCCGTAGAAAGTAACTTAATTCTTTCGGTTTTTAAACGATTTTTGTTATATATATATATATATATATATTAGTTTATAAAATTCTTTGTAACACTCATATGTTATATAAATTTTCTATTTATAATGTATAACTAGTCATTTTGTAGGAAATAATTCATTTCCCAAAATAAAAATGTTTTGATGAATACATGCATACGTATATATATATATATATATATATTATATAAGTGTTTGAAGTTGGTAATTATATAGAATATTGCATGGTGCTTTGCATGATTATTATCATGCAAAAATTAAAGTAATTGGCAAGGTAAAATGAAAAATACTTACAAGGGGTTTCTTGAAATTTCTTGATGAACACTTGAAATTTTTAAGATTGCTCAAGGAAAAGAAAGAAGAACTTTGATTGAAATTTTTTTGTGTGTTTTGAAATGAGCCAATGGCCTTTATTTATAGAGGTAAAAATGCATTTTTTTAAAATAATGATAATAATAATTAAATTGCATGTTATGATGAAAAGATAAAAAAAAAAATCGGTTGAGTGTTGGCCTAAAGAAAGGTGGCCGTAACTTTTTAAAAAAAAAGGTGTGATGATTATGTTTTTAGTAATGTGTTTATATTAAAATAATGAAAGTCAACTCCTATATTGTCCTTTATATAGTTATGTTGTCTGCAAAAGTTGATAATTGATGATACATATCAATTATTTTAATATTAAAAGTACAAAAACGTGTTAAAATTCATATTTTCAATTTTTATAATCTGGCACTATTCATCCGAGTTACTATTCATCCGAGTTACTATTCATCCGGATTACTATTCATCCTAATTACTATTCATCCGAGTTACTATGCGTCCGAGTTACTATTCATCCGGATTACTATTCATCCGAGTTACTATTCATCCGGATTACTATTCATCCGAGTTCGGTAATTTTTTTTTTCTAAGTCTAAATAACTATTTGGTAATTTAATTTTTGCTTACTTGGTTTTGAGCCGGTTGTTACACGTGAAGGTTGAGTTATCACCTTACACCAATTGGAAACCTGGTTTGCAAAACCAATGCAGGCCATATTGCCAACCCACATCGTCTAAAAATCAAGGCGATTGTTTTGTCCTATGCAAAGAAACAAGACAGTGGAGGCGCCAGGCCCGTTACTTAGCAACCCAAAAATAACTACCTAATGGGCAATAGATACAGGTAAACAGCCCAAAAGATAAACTAAAGTACACAATTCACTAGCAAATGTACATTCAAACTCATGATATTCCCAAAGGGGCAAGATACCCGACACATACTCCAAAGCAACACATTGTTCAAAACAGTAAATTGTTCAGTGATACCACGCATCACTATCACCCACATACCGGTGTCATATGAAACACAATTCACAGAGTTAGTCAATTGTTCAACGAAAGGCTTACATACGAGTTGAAGTCGAGGTGGACCCATGACCTGTCTTTGGGTCGGCTGACGTGAGCGCCAGGATGTCCTCCACGGAGCGATTATGGTGCGCTTTGATATCTTCTATGTAGGCAGGAACCATTTTCTCTACAGCAATAGCTATGTCATGGAGTCTGGCACGAGCATCCGAGTCATATCCAGCCAACGTCTCCACCTCAACGCCCGAGGATAGGTGGGGACGAACCTTTAGGAGGTTAGTGACGTCCGCAGTGAACTGCAACTCGCTGAACCAGGCCCCATGGCTTCAAAACTTGGCGACTATGCAACAGCTTCCCGACGACATGAGGAATAACCTCAGAGACAAATATACTCCTTTCCTCAGTCAGACGACCGATGACTTCAACAGCCTCATCCCTCTCCTTTTTCAGCACTTTCTCTCTGCTACCCAGCTGACTCACTCGTAGACTCAATGAGACAGATTTCTTCTTCTCTTATTTCATCTCCGTTTTCAAACTCTCAACCTCTACTTTATGCTCAGATTCCAGGCGGTGCAACTTCTCAGCCAACACGCCATTCTCATCAACCTGATCTTCAAACCCTACATGCGGGTTTTCATATCCTCAATGGTTGCAACATGTGTTTTGTCCTTTTAACAAGCTTTCTGTAATTCCTCCTAAGCCTTGAGGAAGCGATGCTTAGCGATAGTGACCCTGGCCTTGACTTCAGGAAGGAGGGTGTTAAAATTTATAACAGTTAAGCCCAGAGAATCGAAAGCAAGGGAATTTGTCGCATGTTTTGCCATTTCAACATGGGCGGAGGGCATAAAGTGATACAAGAAATCCCACTGGTCAGGTGCAGTCTCTAACAAATCCCCTATTTTTACTTTCCACTCAGGCACATACGCCTCCTCGCGGTTATAGTCGTTTAGCTCGCGGCTAAAACGGGCCAAGGGTGCGGCTATCCCAATTGTGGGGGAAGGTGTGGGGAGAGCATAAGGAGATGGCGGGTTAACAACCACAAAGATGGGATCAACATAGGCCTTAGGAGAGTCGGACAATGCCACACCCTTTTCCCTTGGGAGAAGGACGTTTCACAGTTATCTTTATAATTTGAGACAAAGGGACCTCATCATCATTAGGATTAGATACAGGAATTGGAGAATCACTACCCAGAGAAGTACCAGTTGCCTCGACTTTAGGCGAGTATGAGTAGAAGGACAGGAAGCAGGATTCAAAGTCACTTGATCTGCTAGAAGAGGACCATTCTGAGAGATGACCCAAGGGGCTCAGGCCACATTTCCAAGACTAAGACTCTCAGCATCAGACCGATTCACATTGGTAACTTCTACTCCCTCCAAATCATCCGACGACAAATATTCCAACACATTCATCACTGCATAAAACACAAAGAAAATAAAGCAAAGAGGATTAGCAAACCCAAGGCCCAAACAATAAAACAACACAACATAAGAAGAGAGTCCTACCAAGACCTCCTTTAGATAATACAGGAACGGAAGCAGGACTACCCCAACGAGGGTTCATCCCAAGTAAAGCGAGAACTGGGTTGGGATAGGCCCTTATCCTAAAACTTTGACGAGCCAATAGGGCAAGTAAATCAATGCCTAGGTCCCTCGTCTCGGGTGGGCTTGTTAACGGATAAGGGCGACCCCCTGCTTTCCACACAAGAATCTCTCTATCACTTAGAAGAACAATAGTATCGTCTATCCAAAAGAATGAAATATGCCACTCACGTAACCCCTGTGAGGGGGTCAGTGAATACAACAGGCACTGGTTCCTTACGTCTCTCAAAGTTAAACCAATCCTTCAGGCAAGTGAGCTTGAAGAAATATCGAAATAGAGGAACGGAGAGAAGCCCCCCCCCCCCCCCCCCCCCGAGAGCTTTACAAGAGGCCTCACAAACGGTTATTCGCATGGCTGCTAAAGGAGACATCTGACCAGGGTGGACCTCATAATGTTTAAGCAGGGCCATGTAAAAAGAGGAAAAAGGCATTCTTAAATTACCAACAGAGAATGTTTGGTGTATAATGCAATCTTGCCAGCTGGGGGGTTAAGCGCCATCGCCCGACGGTTGGGTATTTGAGGGTGAAACTCCCCCGGAATCCCATACTCAGCAAGGAAAACCCTAAACTCTGAAGCTGATAGGGTACAGGGTACTTTATCAGCCGAGGGGGTAGTCGGCATAGCAATTAAAAGAATGGACAGAAGGAGTGAGAAGGCCTAACCTGAGGGAAAGTAGGGTCGCCGGAAAAGAGACCAGAGAAAATATGTCAGAAAAATGAAGAGGCAATGAAGGAGAAGAGTGAATAGTAAAGAGAGAATTTCAAATTTCATGGGCTGAAGGGACATATTAGGAAAAAGCACAATAGGCGGGAATGGTTTTGGACACGTGTCGCTACCCTACCCGCTCAGCCTGTAACCGGCAAGGTGATGTGACAACAGTATAACGCATCCTGCGCCAATGATACGCTGCGCCATCATGACCCTCATTAATTAATACTGACATCAGCCTCTGAGACGGTCTAACCAGTCGTCACTTCTTGCACAAAATTAGAGGAGGGATTATTTTATTTGCTGAAGTGTTCAGATAAAATGAGTCATAGAGTTTGCGATCACAGAGCGATTCTCGCAAGGGGCCAAGAGTCATTCACTACCTCTAGCCGCCTCATCTGACAACTTTCAGGCGCTAGGCGGTCGGTCCAATCGCCTCGTCAGATAACTTACAGGCGCTAGGTGGTCCAGTCGCCTCGTCTAACAACTTCCAGGCGATAGGCGGTCCAATCACCTCGTCTGATAACTTACAGACGCTAAGCGGTTCAGTTGCCTCGTCTTACAATTTTCCAGCCGATAAGCCTCCCCGTCACCTCATCTGGTGTCGCGTGACTCATCCATTTGGAAAAAAGTGTTGTATTCATAAGTTCAAGTAAAGAACTATGTCTTTTCACTAGAACTTGGGGGACTTGATCATATACGTCCAGTTTGGTGTATGACCGAATATGTCTTAAGGCCCATTTAGTTCCCTTTTATGGTATATCAGGCCCTGGCCCAGGTCTACTACTTTCTGTCTTACCCGAAGAGACAAGAAAAAGTGACACTAAAGGTGGTGTCGCAGGAGATCCTGTCGGGAGAAGGTTGGACCTGGACGGGAGCGCACAAGGATCACCTCTCATTGGTCTGTCAGGGATCAGGGAAAAGAGGCCCGCACACGACCTTGTCGTCCAATAGAAATCTTCTATGAAGGCCACCTTGCTCCCTGTGAAGATGTATAATAGGAGACCACTTCGCCTAGTAGAAGGCAATGCCCATTTTACTCTCTCATACTTACCCAATTGGTAGCTCACCATGCATGTTGACTTAGACATCGGAGTGTCAATGCAGGTTACCCCCCTGCATTGTCACAAACCGTAGCTTTCCTCTCTTTCTTTATTCTAGGCGCTAAAAATCATCTCAAATACCACCTGGAAGCAGTCATAAACCCACTCACTATCTTGACCCATTATCATGCCTTGTCATACGCACAAACAAGGACATGCCTGTTTTTCTAGGCGGTGGCAGTGATAAGGAACACCCCAATGAATATGAGCCTACTGAGCCCACTATGAATGTCCAACCAAATGAGCCCAGGCCCTGGAAAGTCTACCAGCGTAGGAGAGGGGAAAGGACTGGTGTAAGGCTGATGTAAGAGAGGTTGTTATGCATGTGGGGGTGGGTATAAATAGCAAGATCTGATTGTAATAAATGGCAAGAGAGAATATCTATTTGTTAGGGTAAATCGGCTATTGAATCTTGGTCAAGAAGGGTAACCATACTGGTTTCCTTCTCTGATTTTGTTCCTATATCTTCATTCTATTTTGCTATTAAAGCATTAATTAATCATACAATTTCTCTCATCATAGTTTCACCACCGCTTTTCTGCAATTGAGTTCTATCAAATTGGAATTTAAATTTAGTTTGTTTAGTTTGACGACTAAAACAAATGGTTAAATTTTAGGTATTTTCCATCAAATTTCTTTGTTTATAGGAATTTGACATTCCTCTCAACTCATACATGAATTAATTTCCAGCACATACATAAATTAAATTCCAATCTATATCCCTTACTAATACTTCAAATTATCTTCTACTCTCCCCATCAACCGTATTAATAACTAAAATTCAAATTTCAATTCTTTCAACTTACATTTCGTGAACCAAACGTCACCTTAAAGTTTCGTTAGGCTAGCAACTACAATTAGTTCTTACTAGCTTTTTTTGGATGGCTTATTATTTGATAAGTGACATAGTCACTTTAGATGTATTTTACCATATATGTTTGTTAAACATTTTTATTTACACAACTTATGTTGTATCTTACCATACATGTGACAGAGTTAAATATCTGAATACATTGTTGTAATTTGTTATTAGTTTTTTTCTTTTTTAAATATAGTTTGATTTTTAATTAATTTATTAAAATTTGAACCAACTTTATTTAATTTAATATTTGAACTAATACTAATCTAAGTGGTTGATGGCCTTTCAAAATTACTTGTTTCTTTTTAATTTTCTATTACAACAAAAATAAAATTATTTATCTAAAACTGATTTGTTAAACATTTCATCTTAGATCTGTAGTCAAGTTTTATAATAAAATGACATAGGCTTAATTTTGTTAAACATTTATGTTTTTATCTATAATCTTCGATGAAACTACCTAGCTAAACAGCTAAAGCTGATTTGTTAAACATTTCATCTCAAATCTGTAGTTGAGTTTTATAATAAAATGACATAGGCTTAATTTTGTTAAACATATATGATTTTATCTATAATCTTCGATCAAACTACCTAACTAAATAGCTAATGCTATTTATTATTAATTCTTTAAAATTTGTTAGGTTGATGCAGCCCAACCTATTTGGGCTAATGAATCATTTTAAAAGTGGCCCGTTATGCAAACCAACCTGGGCTGGTCATGGGTTAAATTCTATCTCTATGCATCGAATGAATAATAAATTAATAATGGAACATAACAAAATACGTGTTTCTATTTACAATCAAAGTAGTGAACATAAATTCACAAAAATTGTATAGGCATCTTACATGAAAACATAATCAAATAAATTGTATATTGATAATTAAAAAAAAAAATTAGTAATGTAATTACAAGGATTAACAACACTCCATCAACTATCATTGTGAGGAAAATTTTCACTTATTCAGACTTGCACAATTGTGTCATGATAAGAAAACAAAAAAGAATCGAAATCGAGATAGTAACATGTTTACTTGATCTGTTGTTCTACTTTGGCTCGAATCTTTTCTTCCAAAACCGATATCTCTGTTTCGAGGCTAAACATTCTGTTGAGAGCGTGCATATTCTCAAGGGTCTCATCCAAAGTTCGGTCATCGCTTCCATCATATCTCAAGTGCTGCAACGGACCGTGAAGAAGCTTGTTCACAATACCACGACTCAGTGCTTCAATGGCTTTTTTTGTGTTATTGTTTACGTTATCACCCATTTTCGCCAAGCATTTCTCTAGATCGCTAGCTCTGATTCTTTCAGCGTAAGCCCTCAGTTTCCTGATGGTGGGAACAGTTTCGAGCGAATCTCTCCACGCTTCAAACAATTTTAATTCTTCGTCGATAATCGATTGTGCTTCCATTGCTTTACGGAGTCTGTCTTCTCTGTTGGCAGCCACCACTTCCTTGAGATCATCCACGTTGTATGCTTTTGTATTCTCGAGATCCTTAACACAAGAACCCACGTTTCTCGGAACGGATATATCGATGAAAAGACGGTTACCTCCGATGTCAGCTCTCACAGGAGGAAGATCAATCACATGTTCCTTTAGTAATAAAGGAGTTTCGGATGCAGTGCTGGTGAAGATCACATCTGCTTCAGCAGCGCAAGTTATCATATCATCAAGTGGTTTGTACATGATTTCGATATCCTTAAACTCCTCACGAAGCGCTTCCACCCTCTCTACGGAACGATTCACGACAACCATTTTCGTGCACCCTTTTGACACTAAGTGCTTGATCACAAGCTTCCCCATTTTGCCTGCTCCTATGAGTAAAACCCGAGCAGTCAAATGGGCCGATTCTGGAAGCTTCATCAATGCCAATTCCACTGCAGCCGAGCTTACAGAAACTGCTCCTTCTGCAATCTTTGTTTCTGTTCTGACCCTTTTCCCGACCATGATCGCATGCTTAAACAGCCCACTGATATTCCTCCCGAACCCTGTGACTCCTTGACTAACTTTAGCGACTTGTTTCACTTGAGAAAGAATTTGTCCTTCTCCAAGAACCAACGACTCGAGACCTGCTGACACTTGAAAGATGTGGCGTATTGCGTCTTTGTTATATAACAGGAAACGGTGATCAGCAATATCTGACACTGGGATCCCGCCGGTCTGTATTTACATAAAAACATCACGAGCAAGTCATATTCTAATCTATGAAATGATCAACTACAAAAGAAAAACTTAATATTTTACAAACCGCTTCTGATTATCCAGTGGCCAAGGTTAACATCGAAAAAACTCCAATCAACTTTTTTTATTTCCAATTAAGTGCCATTTTTTTATTGTCTAAATCTCTAAACTAAATTTGTGTTTTTCAAAATGCATATTTGATCTATTTGACCAGTTACCAAACAAATAATCTTGGTCTGTTTACTTAATTAATGTTGGAAAAAACCCACTATTTTTTCATATTTTAGTGATCAAGTCTCTAAACTCTTTGTTTCGGTTAATCTTGAGCCGGTCAAAAATATATATTTTTGAATAAGACAAATATAGTTTTGGGACTTAAACAATTAGGGGGCATTTGGTTCACAGTTTTTTATTCATAGGATTTGCATTCTGTTAAAAAATGTGCATTATGCAGCATTTTTCATTTTTTAGGATTTTGTCAAAGAATTTGAATTATCTTTTAGCGAAAATTTGTTAATCTGAAAAATACAAGGTAACCGGGATTTAAAATCCTAGATTCCTAGGGGGAGACTGAGTGTTTAAATAACAAAGAAGGATGAGATTTAAAAATTCTGGAAGATCCTTACTGAAATCTGCGAACTAAACACAGGATTTTAAGAGTGAATCCTAGGAAATCTACGAACCAAACATCCCCTTAGAAAAAAAAATTTATGGACTTAATTAAGAAAATGAGAAAAGATGATTTGATTTTTTCAATATTAACCCTTATTTATGTCTACTATTTGCATAAGTAATTAGCAGCTTTAAAACTCAAATACAGTGATAAGCAGCTTCAGAGCTCAATCCCAAACACATCAATTATCAAAACAGACATCCAAACAACCCATAACATGAAGAAAAAGGAAGTACCTTTGACATCCATTCGGTGACCTCTTTTACTCCTCTATGTTGAGACAAAGCTACAACATAAATTTCCATCCGATTGCACGTGCATAGAACAGCAGCTTCCTCTATGTGGTTCAACGCACAAAGCTCTTTGATTGCTCTCGGCCACTCGGCTTCAGGAATTGCAAGTTTTTCACGCATTTCTACAGGAGTGGTATGTATACTAAGCCCAATTACCATAATGCTACTCTTTTCCTTTGTATACCCTGATCATACCGTAAAGCACGAAAACAATATCATAAGCAAGAAAAATATCGTGGGCGTGTTTGCAAATTAATTGTGGCCATCCATTCTCATAGAACTCATAAAGATCAATCCTGTTTATATGGCAAACCTTAATTAAAATTATAATACGTATGTGTTTGAGGAAAAGCTGAATTATCACTTATTAGGTAAGTAATCTATCTCATGAACAAAAGCTTATATGGTATCAAAATGTTAGTAAATGATCGGGTTTATATAGTAGAACCACATTTTTTCTTATTCATTTGTCATCATAGTTTCAAATTTTGTGTAACTTAATATTCAGTTTCATAAGTAAAAGTTACACCTAATATATGTTTGAACATTTTGGTTACTAAAGAAGATTAAAATTCTGACTAAAACATAAAAATGACAAATTATCCAAAAATATAACATAAATTATAAATTTTGAAAGGGTTGCTATTGAAAAAACTCTATTAACTTTCTTTATTTTCGTGATTAAATGCTTAAACTTTTTTTCTTATTGTTCAACTTTCTAAAATATTTTTGTGTTATTCAAAAATGTATATTTGACGTGTTTGATCAGTTGTTAACCCTTAGTTTTTTATTTGATAATGTTGGAAAAAACTCATTGTCTTCCCATATTTCAACGATTAAGTCTTTAAACTTTTTATTTTATCAGTTGTATTTCCTGCTAATCCGGTAGCAGCTCAAAAATATATATAGTTTTGGATATATAGTTTTGGATAAAACATACATAGTTTAGTACTTAAACAATTGAAAAAAAAATTATTGGGGGATTGCTTAAAAAGCAAGCAACTTTTCTCTTTTTACTTGCAATAGCAATCTCGTAAATTTTGACCGAATTAATGAAATCAACTCTTGGTAACCCAATGTATAACCTTTTTTTACCGGTTATATAATCGGGAATGAACAAAGAGTTAGTTACTTTGTTTGGGACAAAATTTGCAAGATTGCTATAACAAGGAAAAAAAAAAGTTAGTTTGCTATTTTGAGCAATTCTCCCATTGTCAATTTTAACATCTGATGATAAAGGTAACTTGAGATTTTTTTAGCCGGAAAATGATTACAAATTTAAAATTGACAAAAAAGTAATCTATATCTATTAATAAAAAAAAAATAATTCGTGACACGTGTCACTTTCTCAGCTCTCCTGATTTTTGTTTTCCAGCTCATTTTGCCTAAATTTACATAATTGATTTTAAGAAAACCAATGATTTTAAATAAAGTAAAAGATTACTCATTTTATTAATGATTTAAATACTTCCTAATTTAACCTCTAATTTACCTAAAATGTTTTATCAAGAATTATATAATTGATTTATTAAACTATTTTTTTTATTTCAAACTTTAAATTAAATGTTTCATGTTTCAATCCTAATTATAATTTATATAAAATAAATAATAATAAGGGTTTATTATGAAAAAAACCAACATGTTTTCATGTTTTTTTTTTTTTTGCGTTTTCGTCCCTCCATGTTAATTTTTACATAAAAGTTCTCAAGTTAATTTTTTCTTCTTAGTTTAGTGAAAATTGGATATTAGAACTTGTTTTTCAGTTTTTAAAAACCCGGTTCACAAATTATAACCGGGGTCTAATGTCCAAATTTCACTAAATCAAAAATGAAAAATTAACTAACATGTTTTTTATGGAAAAAAATAACATTGATGGACGAAAACGCAAAAAACGTGAAAACATGTTGATTTTTTTCATAAAAACCGTAATAAGTAACTTTACTTATTTCTCATGATATCATGTGTCATCACCAGCAATTTACACGTGACATATCATATTCTAGAATAACAAATAATATCTGCATCGTATCTTTCTAAATTTACATATAACATAATAAGATTTAAAATCAATTAAACCAAAAATTCATATTTAAATATTTGATAACCATAGCATAATAGAAAGTTTAAAGATGATAATAAAAAAAAAACATAATATTTTTCATATATATATTTAGAATTCTAAAAAAATTATAATTTATGTCAAATAATAATATAATTCTTATATTTTTTTTAATAAAATTAATATTTTTATGTTTTAATTCTTAGTTTGTAGTATGTATTTAATATAAACAACTATATATTAAAACATCCGCGTATTACGCGGGTAATAAACTAGTGGATGACTAATTATGAATATAAAATCTGAATTTCATTATTCTTTTCTTGGCAATGAAAAACATTTTATTATTTTTTCTCAATCTGAAAATTTAAAAAGGTTCAATCAATTTTTATAAACATAGATATCTTCACTTGTAAGGTACAAAAAAATTCTGCGACTAAAATAGATTAATCAAAAAACCAGCAAAATCAAAAAAGTTCTGCGACTAAATGATATCATACACGAGTAAAAGTGTAAAACCTATATTTGAATGGTTAATTAACGTTATTGTGGTTAAATTTTGCAATTAAATACTAAAATGCAGTTGTTTCTATCTGAGATAAAGTAAACGCAACTGAAGAAATTGAAACCCATAGAAAAATTGGGGCGTGTTGATGTTTACTTACGGTCAGCTGCGGAGGTTTTCAGCTGTTCAAGAGCAGAGATACTTGAAGCATTTCCTGATGAATTCTCAACGACAACATCGGATGAAGAAGAAGATGATTCGATCCTAAAGTTTCCTCTGTAAATTAGGGTGGTTGTTTTTCGAGGTTTTGAGGAAATCCCAATTTGAAAATGAGGATTTGGTGGAGATGAAGCAGGAGGAGTAGTAGTGGCATTGCTGAGGAAGAGAGATTCAAGCTTTGCGCCCGCAAAACCACTTGATACCGCCATTGCTGAGCTCAAGAAGAATCTCAAGGGGATTTTTGAAAACGAGAAATTGGGTTCGTTGGCGATGAAATAGAGAGAATTGGGGAGGGCCAGGAGAAAGGATTTCAATGGAATTTGATTGGCGGATGATGTCCACGTTTTATCCACACTCTCATCTCCGTTTTCACCATCAATATTAACATTTTATATATTTAATTTGGGTCCATCACAAACATTATTTTTTAATCAAAGTTTGGTACCATAAAGAGTAGGGAATAAAATCAAGTTTTTTTTAGGGAAAGTCTAAAAATGTTTTTAGGGAAAGTCTAAAATGTACCCCTAATAATCTGAATGGACCCTTTTTTTCTTTTTTAAACATACTTATTACACAATAATTTTATGGACCTCTTTTTCTTTTTTTAAACCTAATCATTACACAATGATTATATATACATAATTACTACACAATAATTATCTAAAATGTTTTTATTTGTTTTATATAATTATTAGGTATTATTACACAATAATACAATAAATCTAATAATTTGCATTATCAATCACAAGGCATTAAATTAATAGTTTTTTTATAAAGTCATTTAACAAAGACGAGACAAAATTTAATTAAGAAACGACAAAAAAATTTTCATTCTATCAAACTCACAAACATTGTTTCATTCCTGTGGGCTTCTTTATAAGCGAATAACCAATCTCTATGCATTTCTTCTCACTCACTTAAATTTTTTTCTTTTTCTTATTGGAAACCCATAAACTTCCGGCATCGGATGCCACTCCTCTAAATCAACCTTAACAAAATGGTTGTCATGTACAAATGCAATTGTGATTGATTGGTTATGTTCGGGATGCAATGGTTTTGACCTAAGTGGAAAATATGTCCTGCAAAGCAAAGTGAAGCTGATAAGAAATAAACAATGCAGTTATACTTATTCGTAATCAAAGGACCAGTGTGAGGCATCCATATCCAATGTCTATCTGGTGCAATACCGGAACCAAAGAAATTAAAAGACTCTTCCAGACGTTTGTAGTCACAACTATAAATCGCTTCATATTGTTTTTTGTTGTCATGTAGCTCTTGTAATAGCTCATTACGATTGCAACCCATTCGTCTTGTAGTCGACCCATAACAACAGCTACCGATTGAAAGCCACAGTTTCCATCTCTCACAACATATTTGATCCCAACGTATGGTTGGAAAAAGGACGGAATTTCATGAATTAATGGATGTATATGGCGCATTGATACCTACATAAAGTTGACAATAAGAACTCAACTTATCATTCATCCAATCAACCGAATATATAATAAAATAATATCAAACATTATACCTGGATTGATGGCCTGATGATAATAAAATTCTTCTTGTCATGAAGCTTCAGGGTAAATATATCCACACTATGTTGAAGGGCCCGCTTCCTAACATTTATCATGTAAGCTAAACTCATTTGATGAAAGATTATAAATAAATAACATTTATCGTCGGCGTCGGCACTAGCACCAGTACCAGCACCGCCTCTCTCTCACTCTCTCTTTCTCTCTCTCTCTCGCTCTCTGTCACAGCCACCGCCACCGCGTCTCTCTCTTGCTCTCTGTCACAGCCACCGCCACCGCCTCTCTCTCTCTCGCTTTCTGTCACATCCACCGCCACCGCCTCTCTCTCTCTTTCTCGCTCTCTGTCACAGCCACCGCCACCTCCTTTCTCTCTCTCTGTCACGCCATCGCCCTCTCTCTCATGCCCTCTCTCTCTCTCTCTGTGACATTCACGAGTTGGAGACCACGCCGCCGCCACCGCCTCATCGACCGCCATTTCAAGGTAAGTCTAAAAAGAAAAGCAAAGAACAAGAAACCTAGCTAGGGTTTTCATAGGTGGGCTATAGATACATCATACATACAAATATGGTATAGATATATGGGGTGCATCATCTCTCACTTGATCTTGTGTGTGTGTAAAATCATAAATCAATCTCTGGTCAAAACATAGATACTGCTTTGTATTTGATTTCAATAGAGTGGTGTTTGCTTTTGATACCTCAACTTTACTGTCAGGTAGTCGCCGGAAGTTCTGTGGTCGTCGCCGGAAGTTCTGTCGCAGTCGTCGGAAGTTCAGCCGGAATGGACGGAGTTTACTCAAAAAATTACTGTAATCTATTTGACTCTCCTTAAAGAAATTACCATTTATATTGTATTAGTATCCGTTTTTTTTGTTGTTTTTAATTTCCAAGGATATGTGCCTTTTTTTTATTTTGACTTTATTCTATACTTTATCTTGAAAAGAGACATTATCTAGAAAAAGGAAATTTTGACTCAATGGCATTAAAAATCTGCTTTGATTATGCAAAAATATTAATTACATTTGACTTAGGGTGTACATTTAGCATATACATGGTGTCCATTTAGCAGGACCCTTTTTTTAACCTAATTATACGTGAATAAATATTGATAAAAGGATATCAATCTATACTATTAAATTAGTAACTAATATGTCGCATGTCGTTCTCTCCGTTGATTTGTCACATGTCACCCTCTTCTTTTACCACTTTATTTACTTTAAATTTTAAAACAAATTAAATCTATCCAAATATAATATGATTAATTTAATAACTAATTAACTAAATTAAACAAACTCTATTATTCTTATAATTATTATATTATACATATTTATAAATATTTATTTTAAGATTAACCCATGTAATACATGGGTATTAGAAAACATAAGATGGTAAATTGAGGTACGGTGATGTAACCTGTGGTGAGGCTAGTAAAGTTGATGGTGGTTATTTATGAGTATTCAAGATTCAAGAGCAAAGCATAATAAATTCTTTTGAGATCAACAATCATTTTTTCAGGGCATCTACTTTCGTGGCACTGTCTTCTGCTTGTTGTGTAGGTTTTCCCAGAATCAGCATCCCAATTTGGGGAGCTGGTAGCTGATCCTAGCACTAACGAATTGCTGCATTACACAGAGAAACCTGAAACTTTTGTATGTATTCGAGTAAAACGAACCACTTGACATATTAAACCGACAGTCATAAATTATTTTGGTGTATTTTTATGTTATACAGGTTAGTGACCATATCAATTGTGGTGTTTATGTATTCACATCGGAGATCTATACTGCCATTCAGGGTGTTTCCACACAACGAAAAGATAGAGGACAATAATAAGTATTTGCTGGTACAAAGATAATATGTGTGTTATTGTCATGTATGCCTCAACAAAGACCTGATTTGTCTATGTTGTTACACTTTCCATATTTATGTTTAAGATACTCCAACACTTAAATGTGTGGGCAAACTGAGGTATGAATGTATGATCTACAATTCTATATGCTATTTTCTTCTTAAGATAACAAGTGTCAAGAGTTCACTTCTGAAGTTGCTTGTTAAGAATCATTTGCTATACAATGACTTATAAAGCGTCTCTGAAAAGTTCTAAAAAATTGTCATGCAATACCCTACTTTAAATTCAAGGAAATGTTTCTTGCACTCAATGATTAGTATCGAAGTGCTTTTTACTCCTTTGTAGTATTTCATCATTGTAGTGTAATGCAACCTGAAATCTGTTAATTGCCTTGCAGCTAATTTAAGACGTCAATCCTGCCTTGAAGCTCTACAGTCTGCAATAAGGTACTAATATAGTGATGCAAGATCATAATATAGTTGATTACGCATTTAAATTGTGCAACCAGATTGTTTTTCCTTTTCTTTTTACTATTTGTGTAAGTTATAGTTCTCTGTTTTTGGATTGATGACGTTATCGATCATGTGATAGAGAAAGAAGTTATGACTATATTTAGCAAATAAAGGACTTAGCTATCTGAATTTGAGAACTTAGTTTATCTGTTTCAACATACAACTACATCTGACAGGAGTCTTCCTGCACGTTTTGTAAGATTGGATCAAGATATATTAAACCTTTTGCCGAAAAAAAGCAGTTGTACACATATGAAACCATGGACTTTTGGGAACAAATAAAAACACGTGGGTAAGCAGTCCTTAGTCCTTGGAAGTGTTCATAAAAAATTCTTTATTTACGCCGTAAACCAAGTTAGTGCCAGTCCATAATGATGTTGTCATTCCTTGTTCACGTGTATGCAGTATGTCCTTGAAGTGGACCACGCCAGCATGTTTGTTGTCGACATGACATAAAGACGCTGTTCTCCTCTGTAAACTCTTCGGCTTAGTCCACTGCAGTCACCGCTCCTTCTGGCGGTGCAAGTGGGCGGCAAGTGCTCCATGGTAAACCCTGATTCTTACATTAAATCCAACGTAGATGGGTTCGTAAAGTTAAAGTGAAGTGAAGATAGACATTACAATTCTATTTATTTACTTTTCTATTGATTGAAGAGGTGAATTGAAGATTGATTCTTCTGTATTTTGTTATTTTTCAGGTTGAATTAAAAGATTGATTCTCTTTCACCTCTCGATCTCTAATCGCTCCTCTATCCCAACAGATTTTGCCACTAAAAAGCTTGATTTAAAGATCTGGTTCATGAAAGGGTTTTGAAGGTATTCAAATAGTTTTCTAATCTTGTTAAGGTTTCTTCTAGGGTTTTTGTATTGCATTCTCGATCTTGTTCTTGATTCACCGTTGGTTTTCATGATCGGTAATGAAAGGGTTTCCAAATCCCACTACCTTCAGTCAATGTTTGTACACTTGTATGCATATGTGTGTCCTGGGATACAAGAGTTGGCTTTGCGTCCATCTGGTGGGGTTTCGATTGGAAGAAGAATGGAAGGGGAGGATTGTGACTGATTTTAAAGATGCTTATGAAGATGATGATATGGATGATAGTGGAGTTGCTAGGGCTAAAAAGATGAGGAGAGGAGGAGAGGTGCTGGAGATGTGCTTGATGCTTATGCATCGTACGGTGGCACGTCTGGTTCTTGTGGGAAATCACATTGTGGTCAGTAATTTTTGTTAATTTAATCTTCTGCAATTAGTTGTGTTTGAATAAATGAAAGAATGAAATATAAACACACATGCCCGAGGTGTAAAATTTATATTTTTGAATGTGTTAATGTTGAAATTCAAAATAATGCCTAAAATTATGATACTTTCTACCTAACATAAATGAATTTGGTTTTCTGTCAGCTTCTTATTGATTTGTATCTTCACTTTTTTTTGTTATTAGTATAATCAAAATCAACAAATTGTGTTTTACAGTGTTATTTTTAATGTGTGATATATGATTTTCACTTACTTTTGCTCCTGTATTCTCGTTGATCAGAACTATCAATTATTATTTAATGAGAACTGTTAATTATTATTTCAGTGTTTATATCAAAGCTTATCTTTATAATTATTCTTGATATATACTTTTGATTCGGAGAAAATAGGTTTATGAGTGATTTCTCTCTAAATTAATTTCAAATATATTTCTTGATTCTACGTCTTCAACAAGATGATCATCATATAGACAAAAAAACAATTCAACATAGTCAACTCACTCGAAACACCTTGAAATGATCAAATGAACTTTATTTTCCCACAAATCCTTGAGTTGTTCATTTGTTCATGTGGATTATGATACAACCTTTCTATCAGCCTGAGGCCTCTTAGTAAGCAAACTTACCCATGACAGTTATGTGGATAATGCTCAACCACTTTATAACCATCAATTTTGATCAACGGGCTTCTTGATGATGAAAATTGAGAAGTGAAATTAGAAAACTACGGTTACTCTCTAAACATCAATTTCTTATGTGTGTGTTGCTGTGAAGGAACTATGGTTCCTCGAAAACCATGGACATGTTGTTTTAGCATACCCTTCACACATTCTGTTCTACCGAATCAGTAGTACAGAATTTCGTTGTTTGGTTGATGTTCCTGGTCAAAAGGTGCCCTCCATTTCAAATGGCGACTTGTCCTCAAGTATGAATAGACCCTTGAATTTTGGCAACATAGAGTAGAAAATTGGAATTGTTGGATACTTTTAAGATAAAACAGCTTTATTCTTCATTTTCTTAGTAGCACTGGTTTTTTCTTATGTAGATCCCTCCAAAACTGCAAGATACTTTTGTAGCAGCAGTTGAAAAAGGAAAGATAAGGAAAATGCCCAACAGAAGCATGCTTGTTGCTCCTCACCTTACTCCATTAAACATCACCCAGTTGCTTCATGTTTAGGTAAAATGTTCTTTTTAAATGTTTTTATGATACATTTTGGCGTGATTTGTATTATTAAAATTTTCTCTAATTGGAGCTACTTTAGTTAGTGGCTGTAATTGTGCTGTAATTTCATCATTTTACTTGCTAAATGCTTACGCAACGTGTTATGTATTAAATATTATAAATACCATCCGACGAAGATATATATCAAAATCTTATGGTCATGGTGGACCAACTCAATCAACTACATGTTTCGGTGATGACAAACGTATTTATATTTGTAATTACAATTACGAGTGTGCAAAACATAGAAATAGAATTTTGAAGGAGACATGTTGATGATTTCAGCTTGTAGCAAAGACAAAATCATGCAGTAAGATTAGGTTACGAATATAATAATGAGAACATCATACTTTCAAAAATTCAAAATGTTTGTTTTGAGTTAAACAAGTGTTAGGCACAAAAAGGCCTCAGTCAAACCTGTTCTGCATCTGAGGGGGAGATTATTAATCAAACCTGTTGATGCACTTGATGGGTAAAAGTTAAGGCCTGTTTATGCCTTAATAATTCCTAAAAAGTGATTTGCAATATCAGTCCAAAGCTGTTTTATATGTTGCATGTGTTGCAACTAAGACAGTTTGTCCAAGCTGCTCTGTCTGCTGAACAGGCTGGACATAAATTGTCTACGCTGCTCTACACTGGTGAGCAACTTGGGCATCTTACAAGTGTTCTGTTCTTTGTGAACAGAACCTGTTCTTTGTGAACAGGCTAAACACTTTATGGAATGTGTTTCCAAGTCCTCATGTATTGTTTTTGACTACAAGATCAGTTTACAAAGTCGAAGACAAAGTGGAAATCAGAACTGCTCAGCCTGCCCAAGCTGTTCTGTTACATGAAGACAAAAGGTTATTTGAAAAAGGGTGACAGACCTTTTTCTTATATCAAAATAGGCCTTTACAAGGAAGAAAGACGCAAAGTTGACATTCCTTATTTAGTTAAAGGCAATGCAACAGTAGACAAAGTGAAAAGACAAAAGTTCTGCACACAAGAAGACAAGTCTGCTTTTCAGAAAGTGCAGAAAAGGTTATGTTGTCTTTTCAACAAGACTTCTCCTTTTTCATTTCGTCCAATGAAGAAACTTCTCTTAGATCCTCTGAGTGAGTATAAAAGGAAGCTTCTAAGGACAGAAAGATCAAGCCAAAAAAGCTAAGTGCTGAAGCCAAGAGTGAACGTGCAAGTGTGTTTTTCATGCATGCAAGTCTGCCTGTGTAATA
Organism: Centrapalus pauciflorus; assembly: GCA_020465985.1. Lineage (NCBI taxonomy): Eukaryota > Viridiplantae > Streptophyta > Magnoliopsida > Asterales > Asteraceae > Centrapalus > Centrapalus pauciflorus. Next base: position 860,466 of record JAANYP010004596.1, on the reverse strand, counting down.
CAGTTTCTTTGTGTCTAAGCTATTCTACATAAGTTATCCCTCTAAGTCTTGTAAACACAGTGAGTGCTTCTTAGTGAGTGTATTCATTGTAATCTAGTTTGAGTCTGTCTTAGACTAGTGAACATACTGTTGTATCTGTCATCTCAGCTTGAACCTTTCCGCATTCAAGCTTGTTTGTAATTAACAATTTGTTGATAATACATACAAACATTGAGAAAATAGTGTGTAGTTTTTAAAAAAGCTGTATTCACCCCCCTCTACAGCTTAAAGCTATATACTTTGGGAACCTCTCGGGACCTACAACTGGTATCAGAGCAGTTTAGAGTGTGCGTCATTCTAGATCTCTCATTCTCCCAAGTTTCCATGGACAACAGTGCTGCAAATTCCTCATACTATGACAATGGCTCAATGGGCAAACCTCCAAAGTTCAATCATCAGAACGTTTTTGGTTGGAAGTGCAGAATGATGCTCTACCTAGAGAATCTGGATGTACAACTACCAGAAATTGTAATGGAGGGTCCTTATGTGCCAACCTCTGTTACAACAATAACCCCTGCTGTTGAAGGAGCAGCTCCTGAGATCAGAACATTTGAGAAAGCAAAAGCTCAATGGTCTGATGAAGACAAAAGATTGGTGGCTCTTGATGCAAAGGCCAGAAACAATCTGGTCATCTCCTTGCCTGATGATGTGTTCAAACAGGTTGAGAAGATGAAGACTGCCAAGGAGATGTGGGATACTTTGTGTACCGTCTATGATGGACCCACAATCACACTGGATAACAGGATTAACAATCTTGTTAGACAGTATGAACTCTTCTTTGCAAAACCAAAGGAGACTCTCACAGAAACCTACACCAGGTTTACTGCTCTTGTGAATGATCTCAAAGCTGTTGGGATCACTAAGGACAGCCTTACTCTGGTGAACAAGTTTTTGGTCATCCTCCCTGAAGAATGGAATTACTTTTCAACAATTTTAAGAAATTCAGGTACAATTAGAAGTATGGATCTTTTCAACTTGTATGGATCTTTACTAAATGATGAATAGTCAAGGCAACAGAAGAGAAATGCCTTGGAGATGTCTAAAAGAGGTGCAGCCTTTGTGGCTAATGTGAGACAGTCTGTGAGTCAGGTGAGTGATGTGTTCACTCAACCTGATCAACAGGATGATGACAAGGAGGAGGTGTCAGATGAGGAAGATAATGCAGATCTTGCTGAACAGGATGATGAGCAAATGATAGCTATGCTTGTCAAAAGGTTCAACAAGAAAAGGTTTGGAAGAAACATGCTACAAGGAAGTTCAGGTGCTGTCAAAAAGAAGGCATTTGATAAATCCAAGGCTGAGTGCTTCAAATGTGGCAAAACTGGTCATATAGCTGCTGACTGTGTGTCAAAAGCTGTTGGTCAGTCATCCAAACCATACAAGACAAACAAGGATGATGGTTATAGGGTTAAGTACCTTATGACCATGGCTAAGCTGAGGAAGTTGGAAAACTCAGTGGGTTCCAACCGCCAAAAGGGACTCATGGCAGAGACTTGTGACTGGGTGGAATCTGATTCATCATCGGATGAAGAAGACAATCAATGTCTGATGGCCAACACTGATGTCCCATCAACAAGCAGTTTCAAACAGGATATGGCTGAAGCTGAAGCTTTCAGCAGCTTAGAGAACTGGAATCCTACAATGATGTATAAGGTACAAAATTTTATGGCTTACAGTTCTGAAGAAAAAAGATTAAGATGTTTGAATATATAAAGCATGCTAAGCTTCAAAAGATAGTTGACTCTTGGTGCCAATCTGCACAAAAAGTCAGCCATTGTATAAGTCAACAGATCCCTGCACAAATTCAAGCCTATCTTGGAGGGGATCTTGATACATCAGCTTCCATTGTTGAGATTAATAATCTGAAAGAAGATTTATCCACTCTTGGTGAGCTTCCAAACACTTTTGTTCAAAAAGTGAATGGTAAACTAATCTCAACAAACAGGTTTGTCAGGCCTCAAAATACTGACAGCTCATGTGAACCTAGCTCAAAAGCTGGTGTTGGAATATGTTCTCCATCAATCCAGCCTGCTAAGTGCTCTGCTGATTCACACAAGCAAAAGAAAGGAAAACATGTCCAAACTACAGCTGTGGATACTAAACCTGTTGACAAAACAGGTTCTGGGTCCAAAGCTGATGGTAAAAGGCATAATAATCCTTTTGATGCTAAACATTTTGAAAACAAGTTTTCAAAAGTTAAGCAGTCTGTTTTCAACAAGGGCAAGTCTCATGTTGAAAGCAAACCTGCTGTGATTTCTAATAAGTTTTCTAATCATAGTGGTAAACTGGTTTTAAATGAGAATAAGTTTTTCAAAACCAGAAATTATGATTATGCTGATAGGCAGCATAAATCACATCTCAGTAGGGGCAAAGGCAAAGCCATTGCTCAGTCTGAGAAACTTGGGAATAAGTTCCCCAAACCTGTGGAAGTTCAAAAGCCAATTAAGCTTCCTGTCTTTGACATTTGTCCTCCTAAAAAGAGGAAAGAAGAGACAAACAAAGCTGTGGCTATTGAACCCTCCACTCAAGCTGTTGATTCATCAAATAATAATAAGTTTGCTAAACCTGCTAACAGAATCAACAAAAATAACTCAGAATGTGTTTCTGAAAGTTCCTCTTCCAAAAATTCTAAAAAGAGAAAATGTTATAAATGTGGGAAGAAGACACATCTGGCCAAGGACTGTCCTGAATCTGAGGACATGAGGCCTGTTGACTCTGATGGTTCTCTCACAGCTGTTACAAGCAGTGTTGGAAACATCTCAGTCAATAAAAATGGTATCCAAGCTGACACCATTCAAATTGGGAATATTAGTGTGGATATTATAAGTCCATCAACAAATGTTGATGAAGTAGGAGAACTCATCTCTGTGATGAGTTCCCCTAAAAATGACTAATATTTCTCTTATCACTCTGCAGGAAAAACAACCTTCCCAGGTTTGGTACTTGGACAGTGGCTGCTCAGGGCACATGACAGGTTGTAAAGAATTGCTGAGTGATCTCAGGCCTGAAAAAGGGCCAAAAGTCACATTTGGTGACAATGTACAGGGATCTACTGAGGGATATGGAACCCTTAAAGCTGGTGCTGCAGTGTTCAAAAGAGTAGCCTATGTGGTTGGGCTAAAACATAACCTGGTTAGCATAAGCCAACTGTGTGATGCTGGCAACAAGGTTAAATTTGATGAGCACCTGGGTTACATATTGGATCCCCAAGGCAAAGTTGTGCTATGTGCTCAACGAAAGAAAGGTGTATATGTTGTGGACATGCAATCTGCTGATCCCACAACTGAAACCTGCTTTCTCACAAGAACAAATGCAGACTTAAACTGGTTATGGTACAAAAGGCTGTCACATCTGAACTTCAAGAACATCAATAAACTCTGTAAGAAAGAGTTGGTGACAGGTTTGCCTTCTATAACCTTTGTTAAAGATAAACTCTGCACAGCTTGTGAGAAAGGCAAGCAGAGGAAAACATCTTTTAAATCCAAACATAATTTCTCTATTGATACTCCACTCTTCTTAATCCACATGGACTTATTTGGACCTGTAAATGTCCCAAGTCTAGGAGGAAGAAGATACACTCTAGTAATGGTTGATGAGTTCTCCAGGTACACATGGGTGATCTTTCTGAAGAGCAAAGGAGAGGCTGCTAGAGAAATTATTGGATTTGTGAAAAAGATGGAGATGCTGAACTCTGCCCAAGTGAAGCAGCTAAGAAGTGATCGTGGTACTGAATTCAGAAACAGTACTCTTGAAGACTTCTGTGAAGAGAAAGGAATCACTCAAAATTTTTCAGCTGTAAGGACTCCACAACAAAATGGAGTTGCTGAAAGGAGAAACAGAACTCTCATTGAAGCTGCTAGAACCATGCTGTGTGCATCAGGTTTACCTTCATCATTCTGGGCTGAAGCTGTCAACACTGTCTGCTTCACCCAAAACAGATCCTTAGTGGTGAAAAGGTTGAACAAGACTCCTTATGAGCTGCTCAAAGGGAGGAAGCCAAATGTCAGTTACTTCCATGTGTTTGGGTGTCCCTGCTTCATTCTGAATCAAAGGACCAACTGACAAAGTTTGAACCTAAAGCTGATGAAGGTGTGTTTGTTGGCTACTCTGCTATCTCCAAAGCCTACAGAGTATACAACAACAAAAGAAAGGTGATAGATGAATCTATAAATGTCACATTTGAAGAGTCCAAGAATGCTTCCACCAAAGCTGTTCCTGAATCAGTTTTAGGAGAACTTAACTTTGATGATCTGATGCATTCAAACAATGAAGAGGACTCAAAAGCTTCCACTACACCCAGTGTGGAACCTGTTAATCATGATGGGCATAATGATGATTATGTCAATACATCCTGTGTGAATAAGTGTACTGACTTAATTACAACTGCATGTCCTGAACCTATCAATGCTGATTTTCCTAGTTCTTCTGCTGATATGTTCAACAGTGGTCAGACATGTTCAACAAGTGAACAGGCTCAAGGCAACAGTGTGTCTGAAAATCTTGAGAACTGTTCAACAGGACCTATTGAAGATGATAACAACTCAGGTGAATCATCATTGAAAAATGATCCTAAGTGGATCAGGTGTCACCCCAATGATCAAATAATTGGTGACATCAACAAAGGGATACAAACACGTTGGGACAGCTTAGGGAACTTCTGTATGTTCTCTAGCTTTGTTTCACTAATGGAGCCAAAGAAGGTTGATGAAGCACTAAAAGATGCCAATTGGATCACTGCCATGCAAGAAGAGCTCAATCAGTTTGAGAGAAACAATGTATGGAAGCTGGTTCCTGCTCCTAAAGGTAAAACCATAATTGGCACTAAATGGGTTTTCAGGAATAAGATGGATGAACAAGGTCATGTCATTAGAAAAAAGGCAAGACTGGTTGCTCAGGGCTACAGACAGGAGGAAGGAATTGATTATGATGAAACATTTGCTCCTATGGCCAGGCTAGAAGCAATTCGTTTGTATCTAGCCTACGCTGCTCATAAGAGCATCAAGGTATTTCAAATGGATGTGAAGAGTGCATTTTTGAATGGGAAGCTGCAAGAAGAAGTTTATGTCAAGCAGCCTCCAGGTTTTGAAAATGAACAACATCCAGGTTTTGTCTATAAGTTGGACAAAGCTCTCTATGGTCTCAAACAAGCCCCTAGAGCCTGGTATGACACTCTTACTGAATTCCTTATGTGCAATGGGTATTCCAGAGGTAAAGTGGATACTACACTGTTCATAAAGAAAGTGAAATCTGACATTATGCTTGTTCAAATTTATGTGGATGATATAATATTTGGTTCTACAAATGAGCAGTTGTGCAAGAATTTTTCATTACTCATGAAATCCAAGTATGAAATGAGTATGATGGGGGAACTTACTTTCTTCACCAAACCTCTGGATGAAACAAGGTTTAATTACCTTGTCAGCAAGCTGGGCATGTTAAACAAGAGTGACTAAGTGTTTCTCAAAGGTCTAAGAATTTGTGTGTTTCACACTGCTCAAGTTTCTCAGAACAGCTTAGACAGAACACGTTATACATGTTCTGTACTTAGTCATTTGTCTGAAAAACTTGAACAGCTTGAGCATACAACAGGCTGAACAAAAACAGTTTACTCGTCCAGCCTGCTCTGATGGTCCAATCTTCAACCTGTTCACTTCTTCACACTGTCTTACAAGCCATTGTCTTGTAACCTGTTCAACTATTGAACACAACCTGCTCTTACAAAAGAGAGCAGGCTGGAGGCACAGTTTGAAAAATGAACAGCTTGAAGATTAAACAGCTTGTGATGACCTTACTTATCACAGGTTTGACCAACAGCTTAGACCTACAATTTTAATTACCTTTCTTCAAACTTAAGTTACTTAATTAATGTTTTATTTAACTTAATTACTGCGGATAATGTGGGTTACGTGTGTTAGTGATTAAAAAGGACTCAAGTGGTCTGACAAACGGTCTGACATGGACAACCGTTCCGTTTTCCGTTAACGACTTTTTCAAATCAAACCGCCCAAAACTTTCTCTCTCATACACACTCACATTCAAATCCTATAAATACCTAACTACTGTTTCATCTTCGTCTTCCTCATCATTTCCAGAAATCCTCAAGAACCCTAAAAATCGACTAAGTGTCTTTTGCTTCTCCAAACCTCAAAACTTCCAAAATGGCTCACAGACCCAATCCCTTTCTTCAAGTGTTCGTTGGTGATGATGTTGTCAAACACTCATCAGTCACCACAATGCTGACCCTTAAACCCACAAACTACATTGCCAACCTTACAATCCCCAAAAACTATATGGGGAAAGGTTACGATCAAATGGTGGAGTTTCTGCAAGTTCATCCGTTGAACTATGCCATGACTGCTACTCCTGGTGTCCTGTACCAGGAGATGGTGTACGAGTTCTGGTACACTTGTGCCTACAACCCCAACACCAAAGTCATCAAGGGGACTATCCTCAATGGGACTCAGACCATTGAGATTACTGCTGATCTTCTCAGGGAGGTTCTTCATCTGCCTGTTGCTGAGTCATATGATATGCCCCAACCTGAAAACGAGCAAATGGGAAATTTGCTACGCTTCTGTGGTGTAGCAGATTCCAAAATTGGAGCAACGTTGTACAGGAAGGATTTGTCTCCTACCTACAGCTTTCTGTTTGCTTCTGTGATGATGAGCTTCAGCAGCAAAGTTGGTTCATTTGACCAACTGAGCAAAGATGAAGTCCCAATAGTCCTACAGCTAGTGGATGGGACTACCATTGATATGGCTAAGTGGATCTTTCTGAACTTGAGGAACCTGGTGCAGCAAGAGCCAAGACCAGCTGCTGTCCGATATCCCAGGTTTCTGAGCCTCATCTTCAAGCATCACTGTGGTGAGCATCTATACAACTCTCAGCCTTTACTTAAGTCTGCTGCATTCCCTGTCATAGGGAATAGAGTTTTCTATACCCCTATTCTACCCAATGAGCCTCCTCTGTCCACACCAATGAGGAGGTTGTTAGGATTGGTGGAAGGACCCTCTGCTGTGAGGGTGGATCCAGAAGCTGCTGCTCCCACAAGAAAATCCAAAGCCAGGTCCAAACTTGTTAAGAGGACCCTGGCAACTGCTGAAGCTGGGCCTGTGAAAAAGAAGGCCAAAACAGCTCAGACTGAGTCTGAACCTTTAGCCTCTGTGGCTGAGGGGGAGCAGACTCCTCACCCTGGTTCATTTGTTGAACCTCAAGCCTCTGTGGCTGGTGCCTCTGTGGCACCTGAGACTATGGAACAGGCCAACCCGCCTGTTTCTGACCCAGTCTCAAAACCTGTCCAGTCTGAACCCCTCATCTCCTCTCCACAATCACCCACTTCATCCTTTCACTATCAACGAAAATCCATCTCTAAAAAGAAACCAGCCAAAACAACTACCTCCTCTGTTCCCTCCCAACAGGGTTCAGTTGTAGAAGAAGCAACCCCTGCTACCTCTCCTATATTGGGAGAAGGTTCAGCCCAAATGGAGCATGCTTCACTCCAATCTGAGTCTACCCAGAGTCAGCCTAGACCCTCTGGTTCCTCCCAACAGGAACCAGTTGTACAAACGGAGATAGCCACATCAACTATCCCAGCCTCCCAACAGGTTGAGGATATTGAAAGACAGGAGTCCTCTCCACTCCATACTGAGTCCACACTGTCCCCCACTCAAATCTCCTCACACCCTGAGTCTGCACGAGGTGCACACGCTGCTGGTACAGACCAATCAGCAGCTCTGCCTCAAACTTCTGCTCCCCATGATACAGCTGTTCTACACCAAGCAGCTGCTGAGGGACCAACACCCCAAGCTGATGAACCTCAGGGATCATACCATCCCTCTGGTGAGGCTATTCCCTCCATGCAAACTCCATCAGCAGGTTTCACCACTGCTGATGTTGAAATGCATATCCCATCTCCCAATGATGAGGTGCTTTTAAACCAAGGCACTGCAGAGGGAACAACCACTGGTCTTCATGAGGATGTTGCAGCACAAGCAGCATCTGAACTCAACACCAACCCCTTCTCCTGGTGATGCAGCTACAGCCGCTGCTGAAGGACCCTTTGACCCCTCCAAGCCGGGCCATATTACTTTTGCCCAGGCTATGGAGCTTCTTTCAATTGTTTCTCTTCCCTCTCCATCACATCCCCCTACACCAGCCTCATCATCATCTTCTCCATCTACCCAATCTAAACAGTCAACCCATACACCTCCATCTCCCAAAGACCTGCCTTTGAAGGATCAGCTTTCCTTGCTGACCAACAAAGTTGGTTCTTTGGAAACTACCATGACCTCTCTACCCTCTCTTATTTCAGACTCTGTGTCTGAACAGCTTAAGGGGTTCTTTGATTCGTTCAAAGACTCCTTCCCTGCTACTCCACAAACAGATAATTCCCCACAGCTGATAGCACTCACTGCACAGCTGCAAACAGTGTCCAATTCCCTCTCCTCCATTCTTTCACTACAACAGGACTCTGTGTCCTCAATGACAGCCATTTCCCAACAGCTGTCATCTCTCCTCACCTCTTGCAATTCTACCCTTCCTGCTACTCTGGCCAGCTTGACCACCCTAATTGGCTCCCTATCTAATTCTATGTCATCAAACCTTGCTGATGTGCAAGATTCTCTCGAATTACATCTTGCACAGCTTCAAAGTTTGCTGTTCACAGCGTCTGATAGGGAAAACATTGTTAAGCTGACCTCCCTCGCTGATACACAATCCTCTTCTCTTCAAACCTGTCTTTCCCAGCTTGCAGAGGTTAAGGACAATTTGGCTTTCTTAGTGACTAGCCTTGTTGGCCCCAGGCCTGCTGCCAAAACTGCTGACAAGCCTGATGACTTTGTGTCTTCAGGCAGACCGGGTGTTAAAGGTGCTGGTCCATCTCCTTCAAAGGGGGAGAAGTCGTCTGCCTCTAAGACCAAGTCTAAGGGGGAGAAAACTTCCACTCCTAAGGAGAAACCAGTGCCTGCAGCACAAACTGGTCATCCAGCAGGAATCTCTGCAACAGGTACAGTAGAGGGTGCTTCTCATGCTGCTCAGTCTATTCAGGTTGAATCTCCAATCCCTGCTCAGTCTAAAGGGGAGGAATCCATTCCTGAGGGCAGGCCAAGCAGCAGAAGAAGGCATCTGATCCTAGAGGAAGAATAAGAAGAGGAGGAAAGTCCTCAAGCTGCTACCACTACAGCAGCTAAAGGAAAAGAAATAGCAGAAGAGGATCCCATACAGCAGAAACAAGCAGAAATTCAATTTCACAAAGCCAGGGCCAAAGAAATGGGTCTTCCTATGCACAAGTACTTTGAGTTTAGAGAAGAACAGCTTCAAGCCCTGGAAGTGCTTAGAAGAGAAGAAGAATCTGCCAAAGCTGCCAAATCATTTGCACTTCAAGAAGCAAAGAAAATTAAAATGTCTACTCTGGAAGTGCAAAAGAAAATATTGGAAGCTGCTAAGGGATCAGCAGGGGAGAAGGAAGCAGAGAAAGAAAAAGGTACTCTGGTCTCAGTGACCAAGCCTAAAGTGCCTCATGCAAGAGTTCCGTACCATTTTGACAACCTGGCAAAGAAAAAATTTCAAGATGTTGCTGAAAGAAGGCTTGCCAAGGAAGCAATTGTCAAAGCTGTCCCTATATCAAGAAAAGGCAGTCAGTGGAAGTTGAAGATAACAAGGATGGGTGCAGCAGGCCCTGAATTGGAAACATATGACTACACTGACGTAGCACAGATGGGGTACAGAGAGTGGATTGAATTGGCAGTTGCCCTAAGTGAGTCAAAGTCAGAAACGGCTAAGACAATCAGGGCATATGTCAAGAAACTGATGGAGAGAGTAAAGAACCTTGGCCTGATTTCCAAAGAAGCAAGTGAAGGTGTCTTGGTGACACATCCAAAAATTAAGGCCACGAGGACAAGGAAGGACACTGAAATGGAACTACTCCTTACACTGATTGAACAAGGCGATTATGGCATTGAAATGAAAGGAGTTGATCACAGCCTGCCTAGTGGAATAGAGTTTGAAGATGGCAAGATCATTGAAGAGCCTGAGCTGGGGGCATTTTTTGTAGATCCCTTAACTCAGAAGAAATGCTTTCAAAGAGCTTCAGATCTATACAAAGTTGATCTAAGATAACTTGTGGCCTTCAGACTTGCAGTTTCATTCAGGCAGTCTAGTAAGTGGAGAGCAGCCATCTGGGATCAGCTCAGAGGCTACTTTGAGAGAGGAGAACTTGAGGATCCCAAGTTCATGTTTAAAAGAAGTGAAATTCAAGAGCTTGAGGATACCAGAGAGCAACTTGAAAAGATGTTTGAAGGTGCCCCTCCAGTGTGATGAAGTCCATCTGCCATCTGGGCAGGTGAAGAATGGAAGCTGTCCATCAGTTGGACAGGCTTACCATTTCCTGCTCCCAACAAAAACAGTCCAATGTACATTAGTTGTACTCTATTTTACATATGTTGTAACTTCCTTTTATATTAGTAGTAATATACATTAGTACATTAGTTGTACTTTTGTAAGAACATGTGTTGTTCTAATGTAATTAAAAATCAGTGTATATATAAACTGATCTTTTACTTTATATTGATGTTGTAATTCTATTTCAACAAATGTATTGTAAGAATATATAGTGATTTTTGACAAGACCAGCTTAGACTGGTTATCGCAAATAGGGGGAGATTGTTAGGCACAAAAAGGCCTCAGTCAAACCTGTTCTGCATCTGAGGGGGAGATTATTAATCAAACCTGTTGATGCACTTGATGGGTAAAAGTTAAGGCCTGTTTATGCCTTAATAATTCCTAAAAAGTGATTTGCAATATCAGTCCAAAGCTGTTCTATATGTTGCATGTGTTGCAACTAAGACAGTTTGTCCAAGTTGCTCTGTCTGCTGAACAGGCTGGACATAAACTGTCTACGCTGCTCTACACTGGTGAGCAGCTTGGGCATCTTACAAGTGTTCTGTTCTTTGTGAACAGAACCTGTTCTTTGTGAACAGGCTAAACACTTTATGGAATGTGTTTCCAAGTCCTCATGTATTGTTTTTGACTACAAGATCAGTTTACAAAGTCGAAGACAAAGTGGAAATCAGAACTGCTCAGCCTGCCCAAGCTGTTCTGTTACATGAAGACAAAAGGTTATTTGAAAAAGGGTGACAGACCTTTTTCTTATATCAAAATAGGCCTTTACAAGGAAGAAAGACGCAAAGTTGACATTCCTTATTTAGTTAAAGGCAATGCAACAGTAGACAAAGTGAAAAGACAAAAGTTCTGCACATGTGAAGACAAGTCTGCTTTCAGAAAAGTGCAGAAAAGTTATGTTGTCTTTTCAAACAAGACTTTTCCTTTTTTATTCAGTCCAATGAAGAAGTTTCTCTTAGATCCTCTGAGTGAGTATAAAAGGAAGCTTCTAAGGTCAGAAAGATTAAGCCAAAAAGCTAAGTGCTGAAACCAAGAGTGAACGTGCAAGTGTGTTTTTCATGCATGCAAGCCTGCTTGTGTAATACAGTTTCTCTGTGTCTAAGCTGTTCTACATAAGCTGTCTCTCTGAGTCTTGTAAACACAGTGAGTGCTTCTTAGTGAGTGTATTCATTGTAAGCTAGTTTGAGTTTGTATTAGACTAGTGAACATACTGTTGTATCTGTCATCTCAGCTTGAACCTTTCCGCATTCAAGCTTGTTTGTAATTAACAATTTGTTGATAATACATACAAACATTGAGAAAATAGTATGTAGTTTTTAAATTGCTGTATTCACCCCCCCTCTACAGCTTAAAGCTATATACTTTGGGAACCTCTCGGGACCTACAAAAATCAAGATACTAATAACCATTCACGGAATCACCACGTCATAAGTATTACTCACTATAATTTCATACAATGATCACATAGACATAATCAATTGTGCGACTAAATTAATCAAATGTGTTTTAACCAATAACTCTCGGCATAGCGTATGCAACATTAATACTCGTCTTAATCCATAAACTAATGGACTCGACACGAATAATAACCCTACTATAAACTATCTTGCTTTTACCAATCGCAACACATAATCATAATCATAGCCAAATGTTTATCAATTGCATACACATAATAGATCTAGCTCAATATGAATACATCAAAACATAAGAAATTAAAGCAAAGTAAACTTAGCCGTAGATCCTCCGCAAACGGCGAATGGGATTAGCCGCTCATCGTATGCTCGTCACAATCACGGATCTGAGCCATTGGATAGCTTGCGAACCACAGTCTTCGTTCTCATACCGTAGATCCACTCCGGCAGAGCTTCAGCACACTTGCACACACGTCAGGACTCTTCTCCAAAGCTGCCTCTCCTCTACTATTTATAGGGAATCAAAATTAGGGTTTCCAGGGTTGAAAAACACGTATTGGCGCAGCACCAGTGCAGGCCAGGCGCAGGCCTGCGTCCCCCTGCGCCCGGATGCGGCTAGGGTTTAGCTGGCGTGTGCTGGAACGTATCTGGACAGTTTGGGCGCTGTGTGGAGTGTAGGGTAGCGCAAGCCTGCGCCCCCTCAGTCCAATTTGCTTTGAATTCTCTCGGATTGCTTCTGTTTATCATCTTGGCCCTGAAATACAAACTTGGAGTAATAATATGGATTTTACGAAGTATCAGTGCTTAAAATGATCATAATATGACTCAGAAACCATATAAATTATAGACTTATCAAATCTCCCCAACTTAATTCTTGGTCGTCCCCGAACAAGCTTTTGGAATCAGAACTAACTAAGTAACGAGCAAGAATTGGCAGTGAGTCTAGGAATTTTATGTCAAGCTAGCATTCGTACTAATGCATTAAATACTTAAAATGTAAATTGAAGACGTTTTCAGTTAAAATACACTTCTCTCATAATTTATATAATGTATATCACTTCTAAAAATACCCTTTTTAGCTCAAGGTTACAATACTTAAAACATGTGGGTCTTCCGACAATCTTTTTTCTCTTTGCATGTTTACAACAAATTTTCTTTTTAATACCATTCTTCTATCTATTTTCTTTTCACTATATTAGCTAGAGGGTCCATGTAATGAGATTTCGGTCAACCGCTCCCAAACCAAATGGTTTTAGGGGATTAGGCATGAGTGGTACCCTTACGGACTTAATATCTCGAACCATCAAGACTACAAATAAATTACTTTTGAGGCTACAACATGATTAAGTTCTCCCCCTTATTGCATGAGTTTTCAAAATCTTTTGACACATTACTTATAGTTAAGCCCAAATAAACTTTAACGTACTTGAATTCATTTTTCATGGCACAAATTTTAATTATTACTACGACTCTTTTCTTAATTATAAAATATCCTGTCAACACTAGCCAATTCCCTCGCACATGTATTTTCTAAGTATCATCATGTTCCAAGGCCTGATCGGCAAACAAGACTCAGATGGGGAATAAATGACTGACTATATAAACATTAAAAACTTTAAATAGGACTCGGCAAAGAACTAAAAATGAAAATTCGATAAAGAAATTAAATGCATAACAAAAATAAAATAAAATAAAAGAGACAAAAGTAGAGAATAAGGAAAGGTAGTAACCGATCACTCAAATGGAGGAGACGGCGGAGGAGGACCGAAGACGCTGTTGAAGAAGTCGGTATATTGGTTCTTGCCATGGGTGAACTGTGCAGTCGGCGGAACCAAATGAGGAGGCATCGGGTCTGGGAGGTCCTGCTTGCCATGCGCCGGATAGCGCTGATAAGTATCTAAGACAGGGTTAAAGGCCTAGTAGTCGTGCATCGTGTAATCCTCATAAGACTGATATGGCATACTGGCCATGGAGTCCTCGTGGTGTCGAACTCCCTCCAAATATGCCCAGTCATGGTGCTGGTAGTAGGCATTTTGGTATGCTAGGGCTCTCTGCCCAATTTGTAACTGATCTACCCGACCCGCTAAGTGATCGACCCTATCATAAATATGGGTCATACGCCCATTCATCTCATCTAATCTCTGGGTCACATCCTCTAGGAACTCACCCTGACCCACAGCTATATCCTCTATCCGCCTCATCACGCGGTCAAAATCTAAACTGTCATTACCTCGACTGCGCGAGGTAGACGCACCTAGGTTCGGCTCAGAATGCCGAACTTTTGCCTTATTGGCGGCCTTATCCTCTCTCTCTCTCCTCTCATCCTCAGTATAGTCCTCAATATACGACTTATTTGTCTCTTTGTCGAATATCTCGAACCCTTCGTCAACTTCCCTAAAAATCAAGGTAGGGAACATGGCGGCCGTAATGAACGTCGCCGAAATGGTGGATTGCAGGGAATCGGGCGAATGTGAGCCCGTACTCTCAAGGAACTTGGAGATCAACCAAGCATGAGGGATGATCGTCCTCTCTCTCGTGTCGTACATAGCCCATAAATCATTCATAACTGTCCATGCAAATGACAATCTGGGCTTACCCTTAAGAAGGGCGTGAAGGACAGTGATATCCTTATGCCTGACTTTGGTCAGGTCACTATCACGAGGTAAGATGTTATTCACAAGAATCTTATGAAGCACCTTGCACCTCGGAGATAAAGCCTTTCGGCTGTAGGAAGTGGAGGACTCGGACTCCAAAATGGATGGGATAAAGACTCTATTAACCTGCTCTATCCACTCCCCTGACCAAATCATATCAGTAAAGGCCAATTGGGCCTCATTCATATATTCGTACCCCTGCTGGTCAGACCCTTCGTAACCTACCCTAGTATCTAAATTAAATAATTGGGGAAGGATTTGTGCATCCATCGCCACGTCCCTACCATGGACAGTGCCTATCAATCTAAAGTCGTTCGCTGAACGACCCATCTCCCTTCGTAGGGTAGACATCCACTCGACTATCAGATTGGTAAATATCATTACCACCTAACTCAAACACACCTTCCCACCCCAAATAGTCAAAAATATATGGAATCCCGTAATCCTCAAAATCACTCATCTTAACCCTCTTTTCAATCAACACCTTATTTGAATATTTCCTATATAAAAACTAATGTGTTCTAATGTGGTCGGGGTGTTAGGATAAAAGGAGGTTTTGAGACCAATCTATTGGGATATCAACATTTTGGTTTCGTTGTCTCGTTCTCCTTGCCATCTACAATTTGTGCCAACCAACCACAATATGCATGAGATAAATCAAATAATGTAAACTATAATTGCAATTTTTCACAATTACGCTTACTTAAAAAGATGCACTATATATATATATATATATATATATATATATATATATATATATATATATATATATATATATATATATATATATATATATATATATATATATATATATACACACACACACACACACACACACACACACACACACACACTTTTACGCTCACATTTTGCATCCTATATATATAGTCTATAATTTGCCATTATTTTAGACACTAAACATTTATCATATTTAAATAAAATTTAGCACATAAAATTAATTTTTTAAGCTAGCCACCTAAGTTTCATAATTTTTACAATATATGCGCATTTAGGCTACCAACTTTATAAATCCAAATTAATTTCTAGAAATTAATCATGGCAAATTAACAAACTTAACACATAAACACATATCTCATGAAACATACATCAAGGTTATCATCAAAATCATGCAATTTCACATACTTTGACTCTAAAAAGTCAAAATCACCATGAAAACTCCATGGATGACCATGAAGCTCAAGCTTTCATTTTTGCTCAAAAAGTATGAAATAAGTTGCAATAACTCAATAAAAACACTAACCTTGGTGATTGGAAGCTTAACTTTGTACAAATCTAGCATTTTTCTTCCACACATTCTCTACCCAAAAATCTTCAAAAATGGATGAAACTACCTACAAAGAGGTGATTTCTAGCCTAAATCTTTGATATTTATGAAAATTAAGGTGTTTTGAAGCTTAAATTTGCAAATTTTAGGCACAAAAATGATGTTTTTGGGAGAAAGCCGCACACCCAACCGTGGTTTCTTGTTCTAGGGTTGTGAAAATGGTGAATTGGGGCTCAAAACTGAATTTTAAATCGATGGGATGCAGGGCTAGCGCAGGCCTGCGCCCAACTCTTCAAAATTTTAATTTTTTTTACTGTTTTGGTATGCGGGGCTGTAAATCTTTCTAATTTTTGATATGGAATGTAGTCTAAATTTTTTTTTTGTGAGGGCTAAATTAATTAATTAATTTTATCATTATAACATACCCTCCCCAACCTAGACTATTGTGACGTCCTCGTCACATCAAGATTAATTTATCCATTAAGAACATAGAAAGATAGATCGGTACATATTCCTTATTCATAATAATTAAAAATAAACAAACAAATAATAAAACAAACAAAATTCAATCTTTATAATTCAACTTAAGTAAACATCACACTTTAAAATAAAAATAAAGTACTATTACAATCGAAAAAACATAAATAAACAAACCAAACAAACCAAACCAAACCACATCAGGAAAAATAAAATACAAACCATACTTAATATTTTAGCACACGTAATTAAAATAAATATTCAAAAAATTATAAAATTCATCATTCGGTTTGAGATGTGACGGTTTCTTCGAACTCTCCGACAGTGATCAGAAGGTTGGTGAGCTAGTCTGAGTGCGTGTTAAACAATTGCTCATGCTTCTTTTGATTTTACCGAAGTAGTTGGATCTCCTTAATCAAAATGTTCTTTGTGTTTACTAAACCTCCAACTGTTTCCTTCAACTTGTGCACTTGATCCCATACAAGGTCAACGGTCTTGACCCTCTTCCACGGCCTCTGGCCATCTTCATCAACTTCCATTCGGGCTTTTCCTTTATTATTCTGTCTTTCAGGAACGGGTTTTGGGGCTTTGTAAGGGTTTTGGATTACTTTAGTAGACTTTGGACAACGAATTTGGAAACCCCTCTCGGTACGTTCAAAAACTAGCCCTACCATCGTAAATCTTGTAAACCATAAGGTATTTGGGTTTAGGATCTGTATGGGTAAATCCTCACACACAGTCTTTTCTATCACGAATAATTCGGTTAACATCCTACAATGGGGGTAACTTATCCCTTGGCCTAAGACATGGCATTCCCACAAATTTTGCATGATGATATACCCTAAGGATATTGTTGGGTGTCCAGTCATTAATACGTGCACTACTAGAATCTCTTGTGGTTTCACATATGTGGTGTCTTGATGACTCGGAAGTATGTTGAAGATAACAAACTTCCACATAACTTTGGCTAAAAGGCATAAATCACCTCTGTTGAAGGTGGTATAGGTCCGGACAGTTCTAAGTGAAATACTAAAAATGGTTGCTATCATTTGATCCCATTGACTAGTCCATTTATCAGCTGTACGCATTCTATCCCCCTGGGTATTAGACAGTGTCCAAAATTTCATAGGACGAGGTGTTTCGGTGTCAATTAAAAATTCTTCATATAACTTTTCTCTAGTGATTAACACCTCTCTGTTTCCTACCCTTCCCACTAACTCGAAATTGTGTTCTTCAGACCTCTCAATCCTACGCATTGTGGCGAACCACTGTTGAACTAAACTAGTGTGGATATATGGAAGTTCCCATTGTATGGCTATAGCCCATCCTAGCCTCTCAAAACACTCTAAAATTTCAAAATTATCAAAATCACTCTCTTTTATGCTATGATCTATAAGAAATCTAGGGGGTTTACCATTGTTCGTGTTTGGTGGAATTTTAGGAAATTCCACATTAAGTGGTTTTTCAAAATGGACATCCCTAGCGTCATGGGTTCTCATTCTAGGTTTTTGGGAGGTTCTAGGACGGATACCATTTGCATGATATTTGGTTGAATTCTAAAAATAATGCAAAAACAAGGATTAAAAATGTGGTGTTTTAATATAAATAATGCATGATTATTTTTAACACCCTTTTTTCAATAATAATTAACTAATCCTAAGTCTCACCAACAATGTAAGCCCAATCTAACCATATCAAATGCATGAACTTTAAATATCAATAAAAATATCACATTTTACGACAAAAAAGTTTATAATTGATAATAAATACGGAAAAATGCATAATTTTTACAAAAGTTTTGCAAAAATAATTTTATATTAATTAAATGAACATTTCAAAATTATTAATAACCCTTTTTCTATAAAAACCATATAATTCCCAAAAACTTAATCATGCATGCGTGATAAAACGTAGTGAAACTTATGTAGAATGAAGTTTAAGGGATTCTAATGAGTATACCTTGCTAACCTTAGCGATGAACAAGCGTTGGATTAAAGAATTGACGTAGAAAAAATGAATTTTTGATGTTTTTAGGCTTAGAAAATTGAATTCGGTGTCTTCTGGAACTGGAATTAGGGTTTTGGATTTATGGGAATCATCACTGCCATTTTTATAAGATTTTGAGCGCGTCGGGCCGCAGGGCAAGCACAGGCCTGCGCCCCCTCGCGCCCGGGCCTCTAGATTTGCGATCTAGGCCGTGCGTTGGTCTTGGAACCCTAATTCTTTTATTTTTTAATTTTTACGGGTATTCTCTCCAACTTACGCTTGTATTATCGTGTTAAAATAATTTGGTTACGTGCTTAAACTTTTATTTTCTGATGCGGGGTTTTATTATTTAATTTAAATCCTAATTTCTAAACACAACCAAGTTCAGGGGGATGAATCCTCCCCAACTTTATTGGGTACACACAAGTAACACAAATAAGCAAATAAACACACTTAAAAATAATTAATTCAAATAATCAAATTACTCTGGGTTGCCTCCCAATAAGCGCTAAGCTTTATGTCTTCAGCCAGACGTACTGCTCCTAAACTAATTAATTAACCTTAGGATCTTGTAATATGATGATATCAGATACTAACATATCATTGGTGGCCCATTGAACATATAATTTAATTCTATGTCCGTTTACTTTAAATGACTCACCACCTTTCAGGTCCTGTAATTCTACCGCACCGTGTGGGTAGGTATTTGTTACAATAAATGGACCTGTCCATTTACTTTTTAATTTACCAGGAAATAATCTAAGTCTTGCGTTAAATAAACAAACTTTATTTCCTTTGGTAAATATTTTATTTTTTAATCATTCAATCATGGAAAACCTTACTTTTCTCTTTATAAATTCTAGCGCTTTTGTAGGCTTCTCTACGAATTTCTTCCAGTTCATTTAATTGGAATTTCCTATCAACACCGACATCATGTAAATTAAAATTAGTGTTTTTGATTGCCCATAGAGCTCGGTGTTCTAATTCTACTGGTAGATGGCAAAGCTTACCATACACAAGTCTGTATGGGGACATACCAATTGGTGTTTTAAATGCGGTTTCATATGCCCATAGAGCATCCTCTAATTTTTGTGACCAATCTTTACGATCAGGTCTGACAGTCTTTTCAAGGATTCTCTTGATTTCTCTATTAGAGATCTCAACTTTTCCGCTTGTTTGCAGATGATAAGGCATTGCTATTCTATGATTAACTCCATACTGTTTAAGGAGTCTAGAAATATGCTGATTATTAAAATGCGATCCTACGTCACTGATAATAGCCCTTGGAATACCGTGTCGTGCTAAAATATTTCTTTTAACAAATTTACACACAAACCGGTTAACATAATCTACTGTCACTAAGATGTACTCATATCCAAATGATTTAGGGAATGGTCCCATAAAATCAATACCCATACATCAAATATTTCGACAATTAATATCGGGGTCATAGGCATTTCATTTATTTTGGCGATGCCACCAGTTTGCTGGCATCTTGTGCATCCCTTAACAAACTCGTAGGCATCCTTAAATATCGTGGGCCAGAAAAACCCACAATGCAATATCCGGTGGCCAGTTTTCTTTGCGCTGAAATGGCCACCGCATGCATATGCATGGCAGTGTTTAAGAATATCTTTGTGTTGTGAGTTCGGGACACATCTCCTTATAATTTGATCTGCTCCTACTTTAAATAGATCAGACTCATCCCAAATGTATTGTCTTGCTTGAGCATAGAAATATTTTCTCTCCTGGTACGAAATAATTAACTAGATTCGCAAACCAGGGAATTTTAGATACAGATAACAATTGTTCATCAGGGAAGGAGTCCCTGATTTGATCAGTTGAGTTTAGTGGGATTAACTAAAGCCTTGATAATGATCGGCAACAACATTTTCTGTGTCTTTCTTATCTTTAATTTATAAATCAAACTCCTGCAATAGAAGGATCCACCGAATCAATCTAGGCTTGGCATCCTTCTTTGCCTGAAAATGTCTTAAAGCACTGTGGTCAGAGTACACAATTACTTTTGCCCCCCAAATATAGGATCTGAATTTATCTAGGGCAAACACTACAGCTAATAGCTCTTTTTTCGTAGTGGTGTAATTGATATGTGCTTCATTAAATGTTTTACTTGCATAATAGATGACCACTGGCTTTTTCTCAAATCTTTGTCCTAAAACTGCACCAACTGCATAATCACTTGCTTCGCCCATGATCTCAAATGGTTGAGACCAATCCGGAGATTACAGAATTGGCGCTTTAGTTAATTTTAATTTAAGTTTCTCAAATGCTTTCACACAAGCATCATCAAAATTAAACTCGATATCTTTTGATTAAAGATTGCATAACGGCCTTGAGATCTCACTGAAATCTTTAATGAATCACCGATAAAAACCAGTGTGGCCTAAGAATGATCTTATTCCTTTAACGTTGGTAGGGGGTGGAAGTGAGGAAATTAATTGAACTTTTGCTTTATCTACCTCCATTCCTCTCTCGGACACAATGTGACCTAAGACTACCCCTTCCTTTACCATAAAATGGCTTTTCTCCCAACTTAATACTAAGTTGGTTTCAGTGCATCTCTTTACGACTTTTTCTAAATGTCCCAGACAATCTTCAAATGTTTTATCAAATATGGAGAAATCGTGCATAAATATTTCAAGAGAACCACCCACCATATCTGAAAAGATAGCAATCATACATCGCTGAAATGTGGCGGGTGCATTACATAGTCCAAATGGCGTCCTTCGGTGGGCAATGGTGCCATAGAGACAAGTAAATGTGGTTTTCTCTTGATCCTCTGGATGGATTGGGATTTGATTATAACCAGAATATCCATCTAGGAAACAGTAAAACTTCTGTCCTGCTAATTTTTCCACTATTTGATCTATAAATGGTAGCGGAAAATGATCTTTTGAAGTAGCAGCATTAAGTTTTCTGTAATCTATACAAACTCTCCACCCAGTTACAGGGCGAGTAGTTATCTTCTCTCCTTCTTCAGTATTAATAACTGTAATTCCTGATTTCTTGGGCACAGTTTGGGTTGGACTTACCCACTTACTATCAGATATAGGATATATAATTCCAGTGTCCAACCATTTTAATACTTCCTTCTTAACTACCTCTCTCAAATTAGGATTCAATCTCCTTTGTGCATCCCTAGCTGGTTTAGATTCTGGATCAGTAATGATTCGGTGCATACACAAAGTGAGACTGACTCCTTTTAAATCAGCTATCGTCCACCCTACTACTTCTTTATATTTGACTAACACTTGCAATATAGCTTTCTCTTGCTCTTCTGTCAAATCTGATGAAATGATGACAGGCAACGTGTCATTTTGAAGCATTAAATACATTCAGTCTTAATTTCCTATTACCAAAGGCAATATCCACTGCTCCTGTCCTACAATTAGTTGGTGCATTAATTGTGGCTAAGAAAGGTCTGCCTAGGATAATAACCGGTTGATTATCTCGCATTGAACTTTTGGTGTCCAACACTAGGAAGTCAACTGAATAGTAAAAATCTTCAACCTTTACTATGACATCCGATAAAATACCTCTTGGGCACTTGGTTGATCGATCTGCCAGTTGTAAGATAATATCAGTTGTCTGTAATTGACCAAGATCATGTTTATCAAACAAGTTTCCAGGTAAAATATTAACACTAGCTCCAAGATCAAGCAATGCATTCTTAATCTGCACATTGCCTATTGTCACTGGAATCAATGGTGATCCAGGATCTTTCAGCTTAGGAGGTGGAGAACTGGAAACTACTGCACTCAGCTGTTCAGTTAAATTGACCTGCTTTGAGAGCGAGACCTTATACTTTCTTTTCTAAGTACAGAGATCTTTTAAAAATTTGGCATAAGATGAAACCTGTTGAATGGCCTTTATCAGAGGAATATTGATCTTTACTTGATTAAATAAGTCCCAAAGATCCTCTGGTTGTGGGCCTCTTTTGCTGTATGGAGAAGATTTTGGATTTTCTAAAGCAGCAGGATAAGGAGGAGGAATTGAAGTATCCTGACTCTTATTCGCTTCCCCAACTTTGGGTGTTGGAATATCCGCTTTAATTGGCTCTTTAAAAGAAACCTTCTTAGGAACCTCTTTCTTCTTTGGATCATCTTTCTCCTCATACACGACTTCAGTGTCGGTATCTTCTTCTGCCTCTTTCTCTTTAGGCATCTCTATTTTATTGTCTACCTCTCTTCCACTCCTTAATGTGGTTATCTTAGCTATTTCATTAACTTCGTTAATCTCATGTTTTTCATCTTTGTTATGATGATGGGCGTGTGAAGGATTGGGAACAGTATTGCTAGGAAGCTTCCCCTCCTCACGCCTAGTAAGCGACTCAACTATCTGACCCATCTGCCGAGTTAACATCTCTATGGTCTTAGTACTGATAACTGATTGCTGTTTCATAAATTCAGCAAATTCTGCGAATTGCGCAGAAGTCATATTTGATTCTACTTGAAATTGTGGTTGATCACGATGATTTGACTTATAATATCGGTCATCCTTAGCTGCTGAAGTTGAACCATATTGATATTCTCTCTTTGGTGGTTCATATCTCGGTTTGGATTGATGATCGGTAGGTTGATTGTTTTTCCATCGAAAGTTGCGATGGTTTGTCCATCCCAGATTATATGTTTCCGAAAATGGATTATCCCTCTCTCGATGAGCTCTAAATCCATGAAATTCATTAGCAAATTCCTCAGTGGATTTCACTTGAGGGCATGCTTCTGAATGATGCGATGGATCTCCGCATGTAACACAATTAATTATTACACTTGGGTTTGAAAAACCCTTCATTAATTGGTCCATTTTCTTTCCTAATTCTGAAATTTCAGTTTTAACCTCACGTTTCCAGGCATTATCTATGCCCATAACTTGAACTCCTATACAATTTTCAGAACCAGCTTGGACTTTAAGACCTTTGCCGAGTTGATTAAGCAACTCCCAAGCTTCATCGTCTTCTTTTCCTAAAAATGTGCCTCCTGTGGCAGCTATAATCATATTACGACTCTCTTGACTCACACCATCAAAAAATGTTTTGATAAGCATCCATTTGGGTACCTCGTGGTGTGGACAAGCTCTCATTAATTCGTTCATACGATCGAACGCTTCGTAGAATTGTTCGCCCGGTTTTTGTTTAGACCGGTAATTTCCTTTCTTTCTCAGTTGTTTTACTAATGGGGTAATATTCATTAAGGAATTCTCGTTTCATTTGATCCCATGTTGTAATGCTATTAGTTGGTAAGGATACGGACCAATTCTTCGCTTTCTCTTTTGACGAAAAAGGAAATAATCAAAGTATTAAACCATCGGTGGTTATACCTCGAACATGGTTTGCTTTACAAATAGCTGTGAAGTCAGCTAGATGTTCATAGGGTTCCTCACTTGGCATCCCTCGAAAGATCGGAAGAATTTGAAATAATTGAAGACGAAATTCGGGTTCGTTCTCGTTTTCGGGATAATGAATTGGAGACGGATCGGGCACATCACGTGGGCGGTAATGCGACTCAACCGTACGTCTCGGTTGATCACTCATTCTAATAACTATGCGCTCGGGTTCTTCTTGATCACGATTTTGTGGCGAAATCGGAGGGATTTATAAATTAGGAATCTCTGAATCGGGAATTTCTTCCTCTTGTACGTTTAAATTCTCCGTGATTAGTTGTTGATTTTGAATCGTGACAGTCTTTCGGTTCGATCTCGCTACTTTTTCGATTTCGGGTTCGAATTGTAGCGGCAATCCTTTAGCCGATCGACGTGTGCGCATACACTAAATAAAATATTAGTAAAGTATAAAGACTTAATTAAACTAACATTTTTGGTGGTAACGTAGGGGACTACAATTACCTTTCTGAATTTAAAAAAAAATATTTGATTTTTAATATTAATAAAATAAAATAAAGTAAAAACTAAAAATAACCAACGAAAGGAACTTAAACCTAATTACTTAAAACTAAGGCAACAAACTAACTTTAAACCTAAACTACCGTTACACTCCCCGGCAACGGCGCCAAAACTCTGACGGGCCGTTGTTGTGACCCGCTGATTTAATCCTTAAATCCACTAATTAGCTAGAGAAGTAAGGGTCGAATCCACAGGGAGTGTGGTCGTAATTAGGATTAGGTTATTAGCCTTATGGAATAGATTATTTAAAAGCTTTTATATTGTGAAATCGAGGATTTGAATGAGTTGTTTAGAATAATGATTTGCTATTGCTTGTAACTAAAATTAAGAACGAAGAAGATAAACCATCAAGATACGAATAACCATTCACGGAATCACCACAACATAAGTATTACTGACTATAATTTCATACAATTATCACATAGACATAATCGATTATGCGACTAAATTAATCAAATGTGTTTTAACCCATAACTCTCGGCATAGCGTATGCAACATTAATGTAAGGTCTGCTCTATACGGATCTATCTTGACGCGACACCTTCCAACGAGTGCGGAATCCTCATTAGTGGCTTGACAGTAAGACCACGCACACCGAAACACGGAGACTACCACAGTGATAGACGAACACTTAGAACGCCCCAACACGATGATTCTCTCCGAATGAAACTCTCAAAATGCTAGCAAGTTCGAGATCGCCCTTTTGCTTAAACTCTCCGTAATCTGACAAGTCTCTGCAAAAGTCTAATAATTAATCGAATTAACCCTTAATTATACTGACCTATTCGACTTTGTCTAGGACAAATTCAAACTCGGCCAAAGGCCTATTCGAACTTGTCCTCCTAGACAAATTCAAACTTAGGCCTAAACTCGAAGCTTATCTTTCAAACTTATGTTTGAACTTATGTTTTAACTTATGTTTGAATTTATCTTTGTACTTTATGTTTGAACTTATTGCAATACGTTACCCTAAGTTCAAACATACAATCAATCAATATCAAACATACATAGTCAAACATATATATCAAACACTTGTTAGTATTCAATATCAAGTAATTGACTAACACAAAATGCAATCTAAACTTAGACTGCTATCGTCACACAGGATGTACTAACAGACTCCCCCTTGACGATAGCTTCTAACTTTTTACATTTTGTCTAACCACTTGAACCATATAAACTACTACCTGCATATAAGCCTATATTGATACATACTCTAACTATCTTTTGGAATTTCCTAGCTTCAGATCTCCATCCTTCGTGAAAGAAGATAGGCTGATCGTGTAGCTTCAATAGGTCATCCTTAGATAGGTTTATTAGGTGCAACAGATCATACACTCGCAAAATAACTTTGTCTTCTGTGTCTTCCATCACAGCTTCAGCAGTATTGGTATCTATGTACCACCACTTCATGTTATTGAGAACATCTTTTGGCATAGACTTCATAGGCACCTTCTTCAAACACTTGACGGGTTTGTAAACCATTTTAGCCCATGGTCTCCCTGTGTGAGGATCTATCCTTGATTCATCCTCCACTCCTTTTCCCGTCCTCGGCTTGAGTCTTTCGAATTTTCCAGATCGGGCATCTTTCCTGATTATCTTGGCTATAACCTCAGCATACGGGTGCTCACCGATATTGATTAACTCTTTCCAGGCTAAGTCCTTCACTTCTACCTTCGGCAATGTGTTAAATACTTTAAGCGTTCGCCTTAGGTATTGGAGTCCATCTATTCTCTTTAGTATGAATAGCTGCAGTTATCTGTCGAAGAACCAGCTTAGAATTCCACAAGAGAGATTTTCAGATCCTGGCACTTTCAACTTCTTTTTCCTCTTCGGCTCTCCCTTCTTCTCTTCCTTTCTGAACCATAGATTTAGCAATTCAGCTCTTGTTAGTTCTTTCTCAGCTTCCTCCAGTTCAGAATCTTCTACTGAGGCCAACTTAATCTCGTCAATATCAATCACATTGTGCTCGTTCTGCACGTATAGTTCTGTGATAGGCTGTGAATTAATGATCACTTCATCAACGTTATCGTCTTCATCATCTATGACCTCATCATCAGACTTCCAATCTACTACGTCTTCAGGAACAAACTCCCCTTCTTCTAATTCTCCTACATCATCTTCAAAATCAAAGTCAAAAAGTGTTTCTTCTTCTATATCCATGAGAGCATCTATCATCTCACTCTCTACAATCTTAGAAGAACTAGCTTCACCTCCTTCGACTCCAGGCTGACTAGGCTCCCCTGAACTGATGAATGCTGAGCAATTGGAAAATTTTCTGGCTCACTTTCCTTTCGTGCTTCGGGATCATTGCCATCGTCATCTTCTCTCCTTATCGCTTCGCTTTCTCTGATACCGCGTGTCATGTTTTAAACAGGGTCCTTACTGTCAAATCATTGAACAAAACCTGTTATGAAGTTTTGAACAAAAGGCCACCAAATTTAACTGGCTTAGAACCATTTGGGGTACCGTGTACGTTAATGAAAACAAAACATCAACCTAAGTTTGGTGAAAAGGCTGACGAAGGATATTTCCTAGGTTATGTGCCGAACTCACCAAACAAACAGGTTTTTAACAAATCTAACGGTACAGTAGAGATTGTGTATAATATTGATGCCACAAGTTATACACATGAACCCCAAACTGGTCCGGAATGGATTTTTGATTATGACAAACTGTTTGAATCATTTAACATTCCTTTGGATGGAAATACAGGTACAATCGAACAGGATTTGTCGTCATTAAATCTGAATGATGAGGGTCAAAGTTTTCTGAGGACGACCTTTCCATCAACTTCCGAGCCTACAACAACAGAAGATATATCTCCAGCAAAGAATGATTCTGAAATGCCTACAAACGAAAATCAGACAACAAGTTCTAACTCTGAAGACAGTGGTCATGAGGAAGAAAATGTAGAGTCTGAAGTCGTTCCCCTGTTAGGTGAGATAGGATCTTAGGGTTGACGAGATAGAAACATCGAGGATTAACAAGGATCATCCAGTTGAGAGTATCATAGGAAATCTTAATGCTGGTGTGAGGACTAGGAGTAGTTTGAATAACAACATAGTGTTGTTGTCGATGATCAATGACTCCGAGGTCTTTCACACTTGCCTCTACTCATGTTTCATCTCGCAAGTAGAGACAAAGAATGTGCAAATGGCACTAAAAGACAACTCTTGGGTTGAAGCGATGCAGAAAGAACTGTCACAGTTTAGGAAACTGGAAGTGTGGGAGTTAGTTCTGTTACCTCGAGGAGAAGTTGCAATAGGAACCAAGTGGGATTTTAAGTGCAAGAGAGATGATCGGGGTATAGTGACTCGCAACAAGGCAAGACTAGTGGTAAAGGGTTTCAACCAAGAGGAAGGAATCGATTACAATGAAGTGTTCGCGCCAGTGGCAAGGCTTGAAGCAATCCGTTTGTTTCTAGCTTTTGCATCCTTCAAAGGTTTTAAAGTTTATCAACTTGACGTAAAGAGTGCTTTTCTTTATGGGAAGGTGAAGGAACTGGTGTACGTTGAAAAACCGCTCGGGTTTACAGATCCGAAGTATCCAGACAGAGTGTATTGGTTAGATAAGGCTTTGTATGGACTACATCAAGCACCAAGGGCGTGGTACGAGACACTATCTAATCATATTTTAGACAACGGGTTTGAAAGAGGGAGAATAGATAGTACGCTGTTTGTGAAAAGAAAGGGTGAACTTTCATCTTGGTACAAGTGTACGTCGATGATATCATTTTCAGGTCATCAGACGAGCAGATGTGCAAAGACTTTGAAAAGGTGATGAAGTCTAGTTTGAGATGAGTGCTATGGGTGAGTTAAACTTCTTTCTGGGTTTGCAAGTCGAACAGAGGAAGGAGGGCATGTTTATTCATCAGACGAAGTATGTCTACGACATTCTAGAGCGCTTCGGGATGGAAGGAACCAAGCTGACAGCTCACTTCAGCACGCCGATTCAAATGAATCATAATCTCGGACCGGGTATAGAAAGTGATACCGATGTGGATCCGACATTATATCGGGCCATGATTGGATCACTCATGTATTTAACTACTTCTAGACCTGACATAATGTTTGCTGTGTGTATTTGTGCTAGGTTTCAAGCTAATCCAAAGGAGATGCGCATGAAAGCTGTGAAGCAGATTCTAAGATACCTCAAGTCGAAACCGAAGTTGGGACTTTGGTATCACGCGGATGGTGATATGGAATTGGAGGCATTCACGGATTCAGACTATGGAGGATCCAGCTTGAATCGCAAGTCAACAACTGGAGGTTGTCAGTTCCTTGGAGGGAGGCTCGTTTCCTGGCAATGCAAGAAACAGACTTCGGTAGCCGTGTCAACGTGCAAGGCCGAATATATTGCTGCTGGTAGTTGATGTTCACAGGTTTTGTGGATACAACAACAATTGCGGGATTACGGTTTGACTTATACTCCTATTAGGATAGATAACCAGTCAACTATAGCAATAACCAATAATCCAGTTAAACACAGTAAAACCAAGCACATAGACATAAGACATCATTTTATACGTGATTGTGCTGAAAAGAATTTAATTAAGCTGGTAAAAGTGGCAACGGAAGATAATAATGCTGATTTATTTACCAAAGCTTTTGATAAGTTACGTTTTGAGTTGTTAGTTCAACTAAACGGAATGCGTAATCCAGAGTAACTTGACCTTATTAGAATTTGTTTCTTTTTATAACAGTAGAATTTCTTTCTTTTTATAGTAAGTTTAGTAGCTTAGAAGACTTTCTTTTTATAGTAAGTTAGTAGGTTAGTTTATTTTCTTACTCTTATTTATGAAAAGGCAACAGAAAAAATAGAGAAAACCATAAAAAGCTAAAAAAAAGAGAATATTAGAAAATGAATTAAGTCTTAGATTCATAGGTTCAAAGTGACGAAAATTAGCACAGTCAATACAATCTATAAGTGTTAAGCTTTCACAAATAATGCACCTAAAATTCTTAGTGATGTACATTTTCTAGTTTGATGTGTTGGTAGACATAATACACAAAGGGAATCTCAAGGCTAATAAAATTTTCAAGAAAAAGTCAGACATGTCACTAACTTAGATGTATGACCAAATGGTCTTAATTTTTATGTTAGAGACATAGAGACATTGATTCTCAATGAGGTATGCAAATTTTCTGGGGGATGTATAGCAACATTAGATACATCTTAAAGAAAAGAAAAGAATAGAAAAATCATGATACTGAATTGAGAGTCAAAACAAGTAACTCTGTTGTACGTAAGTACATACCTGTTGCCTCTGATTTGACTCGAGTTAGCAAGATAAGTCGCTTTGTTGTACATCGGTACAGACCTGTCACCGCTGTCTTGCTAGCTTTAAAATAAACTTTAAGATAGACTAAGACACTCTGTTGTATGTAAATACAGAACTGTGTCCGACGCTTGCCTTTTAAAGAAAATTTGCAATACCGAAAAGTTATAATCATTGTGTGTATTCCTTGATTATAAAAGTATGTCTAAGTATGAGACACGTAAGGTAGTTTCTTGATAAATAAAAAGGCCAAGGGATATTCCAAAGAGTAACATGTTTAAAGGGAAAATAAAACCAACAATTACCTAGAAATGTGTGTCACGACAAACAATCAAGGAATCAAAAAATTCCTAAGTGTGTGAGTATAATACTAAAAGTGTGTATCCGACATCGCTATCTGATTGAACCTTTCTTTGACTTTCTCGCCAAAAATATTCTGTAAGTATAGGATGTAAATTTTAAAAGTATTTTAGAGTAGTTTAAGGTTAAATTTTATTCTAACTTTTATTTTATTTTATTTTAATTTACCTTATTTTACTTTATTTTAACTTTAGTTAATTTTTATTTTTATTTTTAGGAAAAAGGTCAAAGTTACTGAGGATGCATTTTTAGTTGAATAAATATACACTACATGAAAATCTATCGCTTTGTGTGAATAATTTTGCAAAGTTTATCATTGTATGTAAAAGTAGAAAAAAGTTTGAAAAGTTTGAAAAAGTTGAATTTTATTCGAAGATTTTTAAAATTTTCAATTTTGTTCGAATTTAAGACAAACTCGAATTCATTTTCGAGTCTGTCAGTAAATTCGAAATTAATGCAAGTTCGAATGTGGTTAGTATTTAAAGGTCAACAGTGCACATTCATTTCCACCTACATTCGACTTTGTTCATTCGAACTTGCACACCGGCGATTTCGAACTTATCTTCGACTTTGCCGATTTAGATTCTTTCACTATTACTCGAAGTTTTGTCCACTTGTGTTCGAATCTACTTGTTAATCTAGGTATAAACATAAGTGTTATACAAGATTTAGGTAGTCTAGGACTCATTTATTGCAAAAAATCGACGGATTTTGAAGTTTTAAGGTTTTAAACTTAGTGATTCAAAATCACAAATTTTAACCGGTGAAACCTCAAATTAGTTACATATATCTTCGATTAGAACCTACTAGGACTAGTGAATACTATTTTCTAAGATTAATGGGCTTTAAATCATGGATTTGTGTTCGAAAGTGACCGAATTCGATTTTGTTCATCATTTTCGGATATGCTACGTAAAGTTTTGCAGCTCGGGACGGTAGAGCAAGAGGCAGGGCCGATCGATTTCACATTAAACAGCAGGCAAGCGGCCTTTTTGAGAATAGGATATGGCCTAGATATTGCTAAAGCTGCCTATATAAAGAGCGGATTGATAGGACAATGGAGGTACCTAGCGCACGTCGTTATGGTGCGCTTTGCACCTAAAAAGGCCGGTTTTGATTATATAGTATCCAAGATTAAGTCGGCGATGATTGCCTTGGTATATAATAAGAATTTCAGCTTTTCGGAGATGTTGTTTGCGGAGTTCGTGCACCAGATCACGGCTCCAGCGCGGGAGAGATTTCTGATGTATCCGCGGTTCGTAATGATGTTGATCCGCCACTTTTTGTCGAATCTGCCACAGTTGCCAGACATTCAAAGTGTGGCTGTTATTGATAAGCGTATTTTTGCTGATTGCCAATCGCATAACGCCCGTAGGGCTGAACAGATTAGACCACTGGATGCACCTCTCTTCAGTGCAGTGGTAGATCCGGATTTTGTAGCCCCAGAGGGGGAGAACTGGGCTGGAGAAGGGCCTCAGCGTCAGCCGCAGCAAGTACAACAACAGCAGCAGCAGGCTCAACAACATCAAAGACCTCCACAGCAACCTCGCAGGAGGCAAAGAACTCAAGAAAGACAAACTCAGGCATCAAGGCCTTCGTCAACCAGAGTTCAATCATCATCGGCAGCATCTCCATCATCGGATGTTGTGGCTTTTCAAGCGCAGAGCCAGAGATTGATCCTAGAGTAGAAACTTTAGAAGAAATCTGGGCTCAGGGGATTAATGCAGATGTAAATCTAACTGAACAGCTGGTTCAGGATGTTTTGGATCCACCGACTGAACTTCATGATGATGATATTTTTAGAGACGTGGATGAATATCAGCCAAAAGTAGATGGTCAAGCAGTGACCACCTCAGAATCTGAGTCTGAGGAAGCTGAAGAGATAGAAGTTGAAGAAGTAGTCGCTGAATCTGTTGACCCATCTATACGTATTGGGCAATATGGCTCAAGAATAGTGGTCAGTCTCAGAGAAGTGGAAGGAAAAAGAGCAGCTAGAGATTCAGATGACGACGATTCCGATTTTGAAGCTGAAGATCCTACCCCTCTAGTGCCAAGACAAAGTGCAAAAAGGCACAGATTCATGCAGGGAGCTTCATCTACTTCCGCGCCAGAGCCTGAGATTCCTGCTGTTCAACCATCAATCACGCCGTCACCAATCACATCTATTCCATCCACTTCATCCACATTCATAGATAACCAGTGATTCTCAGAGGTAAGAAGCAAAGTAGATTTCCAGACAGTCCAAATCTTCCAGCTGTCCAAAGCAGTTAATGAGCTACAACGCATAATGCAAAAAATTTGATCAGAAAAATATTGAACTGAAAACATTTGTTGCTGATCAAGCTGCTGAGATCAAGACCATGAAGTCCCTCCTCGAGCAGCTAATGAAAAATCTTCAGGCTCAGGGGGAGACAAGCTGCAGAGAAAGCGAAGCGATAAGGAGAGAAGATGACGATGGCAATGATCCCGAAGCAAGAAAAGAAAGTGAGCCTGAAAATTTTCCAACTGCTCAGCATTCATCAGTTCAGGGGGAGCCTAGTCAGTCTGGAGTCGAAGGAGGTGAAGCTAGTTCTTCTAAGATTGTAGAGAGTGAGATGATAGATGCTCTCATGGATATAGAAGAAGAAGAAACATCCTTCGTCACATAACCTATGAAATATCCTTCGTCAGCCTTTTCACCAAACTTAGGTTGATGTTTTGTTTTCATTAACGTACATGGTTCCCCAAATGGTTCGAAGCCAGTTAAATTTGGTGGCCTTTTATTCAAAACTTCATAACAGGTTTTGTTCAATGATTTGACAGTAAGGACCCTGTTTAAAACATGACACGCGGTATTCACTGCCTCCCCCCAAAACATGGTAGGAAGCTTTGAATCCGAGAGCATAGTCCTTGCTGCCTCAATCAAAGTCCTATTTTAATACGTTCGGCCACCCCATTTTGTTGTGGCTCATATGGTGCACTAAATTGATGCACTATGCCCTTTGATAGGCAATATACACCAATAACTGTGTTTTTGAATTCTGTTCCGTTATCACTCCTGATACGTTTAACCCGTGTCCCATATGAGTTTTCCACTTGGTCTAAGGTGATGAAGTCTAATTTTCCACTTGGTCCCAAGAAAATCATGAGTAATCATTAGTAATAACCAAACAATACCAACTACCGCCTATACTCCTTTTGTTGATTGGTCCGAATAGGTCCATATGCAACAAATCGAACGTGACAGCTATTGAGTTCTGAGTCTTGGACTTGTGTGCCTTCTTGTGTTGTTTTACTTTCTTGCATGGTAGACACTTGTCCTCAAACTGAAAACTCTTCATTGGAACACCTTGCACCAATCCATTTTTAGTAATGTAATTCATCTTTCTCAGGTGCAAGTGTGCCATGCGTCTGTGCCACAAAACTGATTCAGTCTCTGAAGCTTTTGATAGTAGACATATTGGTCCCATCGAAGATTCCGGTTTGTTCATGTCTAGCATGTACAAGTCATTCTTCCTTGGGGCCCTCATCAGTATCCACTCTTCAGGAACTTTGAATCCCAGTTTCAGCACTAACGCCTCAGTATCAGTGAAAAGTACTGAGTTCTTCTTATCACAGATTTGAGATACACTAATGAGATTGTGGACCAGTTTATCAACGTGATAAATTTGATCCAGTTTGATAGTCCCATTACTGACCACTCCAGTACCGGCGATATTTCCTCCTTTATTTCCAGCGAATGATACAAATCCCCTATTCCCTCCCTTGAAGTCTGCGAGTAAACCCCCAGTCATGTGCCTAGAGCAACCACTGTCAACGAACCACTTGTTGTTTGGACCTGTAGTTATCTCCTGCACATGAAAGAAAAGAGGTTAGTTATCACGGGGAACCCAAGCCATGACTGACTTGGTAATACCATTCTCGTCCACATATTTGAACT
Source organism: Centrapalus pauciflorus (assembly GCA_020465985.1). Classification (NCBI taxonomy): domain Eukaryota; kingdom Viridiplantae; phylum Streptophyta; class Magnoliopsida; order Asterales; family Asteraceae; genus Centrapalus; species Centrapalus pauciflorus. The sequence continues at coordinate 826,736 of JAANYP010004596.1, read as the reverse complement.
CTTTCAAATACCCATCTCTCCTTTCAGGTGACTTGGGTTTTTGATTTAGAGCCTGTTGTGGTGCAGAGTGATTTAAGTTCACTCTCGGCCTTTGGGTTGGCATTTGTTGTGGAGCTCTTGTATAGTTTCGATTATAAGGCATTTCCGATTGATATCTCTGAGCTCTACCTGGTGTTTAATGTCTTATAGGAGTGTGTGACCTAACCGGAGTATAAGCTCTGCTAGGTGTAGTACTCATAAAATTTGTTGCGGTCCTGACCTAGATTGATTAGAGACTCTATTTGGTGAATTAGTCCTAATCACTTCTTTGGGTCGACCTGACACAGACGTTTGTTTCACAGCAGATTTTGGTGTGGCTTGCACAGTTTTCTCGGTCTTAGGAGAACTACTTGTGCTTGCAACACTTGTAGAAGGTTTATGTTGTTCCGGCTTTCCAGTTTTAGGTGTAGAGTCTACCTTCCTATGTGGACAACTAGAAGCAACATGTCCCTTTTCATGACATCTAAAGCAAGACATTTTGTCAATCGACTTCTTATGTGTGCCCTTTGACTTAGCTGTCTCACTAGTGTCTTGTTCTTTCGTCTCAACTATAGTAACTGTTTCCTCCTCTTGATCATTAAATTCAATTTTGGCTTGTCCTACAGGCTTATCACTAGAGGATGGCACAAATTTGACCTTCTTAATCTTGACATTATTACTAGTCACCTTAGTTTGTTTATCCTTAACAATTTCAGACACAAGTTCAGGTGTTACCTCTGATTCAACTGATTTTTCAGTTTTCTCCTGAGGCTGAGGTACATAGTTATCATTGAAAGGTGGAGGACTCTCATTATATCCTAAATATACAGGTTTCTTAAATTGAAATTGTGCATCTAAAATCTTCCCTAGGTTGAGTGATGAATTCCTAAACTTTTCCAGTTTACTATTCACCTCGGCTACCTTAACCTTAGATTCAGCTAGCTCTACCTCTTTGATCTTAAGCTCTTTTGTCAATGCCTCAACATGTTCATACATCAGTTCTATTCTAACACACTGTTCACTCAGCTTGTCTTTCAGAACTATGATATCTTATGCATCTGCCTTAAGCTTATTCCTAAGGTCTTCCTTTATATCTAATAGGCTAGCATTGTCAGATTTTAAGGATTCATTCTGAGCAGTTATATTTTGATGTGATTCTAGCACTAAGTTTAATCTGTCATTAGATGTAGCACACAAAGCACATATATCACGGAAAATAGAGAAGTTCAGAATTACCTAGGCGTGATCTGATTCCACGTTCGCTATCTGTGCGGCGAACTCCAGAATTGTCTGATCTTTTGACTTTTCTACCAACATAAGACTGCTATCATTCTGATTGATGTCCCTTGTTTCTTCCTCTGCTCCGGCAATTCCAGTCTTCGTGACTTCAGCCATAAAGGCTCTAGCGTTGGACTCTGGATGTGTACTCCAGTCATATGTTCCATCGAGCTGTCTGTCAGATGTGACATTGGTTAACAGACCAACTATATTTGTTTGACTGCTTGAACTACCCGACTGATATCTCCCTTGAGATTGATTCTGGTACTGGTTCTGGTAGTTCTCGACTTTAGGTCTTTGACACTCTCTAGCGAAATGTCCTAACCCTTGGCAGTTGTAACATTTAACTTTGGATTTATCAAACCCAATCTTATTGTTACTGACATTGAGATTTCTGCCCGTCCTCTTGATGAACCTTTTAACTCGCTGAGTTACCATGGCCAGGTGCCATTCCAGATTCATCTCTTCTAGATCATCAGGGTCCACCTGATCATAATCCTCATCCCATAGCGTAGGATCGTTGATTTTCCCTTGAACGCAATTGCCATAGGCGGCCACAAATGAAGCCAACAGATTTAGATGGTCTTCAGCTGATTTTGCGCTTATCGGCATCTTTGAATATACTTGAGATGTAGATGTAGACTGAGTTGGCTTTTCTTCCGGTCTAGAAAACCCTAAGAAAGCCCGGCTCACTGAGTCTTCTTTTTCAACCGGAGTCGATGTCTCACCCGAAAAGAATGCTGTAGCCGTCTTCACGTCACTCGCCCCTTAAGGTTTGGACTTCCCAAAATACATATCCGGATCCTGTACTTGGTCATAATCCCGTTCCTTCTTCAGCAATTCAAAGTTATAGGCCCTCGGCGTTCCTATGACATTTTGTAGAGTTAGAGTATAGAACTTGTCTTCATCATGTTTTATCAGCGCCACATACATTTCCCATTTGGCTGGTAAAGCATCTAGAATTTTGACAATCTTCTCTGACTCACTATACTCGACATCATGGTTGTCTAACTCAGTTAACAAATGATAGAATCTGGTAATTGTCTCATCCAGCTTTTCGTTCTTCAAAGCCTTGAATATCGCGAACTTCTGCTTGAACATTTCCATTCTATTTTTCCTAACCCTGGGATTACCCTCATACCTTTTCTCCAAAGCATCCCACAATTCTTTTGCTGTGCGTTGATTGCGAAATGTGTGTAGGATCTCCTGAGGTAAGGCCATCCTAATGATCGAGAATGCTCGGTTCTCGGCCTCATAAAGCTTCTTATCATCATCTTTCATCTTCTGATATGACAAGACACGTTGCCGGCCTTCAACCTCTGTAGTAGGAGGAACATATCCCTCGTCAATACATATCCACATCCTCATGTCATTAAATCTAGCGAAGTCGGCGAACCTATCCTACCACCAATAATAATCCTCCAATTTTATCAACTTTGGTGGAGAATTTTTTTTTCCGACCTCGTGGTCCATCTCAATAAACCTTTGTAAACTTGTCATTGTTTCAAAAATTTTTGGAGTTAAAACTTAATTAATTTAATTCGAAATTAATTTGAATTAACTCTTTCGAACTTAAGTAAGTTCAAATTTAATTAATTTTAAACTTGTTTGGAATTAAATTCAAAATTAAGTTTGAACTTCAACTAAAATCGAAATAAATGGCAAATTCAAAGGTCTGAGTAAAATCGAAACTCTAAATTCGAATTTAGGGTAAAATTCGAATTCTGAGCAAATTTGAATGAAGTAAACTCGAATCAAACCCTAAGGAACTTCGAAAGGAGTGTATTTTACTGACAAACTCGAAATTTTAGTAAACCCTAATACCCCCTTGATGTTCGAGCACCGCCAGTTCGAAAAACGGCTAAAAGTTCGAATTTTTCAACTTTTCAGATTAAACCAGAGTTTTTAGGCCTAAAAACGTTGATTTCGATCAAAAAGATGAACTTTTCTGAACTTATTTCCGATATCTTACTTGATAAACTCAAAATATATCCAAAAACGTGATTTTGACCGTCTAAAACGTCAAGAAACCACAGATGTTTTAAGTGAACACGAAGAACACCACGAACACCCAATGGCTCTGATACCACTTGTAAGTTCTGCTCTCTACGGATCTATCTTGACGTGACACCTTCCAACGAGTGCGGAATCCTCGTTAGTGGCTTGACAGTAAGGCCACGCACACCGAAACACGAAGACTACCACAGTGATAGACGAACACTTAGAACGTCCCAACACGATGATTCTCTCCGAACGAAACTCTCAAAATGCTAGCAAGTTCGATATCGCCCTTTTGCTTAAACTCTCCGTAATCTGACAAGTCTCTGCAAAAGTCTAATAATTAATCGAATTAACCCTTAATTATACTAACATGTTCGACTTTGTCTAGGACAAATTCGAACTCGGCCCAAGGCCTATTCTGAACTTTTTCCCGATATCTTACTTGATAAACTCGAAATATATCCAAACACGTGATTTTGACCGTCCAAAATGTCAAGAAACCACAGATGTTTCTAGTGAACACGAAGAACACCACGAACACCCAATGGCTCTGATTACCACTTGTAAGGACTGCTCTCTACGGATCTATCTTGACGCGACACCTTCCAACGAGTGCGGAATCCTCGTTAGTGGCTTGACAGTAAGACCACGCACACCGAAACACGGAGACTACCACAGTGATAGACGAACACTTAGAACGCCCCAACACGATGATTCTCTCCGAACGAAACTCGCAAAATGCTAGCAAGTTCGAGATCACCCTTTTGCTTAAACTCTCCGTAATCTGACAAGTCTCTGCAAAAGTCTAATAATTAATCGAATTAACCCTTAATTATACTGACATGTTCGACTTTGTCTAAGACAAATTCGAACTCGGCCCAAGGCCTATTCGAACTTGTCCTCCTAGACAAATTCGAACTTAGGCCTAAACTCGAACCTTATCTTTCAAACTTATGATTGAACTTATGCTTTAACTTATGTTTTAACTTATGTTTGAATTTATCTTTGTATTTCATGTTTGAACTTATTGCAATATGTTACCCTAAGTTCAAACATACAATCAATCAATATCAAACATACATAGTCAAACATATATATCAAACACTTGTTAATATTCAATATCAAGTAATTGACTTACACAAAATGCTATCTAAACTTAGACTGCCATCGTCACACAGGATGTACTAACAATTAATACTCGTCTTAATCCCTAAACTAATGGATTCGGCATGAATAATAACACTACTATAAACTATCTTGGTTTTACCAAACGCAACACATAATCATAATCATAGCCAAATGTTTATCATTTGCATACACATAATAGATCTTGCTCAATACGAACACATCAAAACATAAGAAATTAAAGCAAAGTAAACTTAGCCGTAGATCCTCTGGAAACGGCTAATGGGATTAGCCACTCATCATACGAGCGTCACAATCACGGATCTGAGCCATTGGATAGGTTGCGAACCACCGTCTTCGTTCTCGTATCGTAGATCCACTCCGGCAGAGCTTCGGCACACTTGCACACACGTCGGAACTCTTCTCGATAGCTGCCCCTCCACTACTATTTATAGGGAATCGAAATTAGGGTTTCCAGGGGTTGAAAAACGCGTATTGGCGTCGCACCACCGCAGGCCAGGTGCAGGCATGCACCCCTTTTGCGCCTGGATGCGGCTAGAGTTTAGCTGGCGTGTGCTGGAACGTATCTGGACAGTTTGGGCGTTGTGTGCAGCGCAGGGTAGCGCAGGCCTGCACCCCCCTCAGTACAATTTGCTCTGAATTCTCTCGGATTGCTTCTTTTTATCATTTTGGCCCTGAAATTCAAACTTGGAGTAATAATATGGATTTTACGAAGTATCGGTGCTTAAAACGATCATACTATGACTCAGAAACCATATAAATTATAGACTTATCAGCAGCTTTGATTCGTTCTCGAATTATTTGGATCTTCTCAATTCATTGCGTGGTCATACACCGAGATAACAATTTATGGGTTTTCATAAAGTTTATACCCAAGGTCAAATATAGGTAACTACATGCCTTGGTGTCTATTACTATCTATACATAAAGTTTAAATATTTCGGTCCAAAATTAATATTAAAAATATCAGAAATGTTTTATGAAAAATTACAAAAATGCATGACTTAGCTTAGTGGTAAAAAAGGTGGATTGTGTTAGTGTGTTGGGCTGGTCACGTGTTCGAGTCTAACATATATGTAACTTCTTTGGCTTTTTGATTTTGTAAGTGATAATGATATAAATTATATATTATATTTTGAACGGCTAGAATATCATTAACAACCAAAGTTAAATAAGTTAAATAACTTATACCTGCAATTTGGGTATAGTTTAAGGACCATTTTTTGCAATTTACTCTAATTGGAATTCAAACCAACAAAAATGATAAACCGACATTGGTACATAAACCTAAACATATGTTGTATTATAAATCAAAACGTAGTTTATAAAATAATTACTTGATTAATTTGACCCTAATTTTTATTATTCATGGAATGGAATGGAAATGAAATGATTATGTACAACCTAAGTTTACTAAATAATTACCTGATTAATTTTAAACTAAGTTTTATTATTTCAGTAGAGTTAAATTGAGAAATTCTGTTTTTGCAAATCTCGAACTGTTATTTCAATTTCTCAAGCTGTTAGTGCATTTTCTGTAGCTGTTAAGTGATATATATTTTGAAAGTGATGATGATATAAATTATATCTTATATTTCGAATGGCTAAACTATCATTAACAACCAAAGTTATATAAGCTAAATGTAGGTCCCAAAATATTTCCCTAGTGTATAGTTCTAAGCTGTAGAGGGGGGGGGGGGGGGGGTGAATACAACAATTTAAAACTCAACACTCTTTTCTCAATGTTTGGGTATATATTAACAAGTGTTAATTACAAACAAGCTTGACTGCGGAAAGGTTCAAGCTGAGATGACAGATACAACAGTTGTTCAACTAATTTAAGATACACTCAGACTAGATACAATGACTACACTCACTTAGATGCACTCATTGTTTTTACAAGACACAGATGGACAGCTTGAGTATGAACAGCTTAGACACACGTACTGTTATATTCAAGCAGACTTGCATGCATGAAAAACACACTTTAATGCCCGATCTAATTTCTCACTCTTGATCTCTCACAATCCTTAGAAGCTTCCTTTTATACTCTCACTGAGAATCTCAGTGAAGCTTCTTCATTGGACAATGAGAAAGTGGGATGTCTTTCCAAAAAGACAAAGCACCTTTTCTGCACATGCTGATAAAGCAGACTTGTCTTCATGTGGCAAAATCTTTGTCTTTTTCTTTTTGTCACTGTTGCATAAGGCTTTAACCAAAAGAGGAATGTCAACTTTGCATCTTTCTTCTTTTGTTAAGGTCATTTTGATATAAGAAAAGGTCTGTCACTCTTTTCAGATATCTGTTTGTCTTCATGCAACAGAACAACTTAGGCAGGCTTTTGCAGTTAGTGTTTTCCACTTTGTCTTCGACTTGTAAATTGATCTTGTAGCCAAAAACAATACATGAGGACTTGGAAACATATTCCATAAAGTGTTTAGCCTATTCACAAAGAACAGAACACTTAGAATCTGTCCAAGCTGCTCAACAGAACAGAGCAGCGTAGACAGTTTTGTCCAGCCTGTTCAGCAGACAGAACAGCTTGGACAATCTGCCTTTTTTGCAACGAATGCAACAGGGTAAACAACTTTGGCTGATATTGCAAATCACTTTTCAGGTTTCAATAAGGCATAAACAGGCCTTAAATTATACCTTCAAGTGCATCAAGCAAGTTTGATTAAAAATATCCCCCTAAGATGTAGAGCATGTTTGACTGAGGCCTTTTTATGCCTAACAATCTCCCCCTATTTGCAATAATCAGTCTCAGCTGATTTAATTAATAATCACTAATCATTTTACAATAGATCTTTCTGAAATGAAATTACAACATTAAAGTAAAGTAAAAAATCATTTTATATATACTGATTTTTGATTACATAAACAACATATGTTTCTACAAAAGTACAACTGATGTACTAGTGTATATTACAACTAATGTAAAAAATGAAAGTTACAACTTATGTAACAAAGTACAACTAATGTACAAGAAAATTCAACAATTTGGACTGTTGATGATGGGAGCAAATAATGGCAAGTCTGTCCAACAGATGGACAGCTTCCATTCTTCACCTACTCAGACAGTAGGTGGACTTCATGACAGTGGTGGTGGCAATCCTTCTTCAAACATTCTTTCCAGCTCATCCCTGGTTTCCTCCAAGTCTTGTATTTCAACTCTGAGGAACATAAAATTGGGATGTTCAAGCTCCCCTCTTTCATAGAAGCCTCTAAGTTGATCCCAGATGGCTGCTCTCCACTTACTGGATTGCCTGAAGGAGTTTGCAAGTCTGAATGCTACAAGCTGTTTGAGACCAACTTTGTGTAGGTCTGATGCTCTCTGAAAGCATTTCTTCTTTTGTTAGAGGATCTACAACAAATGCCCCTAACTCAGGTTCCTCAATCAGCTTGCCTTCTTCAAATTCTACTCCTTTGGGTAGGCTGTGGTCAACTCCTTTGATCTCTACTGCATAGTCACCTTGTTCAATTAAGATCAGGAGTTCCTCCAGCTCTGAATCCATTCTATTCCTCTTGGCCTTTATCTTGGGGTAAGTCACAGAGACACCCTGAGATAGTTCTTCTGAGATCAGGCCAAGGTCTTTCACTCTCTCCATCAGCTTTTTGACATATGCCCTGATAGTCTTAGCCGTTTCAGACTTAGACTGGCTTAGGGCAACTACCAACTCAACCCATTCCCTGTACCTCATTTGTGCAACATCAGTGTAGTCATAAAATTCCAGTTCTGGGCCTGTTGCACCCATTCTGGTTATTTGCAATTTCCACTGTTTGACTTTTCTTGATATGGGGACAGCTTTGACAATAGATTCCTTGGCAAGTCTTCTATCAGCAACATCAAAGAACTTCTTCCTTGCCAGATTGTCAAAATGAATTTGGGCCCTTACAGAGGATGCTTGTTTGGATTTGGCCCCTAAGACCAGAGCACCTTGTTCCTTACCACCTTCCTTTTCAGTTGCTGACTCCTTAGTAGCTTCAAGCAGTTTTCTTTGCACCTCTAAGGAAGGCATTTTGATTTTGCTTGCTTCTTCGAGTGCAAAGGATCTGGCAGCTTTGGCAGAGGCTTCTTCTTTTCTTAATTTTTCCAGGGGTTTGAGCTGTTCATCTCTGAACTCATAATACTATTCCATAGGAAGACCCATTTCCATAGCCCTTGCTCTGTCAAACTTCAGCTCTGTTGCTTTCTGGTGATCAGGGTCAGCAATTGCTTTTTCTTTTCCTTTAGCTGTTGTAATGGGAACAACTTCAGGAATATCTTCCTCTTGTTCTTCTTCTTCTTCTTCTTCCAGAATTAGATGCCTCCTTTTGCCGCTTGGCCTGTCCTCAGGAATGGATTCCTCCCCCTTAGATTGTGCAGGGTTCGGAGATCCAGCCTGAGTAGGCTGAGCAGTTTCAGTTTGATGAGAAGCACCTTCAACTGGACCTGTACCTGTTACAGATGCACCTGCTGTTTGACCAGTAGATGTTGTTTTCTCCTTAGGAGAAGAGGTTTTCTCCCCCTTAGGTTTAGTCTTCGAGGCAGACAACTTATCCCTCTTTGAAGGAGATGGTACAGCACCTTCAAGAGTTGGTCTGCCTGAAAGAACAATTTCAGCAGGCTTGGTAGCAGTTTTGGCAGCAGGCTTGGGGCCAACCAGGCTATGCACTAAGAAAGCCAGATTGTCCTTCACCTCTACAAGTTGGGAAAGACAGGTTTGAGGAGAGGAGGATTGTGAATCAGCAATAGAGGACAGCTTGACAAGATTTTCTCTGTCAGAAGCTATGAATAGCAAACTTTGAAGCTGTGCAAGATGTAACTCAAGAGAGTCCTGCACATCATCAAGATTTGCTGACACAGAATTTGACAGAGAGACAATTAAAGAGTTTAGGTTAGCCTGTGTATCTGGAAGGGTGGTAGTGCAAGAAGTGAGGAGAGTTGATAGCTGTTGGGATATGGCTGTCATGGAGGACACAGAGTCCTGTTGGTGTGAAAGAATTGAAGAGAGGGAACTGGAAATATTTTGCAGCTGTGCAGTAAGTGCAAGCAGCTGTGAGGAGTGGTCAGTTTGGGGAGTGGATGGAAACGAATTCTTGAACACATCAAAGAATCCCTGAAGTTGGGCAGACACAGAGTCTGAGATCAAGGAGGGTAGAGAATACATAGATTGTTCCAAAGATCCAACTTTGTTGGTCAGCAAGGAAAGCTGATCCTTCAAAGGAAGATCTTTAGGGGAAGGAGGAGTATGGGTAGACTGTTTGGATTGAGTAGATGGGGATGAATGAGATGATGATGATGAGGTAGGTGTTTGGGGATGTGATGGAGAGGGAAGGGTAACTCTTGACAGAAGCTCCATAGCTTGGGCAAAAGTAATATGGCCCAGCTTGGAGGGGTCAATGGGTCCCTCAGCAGTGGTTGTAGTTGCTTCATCAGGAGAAGGGGTAGAGGTTGGTAGCCTTTCAGAAGCTGCTTGTGTTGCAGCACCTTCATTAAGGCCAGGGGTTGTTCCCTCTGCAGCACCTTGGTTTAGAGGTGCCTCATCATTGGGAGATGGAATGTGCATTTCAACATCAGCAGTGGTGAAACCTGCTGATGGAGTTTGCATATGAGGTGCAGCCTCACCAGAGGGATGGTATGATCCCTGAGGTTCATCAGCTTGGGATGTTGGTCCTTCAGCAGCTGTTGGGTGTACAACAGCTGTATCATGAGGAGCAGAGGTTGGAGGCTGATCTACTGGATGGTCTAATCCAGCAGGTTTGGCAACTCGTGCAGACTCAGGGTGTGAAGAAGTATGGGGAGGAGACTGTGTGAACTCAGTATGGAGTGGAGTGAACTCCTGTCTTTCAATATTCTCAGCCTGTTGGGAGGCTGGAATAGTTGATGTGGTAGTCTCCTTTTGTACAACTGGTTCCTGTTGGGAGGAACCGGAGGGCCGAGGCTGACTCAGGGTAGACTAATGTTGGAGTGAAGCATGCTCCAAATGTTCTGAAGCTTCTCCCAAAATAGGCGAAGCAACAGTGGTTGCTTTTTTTTCAACTGAACCCTGTTGAGAGGGAGCAGAGGTGCTGGTTTGGGATGTTGGTTTGTTTCTGGCAATGGATTTGCGTTGGTACGATTTGAGAGATGAGGTAGATGATGGATGTTATGGAGAGGTGATGAGGGGTTCTGTTTGGACTGGTTGTGAGACTGGGTCAGAAACAAGTGGGATGGCTTGTTCCATAGTCTCAGGTGCCACAGAGGCACCAGCCATAGAGGCTTCAGGTTCAACAAATGAACCAGGGTGAGAAGCCTGCTCCCCCTCAGCCACAGAGGCTGATGGGGCAGACTTTGACTTGGTTGTTTTAGCCTTCTTGCGGACAGGCTCAGCTTCAGTCGTTTCTAGGGTCCTTTTAACAAATTTGACCCTAGATTTGCATTTTCCCTTGGGAGCAGTCTCTGGATCCACGCTCACAGCAGAGGGTCCTTCCACCAATCCTAGCAACCTCCTCATTGGTGTTGAAAGAGGAGGTTCATTTGGGAGAACAGGAGTATAGAAAACTCTATTCCCTATTACAGGGAATGCAGCAGTACGTAGTAGAGGCTGAGAGTTATAGAGTTGTTCACCACAGATGAGCTTGAAAATAAGACTTAAAAACCTGGGATATCGAATAGCAGCTGGACGTGTTTCCTGCTGCACCAGGTTTCTCAGGTTCATGAATATCCATCTTGCCATGTTGAATGTAGTCCCATCCACAAGCTGTAGGACTATTGGAATCTCATCACGGTTAAGTTGGTCGAATGAACCAACTTTACTGCTGAAGCACATCACCACTGAGGCAAACAGGAAACTGTAGGTCGGAGACAAATCCTTCCAAAACAGAGTAGCTCCAACTTTAGGTTATGCTACACCACAGAAGTGTAGCAGATTTCTCATCTGTTCATCTTCAGGCTGTGGCTGATCATAGGTTTCAGCCACAGGGAGACGAAGAGCTTCCCTGATCAGATGAGTAGTGATCTCAATGGTCTGAGTCCCATTGAGTATGGTTCCCCTAATGATTTTGGTAGAAGGATCATAAGAGCAGGTGTACCAAAATTCATAAACCATCTCCTGATACAGGACACCAGGAGATGCAGTCATTGCATAGTTCAGTGGGTGAACCTTCAGAAACTCCACCATGTCTTCATATCCTTTTCCCACATAATTTTTAGGGATGGTTAGGTTTGCAAGGTAGTTGGTAGGTTTCAAAGTCAGCATCGTGGTAACAGACGAGTGTTTGTGCACATCGTTACCAACGAAGACTGGAAGAAAGGGGTTGTTTCGGTGAGCCATTTGGAAAGTAGTGAAAGTAGTAGCACAGGACACTTAGTCGAGGTTTAGGGTTCTTTGGAAGTTATGGACGTAGTGAGGAAGACAAAGATGAAACAGTAGGGTATTTATAGGATTTGAATGTGAGTGGGTATGAGAGAGAAAAACTTTGGGCGGTTGATTTGAAATGTTCGTTAACGAAAAACGGAAAGGTTGTCCATGTCAGAACGGTTGTCAGACCACTTGAGCCCTTTTTAGTCACTAACACACGTTAACCCACATTATCCGCAGTAATTAAGTTAAATAAAAATAAAAATTAAATAACTTAATTGTGAAGAAAGGTAATTAAAACTGATGGTCTAAGCTGTTGGTCAAACCTGTGATGAGCAGGGTCATCACAAACTGTTCATTCTTCAGGCTGTTCATTCAACCTGTTCAGCTATGTGAGAACAGGTTTTGTTCAATAGCTGATCAGGTTACAAGACAATGTCTTGTATGACAGATTGAGAGAGTGAGCAGGTTGGAGGTTTGATCATCAGACCAGGTTTGAAATGAAAGCTGATATTGTCAAACCTGTTATATGCTTAAGCTGTTCAAGTTTTCAGAAATCGGCTATGTGTAGAACATGTATAACCTGTTCTGTCTAAGCTGTTCTGGGAAACTTGAACAAGGTGAGACATATAATAACTTAGAACATTTATGACACTTAGTCACATTTATTTAACATGTCCAGCTTGCTAACAAGATAGTTAAATCTATTCTCATCAAGAGACTTGGTGAAAATGTCTGCAAGCTGTTCATCTGTGGAAATAAAACTTACCTCCACATTACCTTTTTGGATGTGATCCCATATAAAGTGATGTCTGACCTCTATACGCTTTGTTCTGGAATGAAAAACTGGATTGTTGGAGATAGCTATGGCACTTGTATTATCACACAGAATATGAGTCTTCCTATATACAAGTCCATAGTCTTCAAGCTGATGCTGCATCCACAGAATCTGCCCACAGCAGCAATATACTCAGCTTCAGCAGTAGAAGTAGAAACTGAGTTCTGCTTCTTGCTACACCAACTTATCAACTTACCACCAAGAAGTTGACACCCACCTGTTGTGCTTTTTCTGTCTAGCCTGCAGCCTGCAAAATCAGAATCTGAATATCCTGTTAGTTCAAAGTCTTTGGGATACCAAAGACCCAAACCTGGTGTACCCTTAAGGTATCTGAAGATTCTTTTTACAGCAGCTAGATGTGATTCTTTAGGGTCAGCTTGAAACCTAGCACATAAACAGGTAGCAAACATAATATCAGGTCTACTAGCAGTTAAATAAAGCAAGCTCCGAATCATGCCTTTGTAAGCTGTTACTCAAACAGCTTTGCCACTGGCATCTGCATCCAACTTTACATTGGTTGCCATTGGGGTTTTGATAGGAGAACTTTGATCAAATTTAAACTTTTTCAACAGATCTAAAGTATACTTTCTTTGATTTATGAAAATTCCATTTGAGGTTTGTTTAACCTGCAATCCTAAAAAGAAAGTAAGTTCTCCCATCATACTCATTTCATATTTTCATTTCATGAGTAATGAAAAATTCTTGCATAACTGCTCATTAGTAGAACCAAATATTATGTCATCCACATAAATTTGAACAAGCATAATATCAGACTTCACCTTCTTTATGAACAGTGTGGTATCCACTTTACCTCTGGAATAACCATTGCCCATAAGGAAATCAGTAAGAGTGTCATACCAGACTCTAAGGGCTTGTTTTAGACCATAGAGAGCTTTGTCCAACTTATAGACAAAACTTGGATGATGTTCATTTTCAAAACCTGGAGGCTGCTTAACATAGACTTCTTCTTGCAGCTTACCATTCAAAAATGCACTCTTCACATCCATTTGAAATACCTTCATGCTCTTATGAGCAGCGTAGGCTAGAAACAAACGAATTGCCTCTAACCTGGCCACAGGAGCAAATGTTTCATCATAGTCAATGCCTTCCTCCTGTCTATAGCATTGAGCAACTAGTCTTGCCTTATTTCTAATGACATGACCTTGCTCATCCATCTTGTTCCTGAAAACCCATTTTGTGCCAATTATTGTTTTTCCTTTAGGAGCAGGGACCAGCTTGTTGGGTTTCCTATACCCTTGCTAGGTTAAATTAAAACTTGGCGGAAAATTAAATAACCTCACTATGCAAGAATATAAAACCTTAAGGATCTAACCAAACAAGCTAAGCAACTAATTATTAAATTAAAGAGATGAATAAGAAAAACTAACCTTGAGAAAATTCGTAATTTGATCATTTGGGTGACACCTGATCCACTTAGGATCTTGCTTCAATGTGGATTCTCCTGAGTTGTTTTCATCTTCAACAGGTCCTATTGAGCAGCTATCAAGATTTTCAGACACACTGATATCTTGAGCCTGTTCACTTGTTGAGCATGACTCTCCATTGTTGAACATATCAGCAAAGGATCCAGGAAAATCAGCATTGATTGGCTCAGGACATGAAGTTGTAATTATGTCAGTACACTTATTCACACAGGGTGTATCAACATAATCATCATCATGCCCATCATGATCAGCAGGTTCCACTCTGGATGTGGTGGAAGCTTTTGAGTCCTTCTCTTCACTGATGGAATGCATAAGATCATCAAAGCTGAATTCTCCTGAAACTGATTCAGGAACAGCTTTGGTGGAGGCACTCCTGGACTCTTCAAAGGTGACATTGAAAGATTCATCTATCACCGTTCTCTTGTTGTTGTATACTCTGTAGGCTTTGGAGATAGTAGAATATCCAACAAACACACCTTCATCAGCTTTGTGTTCAAACTTTGCCAGTTGGTCCCTTTGATTCAGAATGAAGCAGGGACATCCAAACACATGGAAGTAGCTAACGTTTGGCCTCCTTCCTTTGAGCAGGTCATAGGGAGTCTTGTTGAACCTTTTGACCACCAAGGATCTATTTTGGGTGAAGTAGGCAGTGTTGACAGCTTCAGCCCAGAATGATGAAGGTAAACCAGATGCACACAGCACGGTTCTAGCAGTTTCAATGAGGGTTCTGTTTCTCCTTTCAGCAACTCCATTTTGTTGTGGACTTCTTACCGCTAAAAAGTTTTGTGAGATCCCTCTTTCTTCACAGAAGTCCTCAAGAATATTGTTTCTGAACTCAGTACCATGATCACTTCTAAGCTACTTTACTTGAGCAGAGTTCAGCATCTCCATCTTCTTGATAAATCCAATGATTTCTCTAGCAGCCTCTCCTTTGCTCTTCAAAAAGATCACCCATGTAAACCTGGAGAACTCATCAACCATTATTAGAGTGTATCTTCTTCCTCCTAGACTTGGGACACTGACTGGTCCAAACAAGTCCATGTGGATTAAGAAGAGAGGAGTATCAATAAAGAATTTATGCTTAGATTTAAAAGATGATTTCTCTGCTTGCCTTTCTTACAAGCTGTGCAGAGTTTATCCTTAACAAAGGTTATAGAAGGCAAACCTGTTACCAACTCTTTCTTACAGAGTTTGTTCTTGAAGTTCAGGTGTGATAGTCTTTTGTGCCATAACCAATTCAGGTCTGCATTGCTTCTTGAGATAAAGCAGGTTTCAGTTGTGGGATTCGCAGATTTCATGTCCACAACATATACACCTTTCTTTCGTTGAGCACACAGCACAACTTTGCCTTGGGGATCCAATATGTAACCCAGGTGCTCATCAAAGTTAACCTTGTAGCCAGCATCACACAGTTGGCTTATGTTAACAAGATTATGTTTTAGCCCAACCACATAGGCTACTCTTTTGAACACTGCAGCACCAGCTTGAAGAGTTCCATATCCTTCTGTGGATCCCTGTACATTGTCACCAAATATGACTTTTGTCCCTTTTTCAGGCCTGAGATCACTCAGCAGGTCCTTGCAACCTGTCATATGTCCTGAGCAGCCACTGTCCAAGTACCAAACCTAGGATGGTTGTTTGTCCTGCAGAGTGTCATGAGAAAATATTAGTTATTTTTAGGGGAACTCATCATAGGGATGAGTTCTCCTACTTCATCAACATTTGGTGATGGACTAGTGATATTCACACTAATATTTCCTATTTGAATGGTATCAGTTTGGATACCATTCTCATTGACTATGTTACTTCCAACACTACTTGTTTTTGCAATGATGGAACTAGCAGAGTCAACAGGCCTCATGTCCTCAGTTTCAGGAGAGTCTTTGGCCATGTGTGTCTTCTTCCCATACTTACAGCATTTTCTCTTTTTAGTCTTTTTGGAAGAAGAACTTCCAGAAACATATTTTGAATTGTTTTTGTTGATTCTGTCAGCAGGTTTAGAAAACTTATTACTATTTTTAGATGAATCAACAGTTTGGGTGGAAGGCACAATAGCAACAGCTTTGCCTGGTTCTTCTTTCCTCTTTTTGGGAGGACAGATATCAAATATAGGAAGCTTGATTGGCTTTTGACCTTCCACAGGTTTGGAAAACTTATTCCCAAATTTCTCAGTTTGAGCAATGGCTTTGCCTTTGCCTTTACTAAGATGCGATTGATGTTGCCTATCAACATGATCACTGCTTTTGGTTCTGAGAGACTTGCCTTCATTTATAACCAATTTTCCACTATGATTTAAAAACTTATTTGAAACCACAGTAGATTTGATTTCAACATGAGACTTACCCCTGTTGAAAGCAGGCTGCTTACCTTTTGAAAACTTTTTCTCAAAATGATTAGCATCAAAAGGATTAACATGTCTCTTACCATCAGCTTTGGACCCAGAGCCTGTTTTCTCAACAGGTTTAGTGTCCACAGCTGTAGTTTGAGCATGTTTTCCTTTCTCTTGCTTGTGTGAATCAACAGAGCACTTAGCAGGCTGATTTGATGGAGAACATATTCCATCATCAGCTTTTGGAGCTTTTTCACACAAGCTGTCAGTATTTGAGGCCTGACAAACCTGTTTGTTGAGACTAGCTTACCATTTACTTTCTGAATGAAAGTGCTAGGAAGCTCACCAAGAGTGAATAAGTCATCTTTCAGATTATTTATCTCAACAATAGAAACTGCTTTGTCAAGATCCCATCCAAGATAGGCTTGGATTTGAGCAGGTATCTGTTGACTAATGCAATGGCTGACTTTTTGTGCAGATTGGCACCAAGAGTCAACTATCTTTTGAAGCTTTGCATGTTTTTCATCTGTCTCTCTCTTTTCTTCTAGTAAAATGGAGTTAATGTGTTTTAATTCATCAAGCTCAGTTTCCAACTTATGGAAACTGT
Source organism: Centrapalus pauciflorus (assembly GCA_020465985.1). Taxonomy (NCBI): domain Eukaryota; kingdom Viridiplantae; phylum Streptophyta; class Magnoliopsida; order Asterales; family Asteraceae; genus Centrapalus; species Centrapalus pauciflorus. The sequence continues at coordinate 809,752 of JAANYP010004596.1, read as the reverse complement.
CCAGTTTACTGGATTTTATGCCAAGATCATTTTTAAGCTTAGAGATTTCAGACAGTAAAACATTGTGCTTCTCAACAGCAGCTTTCAAATCAACAAGCATGTATTCAAACATTTTTACTTTTTCATCAGAACTGTAAGCCATAAAGTTTTGTACCTTGTACATCATTGTAGGATTCCAGTTCTCTAAGCTGCTGAAGGCTTCAGCTTCAGCCAGGTCCTGTTTGAATTTGCTGGTTGATGGGACATCAGTGTTGGCCATCAGACAGTTGTTGTCTTCTTCATCTGAGGATGAATCAGACTCCTCCCAATCACATGTCTCAGCCATGAGTCCCTTTTTCTTGTTGGAAGCCACTGAGTTTTCCAACTTTTTCAGCTTAGCGATGGCCATAAGGTACTTAACCCTATAGCCATCGTCCATGTTTGTCTTGAATGGTTTGGATGACTGACCAACAGCTTTTGACACACAGTCAGCAGCTATGTGGCCAGTCTTGCCACATTTAAAGCACTCAGCCTTAGATTTATCAAATGCCTTCTTTTTTACAGCATTTGAGTTCCCCTGCAGCATTTTTCTACCAAACCTTTTATTGTTGAACCTTTTAACAAGCATTGCAATCATTTGCTCATCATCAAGTTCAGCAAGATCTGCACTGTCTTCCTCTTCAGACATCTCTTCCTTTTCATCATCAGCCTGTTGATCAGGTTGTGTGTATGTGAACACATCACATACCTGTCCAACAGGTTGTCTCACACTAGCCACTAAGGCAGCACCTCTCTTAGACATTTCCAAGGCATTTCTTTTCTGTTGCCTTGACTGCTCATCATTCAATAAGGATCCATATAAATTTACATGACCCATACCTTTGATGGTGCCTGAATTTCTGAAGATGGTAGAAAAATAGTTCCACTCTCCAGGCAGGATGTCCAAGAACTTGTTCACCAGAGTCAGGTTGTCCTTTGTGATCCCAACAGCTTTGAGATCATTGATAAGTGTAGTGAACCTGGTGTAGGTTTCTGTGAGTGACTCCTTTGGTTTTGCAAAGAAGAGTTCATACTGTCTAACAAGATTGTTGATCCTGTTATCCAGTGTGATTGTGGGACCATCATAGACGGTACACAAAGTATCCCACATCTCCTTTGCAGTCTTCATCTTCTCAACCTGTTTAAACACATCATCATGAAGAGAAATGACCAGGTTATTCCTGGCTTTTGCATCCAGAGCAACCAGTCTTTTTTCTTCATCAGACCATTGAGCTTTGGCCTTCTCAAAGGTTCTGATTTCAGGGGCAGCTCCTTCAACAGCAGGAGTGATAGTAGTAACAGAAGTTGGCACATAGGAACCTTCCATTACTATCTCTGGCAGTTGTATGTCCAGATTCTCTAAATAGAGCATCATTCTACACTTCCAACCAGAGAAGATTTGATGATTGAACTTGGGGGGGTTTTGCCATTGACCCATTGTCATAGTAAGAGGAGGAACTTGCAGCACTGTTGTCCATGGGAAAGTAGGGAGAATGAGAGATCTAGAGTTGACACACACTCTATCTGCTCTGATACCAGTTGTAGGTCCTAAAAGGTTTCCCTAGTGTATAGTTCTAACCTGTAGAGGGGGGGGGGGGGGTGAATACAACAATTTAAAACTCAACACTCTTTTCTCAATGTTTGTGTATATTATCAACAAGTGTTAATTACAAACAAGCTTGACTGCGGAAAGGTTCAAGCTGATATGACAGATACAGCAGTTGTTCACCTAATCTAAGACACACCCAGACTAGATACAATGACTACACTTACATATATGCACTCACTATTTTTAAAAGACACTGATGGACAGCTTGAGTATGAACAACTTAGACACGTACTGTTATATTCAAGTAGACTTGCATGCATGAAAAACACACTTTAATGTACGATCTGATTTCTCACTCTTGATCTCTCACAATCCTTAGAAGCTTCCTTTTATACTCTCACTGAGAATCTCAGTGAAGCTTCTTCATTGGACAATGATAAAGTGGGATGTCTTTCCAAAAAGACAAAACACCTTTTCTGCACATGCTGATAAAGCAGACTTGTCTTCATATGGCAGAATCTTTGTCTTTTTCTTTTTGTTACTATTGCATAAGGCTTTAACCAAAAGAGGAATGTCAACTTTGCATCTTTCTTCTTTTGTTAAGGCCATTTTGATATAAGAAAAGATCTGTCACCCTTTTTAGATATTCATTTGTCTTCATGTAACAGAACAGCTTAGGCAGGCTTTTGCAGTTACTTTTTTTCACTTTGTCTTCGACTTGTAAACTGATCTTGTAGCCAAAAATAATGCATGAGGACTTGGAAACATATTCCATAAAGTGTTTAGCCTGTTCACAAAGAACAGGTTCTGTTCACAAAGAATATAACACTTAGAATCTGTCCAAGCTGCTCAACAGAACAGAGCAGCGTAGACAGTTTTTGTCTAGCCTGTTCAGCAGACAGAACAGCTTGGACAATCTGCCTTTGTTGCAACGAATGCAACAGGGTAAACAACTTTGGCTAATATTGCAAATCACTTTTCAGGTTTCAATAAGGCATAAACAAGACTTAAATTATACCTTCAGGTGCATCAAGCAGGTTTGATTAAAAATCTCCCCCTAAGATGTAGAGCAGGTTTGACTGAGGTCTTTTTGTGCCTAACACTAAATAACTTATACCTGCAATTTGGGTATAGTTTAAGGACCATTTTTTGCAATTTACTCTAATTGGAATTCAAACAAACAAAAATGATAAACCAACATTTGTACATAAACGTAAACATATATTGTATAATAAATCAAAACCTGCTTGTAGTAATTACAGAATTGTATCAAACCATATATTCGCATCCCAGGTTTGTATAATTTTGTGGTAACAAGCATCCCAAATACAAACATTACAACTAATATCCATTTACAAAAAGAAACCCTCTAATTAATGCATCATCTTGCCAGTTGTGTTGGTGACAAGAACGGCTCAACCGGTTGAAATGCCTAGGTAGAAGCCTCTGGCGATCCTGCATCAACAAGCGACGGACTTTGGTAGCCGTTTCGGTCACCTACTGTGGACGCGCTGATGATTTTTTGGAGGCAACATTCAACAGCCTCCTAGCGTCTTGTACGCTCTGTCCTCTTTCTACCATCAGCAGCATTCCGAGGAGAGAAATTAGCATGAAGCGATCCGGAACGTGCTGCCCGTTGCAGCTTCTCATTTCCTTCAGTCTCCAAACCCGCATAAAAAAATATTTAACCGTTGATCAAGACAATACAGAAACATAAATATGTGTTTCATGTTTAGGCAAATAAAAAAAACAATAGAAAGCATGGCAAATAAAGTGTACCCATCCATCACTAAAGAGCAAGTTAATGTTTCCCTTCTCCCTCAGAAGGTAAAGTAGTTGAGATTTTGGCCCCCTAAACCCTATTCTGAGGATGGAATCAACTTCCATCATCTAGTAAACAACATCAGACTCAGCCTCGCGATAGAAGGTTTTGCAACTGTAATGAATGCACACATAAAAGCTTAATAAAAGGTACTCATAAATAGGCAAATACATTATTATCAACTGTAATTTCTTCATAACACGTACTCTTAAATATGCAAATACGTCATGTTCATTCAGAAAATCTAAAATCTAAGCCCAAATTAATGGGCTACGGTTCATTAACCTTAATGTATCTCTTAAATAGGCAAATACATCATAATCTTAGTTGAATCGATAGTATATGATAGGGTTAGGAAACTTACATTCTCTTGCTTTTAAAAAGTTCAAAGGCGCTTGATGCCCCCAAGAACCCCAATATTCTAGCTATTACTTCGTCTAGAAGCTCCATAGTCGTTAATCGGATTTGCGTAGTTGCTTGGCGAGAGTTTGAAATGATGATTTGCAGGTATAGGTTATGCTCTGTTTTGACGTTGGGGAAGATGAATGGCAGGAATAGGAAAAGGGTGATGGTTGTATGCGCATGGTCATTACATGCCGCCATTTTCATATTTCTACTGAAATGACGTAAATGCCCCTAAAAATAAAATACACGCTATTGTATTAGTAATGATATTTTTATCAATTTCGCAAGTTGTTAGTGCATTTTCTTAAGTTGTTAAGTTTATAAAATTACTTGATTAATTTCAACCTAAGTTTTATTTTATTATTCATGTAATTTCATGGAATGGAAATGAATTGATTATCTATAACCTAGGTTTATGAAATTACTTGATTAATTTCAACCGAAGTTTTATTTTATTATTCATGTAATTTCATTGATTAATGGAAATGAATTGATTATCTGTATATAACCTATGTTAATGAAATTACTTGATTAATTTCAACCTAAGTTTTATTTTATTATTCATGTAATTTCATGGATTTATGGAAATGAATTGATTATCTGTATATAACGTAGGTTTATAAATTTACTTGATTAATTTTAACCTAAGTTTTATTATTCAATTGAGTTAAATTGAAAAATTATGTTTTTGCAAGTTGATTAATTTTAACCTAAGTTTTATTATTCATGGAATGGAATGGAATGCAATTGAATTGAATTGATTATATGTATATAACCTACGTTTATGAAATTACTTGATTAATTTTAACCTAAGTTTTATTATTCACGGAATGGAATGCAATTGAATAGAATTGAATTGATTATCTGTTTATAACCAACATTCATGAAATTACTTGATTAATTTTAACCTAAGTTTTATTATTCATAGAATGGAATGCAATAGAATTGAATTGATTATCTGTATATAACCTAGGTTTATGAAATTACATGGTTAATTTTAACCTAAGTTTTAATATTCATGGAATGGAATGCAATTGAATTGAACTGATTATCTGTTTATAACCAAGGTTTATGAAATTACTTGATTAATTTTTAACCTAAGTTTTATTATTCATAGAATTGAATGCAATTGAATTGAATTAATTATCTGTTTATAACATATGTTCATGAAATTACTTGATTAATTTTAACATAAGTTTTATCATTCATGGAATGGAATGCAATTGAATTGAATTGATTATCTTTATATAACCTAGGTTTATGAGATTAATTGATTAATTTTAACCTAAGTTTTATTATTCATGGAATGGAATGCAATTGAATAGAATTGAATTGATTATCTGTTTATAACCAACGTTCATGAAATTACTTGATTAATTTTAACCTAAGTATTATTATTGATAGAATGGAATGCAATAGAATTGAATTGATTATCTGTATGTAACCTAGGTTTATGAAATTACTTGGTTAATTTTAACCTAAGTTTTATTATTCATAGAATGGAATGCAATAGAATTGAATTGATGATCTGTATATAACCTAGGTTTATGAAATTACATGGTTAATTTTAACCTAAGTTTTATTATTCATGGAATGGAATGCAATTGAATTGAACTGGTTATCTGTATATAACCAGAGTCTATGAAATTACTTGATTAATTTTTAACCTAAGTTTTATTATTCATAGAATTGAATGCAATTGAATTGAATTGATTATCTACTTATAACCTAGGTTTATGAAATTACTTGATTAATTATAGCCTAAGTTTTATTATTCATGGAATGGAATGCAATTGAATTGAAATGACTATCTGTTTATAACCTAGGTTTATGAACTTACTTGATTAATTTTAACCTATGTTTTTATTATTCATGGAATGGAATGCAAATGAATTGAATTGATTATCTATTTATAACCTAGGCTTATGAAATTACTTGATTAATTTTTAACCTAAGTTTTATTATTCATGGAATGGAATGCAATTGAATTGAATTAATTATCTGTTTATAACCTACGTTCATGAAATTACTTGATTAATTTTAACATAAGTTTTATCATTCATGGAATGGAATGCCAATGAATTTAATTGCTTATCTTTATATAACCTAGGTTTATGAGATTACTTGATTAATTTTAACCTAAGTTTTATTATTCATGGAATGGAATGCAATTGAATTGACTTGATTATCTGTTTATAACCTACGTTCATGAAATTACTTGATTAATTTTAACATAAGTTTTATTACTCATGGAACGGAATGCAATTGAATTGAATTGATTATCTATATATAACCTAGGTTTATAAAATTAATTGATTAATTTTAACCTAAGTTTTATTATTCATGGAATGGAATGCAATTGAATTGAATTAATTATCTGTTTATAACCTACGTTAATGAAATTACTTGATTAATTTTAACATAAGTTTTATCATTCATGGAATGGAATGCAATTGAATTTAATTGATTATCTTTATAAAACTTAGGTTTATGAGATTACTTGATAAGTTTTAACCTAAGTTTTATTATTAATGGAATGGAATGCAATTGAATTGAACTGATTATGTGTATATAACCTAGGTTTATGAAATTACTTGATTAATTTTAACCTAAGTTTTAATATTCATTGAATGGAATGCAATTGAATTGAAATGATTATCTGTTTATAACCTACGTTAATGAAATTACTTGATTAATTTAACATAAGTTTTATTACTCATGGAACGGAATGCAATTGAATTGAACTGATTATCTGTATATAACCTAGGTTTATATAATTACCTGATTATATTTATCCTTAGATTTATTATTTAATTGAGTTAAATTGAAAAATTGTGTTTTTGCAAGTTTCGAGCTGTTAGTTCAATTTATCAAGCTGTTAGTGCATTTTTTCAAGCTGTTAAGTGTTTTATAAACCTAGGTTTATGAAATTACTTGATTAATTTTAACATATGTTTTATTATTCATATAATGGAATGCAAAAGAATTGAATTGATTATCTGTATATAACCTAGGTTCATGAAATTACTTGGTTAATTTTAACATAAGTTTTTTTATTCATGGAATGGAATGCAATTGAATTGAACTGATTATCTGTTTATAACCTAGGTTTATGAAATTACTTGATTAATTTTAACCTAAGTTTTATTATTAATGGAATGGAATGCAATTGAATTGAACTGATTATCTGTTTATAACCTAGGTTTTTGAAATTACTTGATTAATTTTAACCTAAGTTTTATTATTCATGGAATGGAATGCAATTGAATTGAACTTATTATCTGTATATAACCTAGGTTTATGAAATTACGTGATTAATTTTAACCTAAGTTTTATTATTCATAGAATGAAATGCAATTGAACTGAAATGATTATCTGTATATAACCTAAGTTTATGAAATTACTTGATTAATTTTAACCTAAGTTTTATTAATCCTGGAAAGGAATGCAATTGAATTGAATTGAGTATCTGTTTATAACCTAGGTTCATGAAATTATTTGATTAATTTTAACCTAAGTTTTATTATTCATGGAATGGAATGTAATTGAATTGAACTTATTATCTGTATATAACCTAGGTTTATGAAATTATATTATTAATTTTAACCTAAGTTTTATTATTCATGGAAAGGAATGCAATTCAATTGAATTGATTATCTGTTTATAACCTACGTTCATGAAATTACTTGATTAATTTTAACATAAGTTTTATTACTCATGGAACGGAATGCAATTGAATAGAATTGATTATTTGTACATAACCTAGGTTTATATAATTACCTGATTAATTTTATCCTAAGTTTTATTATTCATGGAATGGAATGCAATTGAATTGAACTGATTATGTTTATATAAGCTAGGTTTATGAAATTACATGATTAATTTTAACCTAAGTTTTAATATTCATTGAATGTGATGCAATTGAATTGAAATGATTATCTATTTATAATTTACGTTAATGAAATTACTTGATTAGTTTTAACATAAGTTTTATTACTCATGGAACGGAATGCAATTGAATTGAATTTATTATCTGTATATAACCTAGGTTTATATAATTACCTAATTAATTTTATCCTTAGTTTTATTATTTAATTGAGTTAAACTGAGAAATTATGTTTTTGCAAGTTTCGAGCTGTTAGTTCAATTTATCAAGCTGTTAGTGCATTTTTTCAAGATGTTAAGTGTTTTATATTCCTAGGTTTATGAAATTACCTGATTAATTTTAACATAAGTTTTATTATTCATAAAATGGAATGCAATTGAATTGAATTGATTATCTGTATATAACCTAGATTTATAAGATTACTTGATTAATTTTAACCTAAGTTTTATTATTCATGGAATGGAATGCAATTGAATTGACTTGATTATCTGTTTATAACCTACGTTCATGAAATTACTTGATTAATTTTAACATAAGTTTTATTACTCATGGAACGGAATACAATTGAATTGAATTGATTATCTATATATAACCTAGGTTTATAAAATTAATTGATTAATTTTAACCTAAGTTTTATTATTCATGGAATAGAATGCAATTGAATTGAATTAATTATCTGTTTATAACCTACGTTAATGAAATTACTTGATTAATTTTAACATAAGTTTTATCATTCATGGAATGGAATGCAATTGAATTCAATTGATTATCTTTATAAAACTTAGGTTTATGAGATTACTTGATTAGTTTTAACCTAAGTTTTATTATTCATGGAATGGAATGCAATTGAATTGAACTGATTATGTGTATATAACCTAGGTTTATGAAATTACTTGATTAATTTTAACCTAAGTTTTAATATTCATTGAATGGAATGCAATTGAATTGAAATGATTATCTGTTTATAACCTACGTTAATGAAATTACTTGATTAATTTAACATAAGTTTTATTACTCATGGAACGGAATGCAGTTGAATTGAACTGATTATCTGTATATAACTTAGGTTTATATAATTACCTGATTATATTTATCCTTAGATTTATTATTTAATTGAGTTAAATTGAAAAATTGTGTTTTTGCAAGTTTCGAGCTGTTAGTTCAATTTATCAAGCTGTTAGTGCATTTTTTCAAGCTGTTAAGTGTTTTATAAACCTAGGTTTATGAAATTACTTGATTAATTTTAACATATGTTTTATTATTCATATAATGGAATGCAAAAGAATTGAATTGATTATCTGTATATAACCTAGGTTCATGAAATTACTTGGTTAATTTTAACATACGTTTTTTTATTCATGGAATGGAATGCTATTGAATTGAACTGATTATCTGTTTATAACCTAGGTTTATGAAATTACTTGATTAATTTTAACCTAAGTTTTATTATTAATAGAATGGAATGCAATTGAATTGAACTGATTATCTGTTTATAACCTAGGAATTTGAATTACTTGATTAATTTTAACCTAAGTTTTATTATTCATGGAATGGAATGCAATTGAATTGAACTGATTATCTGTATATAACCTAGGTTTATGAAATTACGTGATTAATTTTAACCTAAGTTTTATTATTCATAGAATGAAATGCAATTGAACTGAAATGATTATCTGTATATAACCTAAGTTTATGAAATTACTTGATTAATTTTAACCTAAGTTTTATTAATCATGGAAAGGAATGCAATTGAATTGAATTGAGTATCTGTTTATAACCTAGGTTCATGAAATTATTTGATTAATTTTAACCTAAGTTTTATTATTCATGGAATGGAATGTAATTGAATTGAACTTATTATCTGTATACAACCTAGGTTTATGAAATTATATTATTAACTTTAACCTAAGTTTTATTATTCATGGAAAGGAATGCAATTCAATTGAATTGATTATCTGTTTATAACCTACGTTCATGAAATTACTTGATTAATTTTAACATAAGTTTTATTACTCATGGAACGGAATGCAATTGAATAGAAGTGATTATCTGTACATAACCTAGGTTTATATAATTACCTGATTAATTTTATCCTAAGTTTTATTATTCATGGAATGGAATGCAATTGAATTGAACTGATTATGTTTATATAAGCTAGGTTTATGAAATTACTTGATTAATTTTAACCTAAGTTTTAATATTCATTGAATGTGATGCAATTGAATTGAAATGATTATCTATTTATAATTTACGTTAATGAAATTACTTGATTAATTTTAACATAAGTTTTATTACTCATGGAACGGAATGCAATTGAATTGAATTTATTATCTGTATATAACCTAGGTTTATATAATTACCTAATTAATTTTATCCTTAGTTTTATTATTTAATTGAGTTAAACTGAGAAATTATGTTTTTGCAAGTTTCGAGTTGTTAGTTCAATTTATCAAGCTGTTAGTGCATTTTTTCAAGATGTTAAGTGTTTTATAAACCTAGGTTTATGAATTTTTTCAAGATGTTAAGTGTTTTATAAACCTAGGTTTATGAAATGACCTGATTAATTTTAACATAAGTTTTATTATTCATAAAATGGAATGCAATTGAATTGAATTGATTATCTGTATATAACCTAGATTTATGAAATTACTTGATTAATTTTAACCTAAGTTTTATTATTCATGGAATGGAATGCAATTGAATTGAATTGATGATCTGTTTATAACCTAGGTTTCTGAACTTTCTTGAGTAATTTTAACCTAAGTTTTATTATTCATATATAGGAATGCAATTGAATTGAACTGATTATCTGTTTATAACCTAGGTTTATGAAATTACTTGATTAATTTTAACCTAAGTTTTATTATTCATGGAATGGAATGCAATTGAATCGAATTGATTATCCGTATATAACCTAGGTTTATGAAATTACGTCATTAATTTTAACCTAAGTTTTATTATTCATAGAATGGAATGCAATTGAATTGAAATGATTATCTTTTTATAACCTACGTTCATGAAATTACTTGATTAATTTTAACCTAAATTTTGTTATTCATGGAATGGAATGCAATTGAATTGAATTGATTATGTGTATATAACCTAGGTCTATTTAATTACTTGATTAATTTTAATCTAATTTTTAATATTCATGGAATGGAATGCAATTGAATTGAAATGATTATCTTTTTATAACCTACGTTCACTAAATTACTTGATTAATTTAACATAAGTTTTATTACTCATGGAACGGAATGCAATTGATTTGAATTGATTATCTGTATATAAACTAGGTTTATATAATTACCTGATTAATTTTATCCTTAGTTTTATTATTTAATGAGTTAAATTGAAAAATTATGTTTTTGCAAGTTTCGAGCTGTTAGTTCAATTTATCAAGCTGTTAGTGCATTTTTTCAAGATGTTAAGTGTTTTATAAACCTAGGTTTATCAAATTACTTGATTAATTTTAACCTAAGTTTTATTATTCATAGAATGGAATGCAATTAAATTGAATTGATTATCATCATATAAACTAGGTTTATGAATTTACTTGGTTAATTTTAACCTAAGTTTTATTATTCAAGGAAAGGAATGCAATTGAATTGAGCTGATTATCTGTTTATAACCTAGGTTTATGAAACTACTTGATTAACTTTAACCTAAGTTTTATTATTTAATGGAATGGAATTCAATTGAATTGAACTGATTGTCTGTATATAACCTAGGTTTATGAAATTACATTATTAATTTTAACCTAAGTGTTATTATTCATGGAATGAATGCAATTGAATTGAATTGATTATCTATTTATAACCTACGTTCAAGATATTACTTGATTAATTTTAACATAAGTTTTATTACTCATGGAACGGAATGCAATTGAATTGAATTGATTATCTATATACAACCCAGGTTTATGAAATTAATTGATTAATTTTAACCTTAGTTTTATTATTCATGGAATGGAATGCAATTGAATTGAATTGATTATCTGCATATAACCTAGATTTATGAAATTACTTGATTAATTTTAACCTAAGTTTTACTATTAATGGAATGGAATGCAATTGAATTGAATTGATTATCTGTTTATAACCTAGGTTTATGAACTTACTTAAGTAATTTTAACCTAAGTTTTATTATTCATGGAATGGAATGCAATTGAATTGAATTGATTATCTATTTATAACCGAGGCTTATGAAATTACTTGATTAATTTTTAACCTAAGTTTTATTATTCATGGAATGGAATGCAATTGAATCGAATTGATTATCCGTATATAACCTAGGTTTATTAAATTACTTGATTAATTTTAAAGTAAGTTTTATTATTAATGGAATTGAATGCAATTGAATTGAATTGATTATCTGTATATAACCTAGGTTTATGAAATTACGTCATTAATTTTAACCTAAGTTTTATTATTCATAGAATGGAATGCAATTGAATTGAAATGATTATCTGTTTATAACCTACGTTCATGAAATTACTTGATTAATTTTAACCTAAGTTTTGTTATTCATGGAATGGAATGCAATTGAATTGAACTGATTATGTGTATATAACGTAGGTTTATGTAATTACTTGATTAATTTTAATCTAATTTTTAATATTCATGGAATGGAATGCAATTGAATTGAAATGATTATCTGTTTATAACCTGCGTTCACTAAATTACTTGATTAATTTAACATAAGTTTTATAACTCATGGAACGGAATGCAATTGATTTGAATTGATTATCTGTATATAACCTACGTTTATATAATTACCTGATTAATTTTATCCTTAGTTTTATTATTTAATGAGTTAAATTGAAAAATTACGTTTTTGCAAGTTTCGAGCTGTTAGTTCAATTTATCAAGCTGTTAGTGCATTTTTTCAAGATGCTAAGTGTTTTATAAACCTAGGTTTATCAAATTACTTGATTAATTTTAACCTAAGTTTTATTATTCATAGAATGGAATGCAATTGAATTGAATTGATTATCATCATATAAACTAGGTTTATGAATTTACTTGGTTAATTTTAACCTAAGTTTTATTATTCAAGGAAAGGAATGCAATTGAATTGAACTGATTATCTGTTTATAACCTAGGTTTATGAAACTACTTGATTAACTTTAACCTAGGTTTTATTATTCATGGAATGGAATTCAATTGAATTGAACTGATTATCTGTATATAACCTAGGTTTATGAAATTACATTATTAAATTTAACCTAAGTTTTATTATTCATGGAATGAATGCAATTGAATTGAATTGATTATCTGTTTATAACCTACGTTCAAGATATTACTTGATTAATTTTAACATAAGTTTTATTACTCATGGAACGGAATGCAATTGAATTGAATTGATTACCTATATATAACCTAGGTTTATATAATTAATTGATTAATTTTAACCTAAGTTTTATTATTCATGGAATGGAATGCAATTGAATTGAATTAATTATCTGTTTTTAACCTACGTTAATGAAATTAATTGATTAATTTTAACATAAGTTTTATCATTCATGGAATGGAATGCAATTGAATTTAATTGATTATCTTTATAAAACCTAGGTTTATGAGATTACTTGATTGATTTTAACCTAAGTTTTATGATTCATGGAATGGAATGCAATTGAATTGAACTGATTATGTGTATATAACCGAGGCTTATGAAATTACTTGATTAATTTTTAACCTAAGTTTTATTATTCATGGAATGAATGCAATTGAATTGAATTGATTATCTGTTTATAACCTACGTTCAAGATATTACTTGATTAATTTTAACATAAGTTTTATTACTCATGGAACGGAATGCAATTGAATTGAATTGATTACCTATATATAACCTAGGTTTATATAATTAATTGATTAATTTTAACCTAAGTTTTATTATTCATGGAATGGAATGCAATTGAATTGAATTAATTATCTGTTTTTAACCTACGTTAATGAAATTAATTGATTAATTTTAACATAAGTTTTATCATTCATGGAATGGAATGCAATTGAATTTAATTGATTATCTTTATAAAACCTAGGTTTATGAGATTACTTGATTAATTTTAACCTAAGTTTTATGATTCATGGAATGGAATGCAATTGAATTGAACTGATTATGTGTATATAACCGAGGCTTATGAAATTACTTGATTAATTTTTAACCTAAGTTTTATTATTCATGGAATGGAATGCAATTGAATCGAACTGATTATCTGTATATAACCTAGGTTTATTAAATTACTTGATTAATTTTAAAGTAAGTTTTATTATTAATGGAATGGAATGTAACTGAATTGAATTGATTATCTGTATATAACCTAGGTTTATAAAATTAATTGATTAATTTTAACCTAAGTTTTATTATCCATGGAATGGAATGCAATTGAATTGAATTAATTATCTGTTTATAACCTACGTTCATGAAATTACTTGATTAATTTTAACATAAGTTTTAACATTCATGGAATGGAATGCCATTAAATTTAATTTCTTATCTTTATATAACCTAGGTTTATGAGATTACTTGATTAATTTTAACCTATGTTTTATTATTCATGGAATGGAATGCAATTGAATTGAATTGATTATCTGTTTATAACCTACGTCATGAAATTACTTGATTAATTTTAACATAAGTTTTATTACTCATGGAACCGAATGCAATTGAATTGAATATATTATCTATATATAACCTAGGTTTATAAAATTAATTGATTAATTTTAACCTAAGTTTTATTATTCATGGAATAGAATGCAATTGAATTGAATTAATTATCTGTTTATAACCTACGTTAATGAAATTACTTGATTAATTTTAACATAAGTTTTATCATTCATGGAACGGAATGCAATTGAATTTAATTGATTATCTTTATAAAACCTAGGTTTATGAGATTACTTGATTAATTTTAACCTAAGTTTTATTATTCATGGAATGGAATGCAATTGAATTGAACTGATTATATGTATATAACCTAGGTTTATGAAATTACTTGATTAATTTTAACCTAAGTTTTAATATTCATTGAATGGAATGCAATTGAATTGAAATGATTATCTGTTTATAACCTACGTTAATGAAATTACTTGATTAATTTTAACATAAGTTTTATTACTCATGGAACGGATTGCAATAAAATTGAACTGATTATCTGTATATAACCTAGGTTTATATAATTACGTGATTATATTTATCCTTAGATCTATTATTTAATAGAGCTAAATTGAGAAATTGTGTTTTTGCATGTTTCGAGCTGTTAGTTCAATTTATCAAGCTGTTACTGCATTTTTTCAAGCTTTTAAGTGTTTTATAAACCTAGGTTTATGAAATTACTTGATTAATTTTAACATATGTTTTATTATTCATATAATGGAATGCAAAAGAATTGAATTGATTATCTGTATATAACCTAGGTTAATGAAATTACTTGGTTAATTTTAACATAAGTGTTTTTATTCATGGAATGGAATGCAATTGAATTGAACTGATTATCTGTTTATAACCTAGGTTTATGATATTACTTGATTAATTTTAACCTAAGTTTTATTATTCATGGAATGGAATGCAATTGAATTGAACTGATTATCTGTTTATAACCTAGGTTTTTGAAATTACTTGATTAATTTTAACCTAAGTTTTATTATTCATGGAATTGAATGCAATCGAATTGAACTGATTATCTGTATATAACCTAGGTTTATGAAATTACGTGATTAATTTTAACCTAAGTTTTATTATTCATAGTTAGGAATGCAATTGAACTGAAATGATTATCTGTATATAACCTAAGTTTATGAAATTACTTGATTAATTTTAACCTAAGTTTTATTATTCATGGAATGGAATGCAATTGAATTGAATTGAGTATCTGTTTATAACCTAGGTTCATGAAATTATTTGATTAATTTTAACCTAAGTTTTATTATTCATGGAATGAAATGTAATTGAATTGAACTTATTATCTGTATATAACCTAGGTTTATGAAATTATATTATTAATTTTAACCTAAGTTTTATTATTCATGGAAAGGAATGCAATTCAATTGAATTGATTATCTGTTTATTACCTACGTTCATGAAATTACTTGATTAATTTTAACATAAGTTTTATTACTCATGGAACGGAATGCAATTGAATAGAAGTGATTATCTGTACATAACCTAGGTTTATATAATTACCTGATTAATTTTATCCTAAGTTTTATTATTCATGGAATGGAATGCAATTGAATTGAACTGATTATGTTTATATAAGCTAGGTTATGAAATTACTTGATTAATTTTAACCTATGTTTTAATATTCATTGACTGGAATGCAATTGAATTGAAATGATTATCTATTTATAATTTACGTTAATGAAATTACTTGATTAATTTTAACATAAGTTTTATTACTCATGGAACGGAATGCAATTGAATTGAATTGATTATCTGTATATAACCTAGGTTTATATAATTACCTAATTAATTTTATCCTTAGTTTTATTATTTAATTGAGTTAAATTGAGAAATTATGTTTTTGCAAGTTTCGAGCTGTTAGTTCAATTTATCAAGCTGTTAGTGCATTTTTTCAAGATGTTAAGTGTTTTATAAACCTAGGTTTATGAAATTACCTGATTAATTTTAACATAAGTGTTATTATTCATAAAATGGAATGCAATTGAATTGAATTGATTATCTATATATAACCTAGATTTATGAAATTACTTGATTAATTTTAACCTAAGTTTTATTATTCATGGAATGGAATGAATTGAATTGAATTGATAATCTGTTTATAACCTAGGTTCATGAAATTACTTGATTAATTTTAACATAAGTTTTATTACTCATGGAACGGAATGCAATTGAATTGAATTGATTATCTATATATAACCTAGGTTTATAAAATTAATTGATTAATTTTAACCTAAGTTTTATTATTCATGGAATGGAATGCAATTGAATTGAATTAATTATCTGTTTATAACCTACGTTAATGAAATTACTTGATTAATTTTAACATAAGTTTTATCATTCATGGAATGGAATGCAATTGAATTTAATTGATTATCTTTATAAAACCTAGGTTTATAAGATTACTTGATTAATTTTAACCTAAGTTTTATTATTCATGGAATGGAATGCAATTGAATTGAACTGATTTTGTGTATATAACCTAGGTTTATGAAATTACTTGATTAATTTTAACCTAAGTTTTAATATTCATTGAATGGAACGCAATTGAATTGAAATGATTATCTGTTTATAACCTACGTTAATGAAATTACTTGATTAATTTTAACATAAGTTTTATTACTCATGGAACGGAATGCAATTGAATTGAACAGATTATCTGTATATAACCTAGGTTTATTTAATTACCTGATTATATTTATCCTTAGATTTATTATTTAATTGAGTTAAATTGAGAAATTGTGTTTTTGCAAGTTTCGAGCTGTTAGTTCAATTTATCAAGCTGTTAGTGCATTTTTTCAAGCTGTTAAGTGTTTTATAAACCTAAGTTTATGAAATTACTTGATTAATTTTAACATATGTTTTATTATTCATATAATGGAATGCAAAAGAATTGAATTGATTATCTGTATATAACCTAGGTTCATGAAATTGCTTGGTTAATTTTAACATAAGTGTTATTATTCATGGAATGGAATGCAATTGAATTGAACTGATTATCTGTTTATAACCTAGGTTTATGAAATTACTTGATTAATTTTAACCTAAGTTTTATTATTCATGGAATGGAATGCAATTGAATTGAACTGATTTTCTGTTTATAACCTACGTTCATGAAATTACTTGATTAATTTTAACATAAGTTTTATTACTCATGGAACGGAATGCAATTGAATTGAATTGATTATCAATATATAACCTAGGTTTATAAAATTAATTGATTAATTTTAACCTAAGTTTTATTATTCATGGAATGGAATGCAATTGAATTGAATTAATTATGTGTTTATAACCTACGTTAATGAAATTACTTGATTAATTTTAACATAAGTTTTATCATTCATGGAACGGAATGCAATTGAATTTAATTGATTATCTTTACAAAACCTAGGTTTACGAGATTACTTAATTAATTTTAACCTAAGTTTTATTATTCATGGAATGGATGCAATTGAATTGAACTGATTATGTGTATATAACCTAGGTTTATGAAATTACTTGATTAATTTTAACCTAAGTTTTAATATTCATTGAATGGAATGCAATTGAATTGAAATGATTATCTGTTTATAACCTACGTTAATGAAATTATTTGATTAATTTTAACATAAGTTTTATTACTCATGGAACGGAATGCAATTGAATTGAACTGATTATCTGTATATAACCTAGGTTTATATAATTACCTGATTATATTTATCCTTAGATTTATTATTTAATTGAGTTAAATTGAGAAATTGTGTTTTTGCAAGTTTCGAGCTGTTAGTTCAATTTATCAAGCTGTTAGTGAATTTTTTCAAGCTGTTAAGTGTTTTATAAACCTAGGTTTATGAAATTAGTTGATTAATTTTAACATATGTTTTATTATTCATATAATGGAATGCAAAAGAATTGAATTGATTATCTGTATATAACCTAGGTTAATGAAATTACTTGGTTAATTTTAACATAAGTGTTTTTATTCATGGAATGGAATGCAATTGAATTGAACTGATTATCTGTTTATAACCTAGGTTTATGAAATTACTTGATTAATTTTAACCTAAGTTTTATTATTCATGGAATAATGCAATTGAATTGAACTGATTATCTTTTTATAACCTAGGTCTTTGAAATTACTTGATTATTTTTAACCTAAGTTTTATTATTCACAGAATGGAATGCAATTGAATTGAACTGATTATCTGTATATAACCTAGGTTTATGTAATTACATGATTAATTTTAACCTAAGTTTTATTATTCATAGAATGGAATGCAATTGAACTGAAATGATTATCTGTATATAACCTAAGTTTATGAAATTACTTGATTAATTTTAACCTAAGTTTTATTATTCATGGAATGGAATGCAATTGATTTGAATTGAGTATCTGTTTATAACCTAGGTTCATGAAATTATTTGATTAATTTTAACCTAAGTTTTAATATTCATTGAATGGAATGCAATTGAATTGAATTGATTATCTGTTTATAACCTATGTTTATGAACTTACTTAAGTAATTTTAACCTAAGTTTTATTATTCATGGAATGGAATGCAATTGAATTGAGCTGATTATCTGTTTATAACCTAGGTTTATGAAACTACTTGATTAACTTTAACCTAAGTTTCATTATTCATGCAATGGAATTCAATTGAATTGAACTGGTTATCTGTTTATAACCTAGGTTTATGAAATTACATTATTAATTTTAACCTAAGTTTTATTATTCATGGAATCAATGCAATTGAATTGAATTGATTATCTGTTTATAACCTACGTTCAAGATATTACTTGATTAATTTTAACATAAGTTTTATTACTAATGGAACGGAATGCAATTGAATTGAATTGATTATATGTATATAACCTAGGGATATATAATTAACTGATTAACTTTATCCAAAGTTTTATTATCTAATTGATTTAAATTGAAAATTATGTTTTTCAAAGTTTCGAGCTGTTAGTTCAATTTATCAAGCTGTTAGTGCAATTTTTCAAGATGTTAAGTGTTTTATAAACCTAGGTTTATGAACTTACCTGATTAATTTTAACATAAGTTTTATTATTCATAGAATGGAATGCAATTGAATTGAATTGATTATCTGTATCTAACCTAGATTTATGAAATTACTTGATTAATTTTAACCTAAGTTTTTATTATTCATGGAATGGAATGCAATTGAATTGAACTGATTATCTGTTTATAACCTAGGTTTTTGAAATTACTTGATTAATTTTAACCTAAGTTTTATTATTCATTGAATGGAATGCAATTGAATTGAACTGATTATCTGTATATAACCTAGGTTTATGAAATTACGTGATTAATTTTAACCAAAGTTTTATTATTCATAGAATGGAATGCAATTGAACTGAAATGATTATCTGTATATAACCTAAGTTTATGAAATTACTTGATTAATTTTAACCTAAGTTTTATTATTCATGGAATGGAATGCAATTGAATTGAATTGAGTATCTGTTTATAACCTACGTTCATGAAATTATTTGATTAATTTTAACCTAAGTTTTATTATTCATGGAATGGAATGTAATTGAATTGAACTTATTATTTGTATATAACCTAGGTTTATGAAATTATATTATTAATTTTAACCTAAGTTTTATTATTCATGTAAAGGAATGCAATTCAATTGAATTGATTATCTGTTTATAACCTACGTTCATGAAATTACTTGATTAATTTTAACATAAGTTTTATTACTCATGGAACGGAATGCAATTGAATAGAAGTGATTATCTGTACATAACCTAGGTTTATATAATTACCTGATTAATTTTATCCTAAGTTTTATTATTCATGGAATGGAATGCAATTGAATTGAACTGATTATGTTTATATAAGCTAGGTTTATGAAATTACTTGATTAATTTTAACCTAAGTTTTAATATTCATTGAATGGAATGCAATTGAATTGAAATGATTATCTATTTATAATTTACGTTAATGAAATTACTTGATTAATTTTAACATAAGTTTTATTACTAATGGAACGGAATGCAATTGAATTGAATTGATTATCTGTATATAACCTAGGTTTATATAATTACCTAATTAATTTTATCCTTAGTTTTATTATTTAATTGAGTTAAATTGAGAAATTATGTTTTTGCAAGTTTCAAGCTGTTAGTTCAATTTATCAAGCTGTTAGTGCATTTTTTTCAAGATGTTAAGTGTTTTATAAACCTAGGTTTATGAAATTACCTGATTAATTTTAACATAAGTTTTATTATTCATAAAATGGAATGCAATTGAATTGAATTGATTATCTGTATATAACCTAGATTTATGAAATTACTTGATTAATTTTAACCTAAGTTTTATTATTCATGGAATGGAATTCAATTGAATTGAATTGATGATCTGTTTATAACCTAGGTTTATGAACTTTCTTGAGTAATTTTAACCTAAGTTTTATTATTCATATATAGGAATGCAATTGAATTGAACTGATTATCTGTTTATAACCTAGGTTTATGAAATTACTTGATTAATTTTAACCTAAGTTTTATTATTCATGGAATAGAATGCAATTGAATTGAACTGATTATCTGTATATAATGTAGGTTTATGAAATTACGTGATTAAATTTAACCTAAGTTTTATTATTCATAGAATGGAATGCAATTGAACTGAAATGATTATCTGTATATAACCTAAGTTTATGAAATTACTTGATTAATTTTAACCTAAGTTTTATTATTCATTGAATGGAATGCAATTGGATTGAATTGAGTATCTGTTTATAACCTAGGTTCATGAAATTATTTGATTAATTTTAACCTAAGTTTTATTATTCATGGAATGGAATGTAATTGAATTGAACTTATTATCTGTATATAACCTACGGTTATGAAATGATATTATTAGTTTTAATCTAAGTTTTATTATTCATGGAAAGGAATGCAATTCAATTGAATTGATTATCTGTTTATAACCTACGTTCATGAAATTACTTGATTAATTTTAACATAAGTTTTATTACTCATGGAACGGAATGCAATTGAATAGAAGTGATTATCTGTACATAACCTAGGTTTATATAATTACCTGATTAATTTTATCCTAAGTTTTATTATTCATGGAATGGAATGCAATTGAATTGAACTGATTATGTTTATATAAGCTAGGTTTATGAAATTACTTGATTAATTTTAACCTAAGTTTTAATATTCATTGAATGGAATGCAATTGAATTGAAATGATTATCTATTTATAATTTACGTTAATGAAATTACTTGATTAATTTTAACATAAGTTTTATTACTCATGGAACGGAATGCAATTGAATTGAATTGATTATCTGTATATAACCTAGGTTTATATAATTACCTAATTAATTTTATCCTTAGTTTTATTATTTAATTGAGTTAAATTGAGAAATTATGTTTTTGCAAGTTTCGAGCTGTTAGTTCAATTTATCAAGCTGTTAGTGCATTTTTTCAAGATGTTAAGTGTTTTATAAACCTAGGTTTATGAAATTACCTGATTAATTTTAACATAAGTTTTATTATTCATAAAATGGAATGCAATTGAATTAAATTGATTATCTGTATATAACCTAGATTTATGAAATTACTTGATTAATTTTAACCTAAGTTTTATTATTCATGGAATGGAATGCAATTGAATTGAATTGATGATCTGTTTATAACCTAGGTTTATGAACTTTCTTGAGTAATTTTAACCTAAGTTTTATTATTCATATATAGGAATGCAATTGAATTGAACTGATTATCTGTTTATAACCTAGGTTTATGAAATTACTTGATTAATTTTAACCAAAGTTTTATTATTCATGGAATGGAATGCAATTGAATTGAACTGATTATCTGTATATAACCTAGGTTTATGAAATTCTATTATTAATTTTAACCTATGTTTTATTATTCATGGAATGGAATTCAATTGAATTGAATTGATTATCTGTTTATAACCTACGTTCATGAAATTACTTGATTAATTTTAACATAAGTTTTATTACTCCTGGAACGCAATGCAATTGAATTGAAATGATTTTCTGTACATAACCTAGGTTTATATAATTACCTGATTAATTTTATCCTAAGTTTTATTATTTAATTGATTTAAATTGAAAAATTATGTTTTTCCAAGTTTCGAGCTGTTAGTTCAATTTATCAAGTTGTTAGTGCATTTTTTCAAGATGTTAAGTGTTTTATAAACCTAGGTTTATGAACTTACCTGATTAATTTTAACATAAGTTTTATTATTCATAGAATGGAATGCAATTGAATTGAATTGATTATCTGTATCTAACCTAGATTTATGAAATTACTTGATTAATTTTAACCTAAGTTTTATCATCAAAGGAATGGAATGCAATTGAATTGAATTGATTATCTGTTTATAACCTATGTTTATGAACTTACTTAAGTAATTTTAACCTAAGTTTTATTATTCATGGAATAGAATGCAATTGAATTGAATTGATTATCTATTTATAACCTAGGTTTATGAAATTACTTGATTAATTTTTAACCTAAGTTTTATTATTCATGGAATGGAATGCAATTGAATTGAACTGATTATCTGTATATAACCTAGGTTTATGAAATTATATTATTAATTTTAACCTATGTTTTATTATTCATGGAATGGAATGCAATTGAATTGAATTGATTATCTGTTTATAACCTACGTTCATGAAATTACTTGATTAATTTTAACATAAGTTTTATTACTCATGGAACGCAATGCAATAGAATTGAAATGACTTTCTGTACATAACCTAGGTTTATATAATTACCTGATTAATTTTATCCTAAGTTTTATTATTTAATGGATTTAAATTGAAAAATTATGTTTTTCCAAGTTTCGAGCTGTTAGTTCAATTTATCAAGTTGTTAGTGCATTTTTCCAAGATGTTAAGTGTTTTATAAACCTAGGTTTATGAAATTACCTGATTAATTTTAACATAAGTTTTATTATTCATAAAATGGAATGCAATTGAATTGAATTGATTATCTGTATATAACCTAGATTTATGAAATTACTTGATTAATTTTAACCTAAGTTTTATTATTCATGGAATGGAATGCAATTGAATTGAATTGATGATCTGTTTATAACCTAGGTTTATGAACTTTCTTGAGTAATTTTAACCTAAGTTTTATTATTCATATATAGGAATGCAATTGAATTGAACTGATTATCTGTTTATAACCTAGGTTTATGAAATTACTTGATTAATTTTAACCTAAGTTTTATTATTCATGGAATGGAATGCAATTGAATTGAACTGATTATCTGTATATAACCTAGGTTTATGAAATTATATTATTAATTTTAACCTATGTTTTATTATTCATGGAATGGAATGCAATTGAATTGAATTGATTATCTGTTTATAACCTACGTTCATGAAATTACTTGATTAATTTTAACATAAGTTTTATTACTCCTGGAACGCAATGCAATTGAATTGAAATGATTTTCTGTACATAACCTAGGTTTATATAATTACCTGATTACTTTTATCCTAAGTTTTATTATTTAATTGATTTAAATTGAAAAATTATGTTTTTCCAAGTTTCGAGCTATTAGTTCAATTTATCAAGTTGTTAGTGCATTTTTTTAAGATGTTAAGTGTTTTATAAACCTAGGTTTATGAACTTACCTGATTAATTTTAATATAAGTTTTATTATTCATAGAATGGAATGCAATTGAATTGAATTGATTATCTGTATCTAACCTAGATTTATGAAATTACTTGATTAATTTTAACCTAAGTTTTATTATCAATGGAATGGAATGCAATTGAATTGAATTGATTATCTGTTTATAACCTATGTTTATGAACTTACTTAAGTAATTTTAACCTAAGTTTTATTATTCATGGAATAGAATGCAATTGAATTGAATTGATTATCTATTTATAACCTAGGTTTAAGAAATTACTTGATTAATTTTTAACCTAAGTTTTATTATTCATGGAATGGAATGCAATTGAATCGAATTGATTATCCGTATATAACCTAGGTTTATTAAATTACTTGATTATTTTTAAAGTAAGTTTTATTATTAATGGAATTGAATGCAATTGAATTGAATTGATTATCTATATATAACCTAGGTTTATGAAATTACGTCATTAATTTTAACCTAAGTTTTGTTATTCATGGAATGGAATGCAATTGAATTGAACTGATTATGTGTATATAACCTAGGTTTATGTAAATACTTGATTAATTTTAATCTAATTTTTAATATTCATGGAATGGAATGCAATTGAATTGAAATGATTATCTGTTTATAACCTACGCTCACTAAATTACTTGACTAATTTAACATAAGTTTTATTACTCATGGAACGGAATGCAATTGATTTGAATTGATTATCTGTATATAACCTAGATATATATAATTACCTGATTAATTTTATCCTTAGTTTTATTATTTAATGAGTTAAATTGAAAAATTATGTTTTTGCATGTTTCGAGCTGTTAGTTCAATCTATCAAGCTGTTAGTGCATTTTTTCAAGATGTTAAGTGTTTTATAAACCTAGGTTTATCAAATTACTTGATTAATTTTAACCTAAGTTTTATTATTCATAGAATGGAATGCAATTGAATTGAATTGATTATCATCATATAAACTAGGTTTATGAATTTACTTGGTTAATTTTAACCTAAGTTTTATTATTCAAGGAAAGGAATGCAATTGATTTAGCTGATTATCTGTTTATAACCTAGGTTTATGAAACTACTTGATTAACTTTAACCTAAGTTTTATTATTCATGGAATGGAATTCAATTGAATTGAACTGGTTACTGTATATAACCTAGGTTTATCAAATTACTTGATTAATTTTAACCTAAGTTTTATTATTCATAGAATGGAATGCAATTGAATTGAATTGATTATCATCATATAAACTAGGTTTATGAATTACTTGGTTAATTTTAACCTAAGTTTTATTATTCAAGGAAAGGAATGCAATTGAATTGAGATGATTATCTGTTTATAACCTAGGTTTATGAAACTACTTGATTAACTTTAACCTAAGTTTTATTATTCATGGAATGGAATTCAATTGAATTGAACTGGTTATCTGTATATAACCTAGGTTTATGAAATTACATTATTAATTTTAACCTAAGTTTTATTATTCATAGAATGGAATGCAATTGAATTGAATTGATTATCTGTATCTAACCTAGATTTATGAAATTACTTGATTAATTTTAACCTAAGTTTTATTATCAATGGAATGGAATGCAATTGAATTGAATTGATTATCTGTTTATAACCTATGTTTATGAACTTACTTAAGTAATTTTAACCTAAGTTTTATTATTCATGGAATAGAATGCAATTGAATTGAATTGATTATCTATTTATAACCTAGGTTTATGAAATTACTTGATTAATTTTTAACCTTAGTTTTATTATTCATGGAATGAAATGCAATTGAATCGAATTGATTATCCGTATATAACCTAGGTTTATTAAATTACTTGATTAATTTTAAAGTAAGTTTTATTATTAATGGAATTGAATGCAATTGAATTGAATTGATTATCTGTATATAACCTAGGTTTATGAAATTACGTCATTAATTTTAACCTAAGTTTTATTATTCATAGAATGGATTGCAATTGAATTGAAATGATTATCTGTTTATAACCTACGTTCATGAAATTTCTTGATTAATTTTAACCTAAGTTTTGTTATTCATGGAATGGAATGCAATTGAATTGAACTGATTATGTGTATATAACCTAGGTTTATGTAATTACTTGATTAATTTTAATCTAATTTTTAATATTCATGGAATGGAATGCAATTGAATTGAAATGATTATCTGTTTATAGCCTACGTTCACTAAATTACTTGATTAATTTAACATAAGTTTTATTACTCATGGAACGGAATGCAATTGATTTGAATTGATTATCTCTATATAACCTAGGTTTATATAATTACCTTATTAGTTTTATCCTTAGTTTTATTATTTAATGAGTTAAATTGAAAAATTATGTTTTCCAAGTTTCGAGCTGTTAGTTCAATCTATCAAGCTGTTAGTGCATTTTTTCAAGATGTTAAGTGTTAGGCACAAAAAGGCCTCAGTCAAACCTGTTCTACATCTGAGGGGGAGATTTTATAATCAAACCTGTTGATGCATTTGAAGGTTGAATTTAAGGCCTGTTATATGCCTTATTGAACCTGAAAATGATTTGCAATATCAGTCTAAAGCTGTTCTATATGTTGCATGTGTCTGGCAACTAGACCAGTTTGTCAAAGCTGCTCCTGTCTGCTGAACAGGCTGGACATAAACGTCTTAACTGCCTTCTACACCTGTTGAGTTAAGCCTTGGCAGTTTAAATGATTCTTTCTTTGTTAACAGAAACTGTTCTTGTAACAGGTCTGACACTTTATGGAATGTTTCCAGAGTCATCCAGTATTGTTTTTGACTTACAAGATCAGTCTATTACCAAAGTCGGAAGGACAGTGCGAAACAAACTGCTCAGCCTGCCACCGTTCTGTAACATGAAGACAAAGATATTTGAAAGGTGGTGACGACCTTTTTCTTATATCAAAATAGGCCTTTACAAGGAAGAAAGACGCAAAGTTGAAATTCCTAAATTAGTTAAAGGCAATGAAACAGTAGACAAAGTAAAAAGACAAAAGTTCTGCACATGTGAAGACAAGTCTGCTTTTCAGAAAAGTGCAGAAAAGGTTATGTTGTCTTTTCAACAAGACTTCTCCTTTTCATTCCGTCCAATGAAGATGTTTCTCCTAGATCCTCTGAGTGAGTATAAAAGGAAGCTTCTAAGGACAGAAAGAAGTGTGAAGAAAGCTAAGTGCTGAAAACCAAGAGTGAACGTGCAAGGGATGAGCGTTCTTACTGCTGAGAAGTTTTGCGAGATACCTTTCTCTTCACAGAAGTCTTCAAGAGTTACTGTTCCGAACTTCAGTTAGTACTCATGATTCACTTTCTAGCTGCTTTACTTGGAGCGTTCAGCATTCCATCTTTTTGACAAATCCACTTAATCTCTCTAGCAGCCTCTCCTTGCTCTTCAGAACGATAACCCATGGTACTGGAGAACTCATCAACCATTACAAGGAGTGTATCTTCTTCCTCCTAGACTTGGGACCTTTAACAGGCCAAACAAGTCCATATGGATCAAGAAGAGTCTTAGTTATCAATAGAGACATTGTGTTTGGATTTTTTAAAAGAGTTCTTTCTCTTATTGCCTTTCTCACAGCGTGCATAATCTATCTTTGGCCACAAAGTCCAAGAAGGCCAAACCTGTCACCAACTCTTTCTTACAGGTTTTTTGTTGATGTTCTTGAAGTTCAGATGTGACAGTCTTCTGCCATAACCAGTTTAGATCAGCATTCTGTTCTTGTGAGAGAGAAAACAGGTTCAGTTGTTGGGGTCAGGCAGAATGCATGTCCACAAAAGATACTACCTTTCTTTCGTTGAGCACACAAGCACAACTTTGCCTTGGGGAATTCCAATTTGTACCCAGGGCATCATCAAAGTTAACTCTTGTAGCCATGCCCATCACAACCAGTTGGCTTATTGCATAAATAAGGTCTTATGTTTTTGCCCAACCACATAGGGCCTACCCTGTTGAACCCGCCCGTACACCAGCTTTAAGGAGTTCCAATCCCTCAGTGGATCCCTCCACATTGTCACAAAGGTGGACTTTTGGCCCTTTTTCAGTCCTCCCTGAGTCCTGAGTTCACTCCGCACTTCTTACAAACCCTGTCATGTGGCCCTGAGCAGACACTGTCCAAGTACCAAACCTGGGAAGGTTTTTTTTTCCTGCCAGAGTTAAAGAGACAATTATAGTCATTTTTGGGGAAAAATCATCACAGCGATGATAGTTTTCTCCTACTTCATCACATTTGTTGCTGGATTTGGACTGTCCACACTACTATTCCCTATCTTAATGGTATCCGCTTGTATACCATCCTCATTGACCCCCTGTGACATACCACCACTGCTTTGTACAGCTGGTTGTGGAGGAAAACAGCAGCGAGTCAACAGTCCTTCATGTCCTCAGATTCAGGACAGTCCTTGCCAGATGTGTCTTCTTCCCACATTTGTAACCATTTCTCTTTTTAGAATTTTTGGAAGAAGAGAAGGAGAAGACGAGAGATCCTTCCGAAGAAGAAAAACATATTTCTGAGCTGTTTTTTTTTTTGTTGATTCTTTCAGCAGGTTTAGCTTCTTTGTTGCAATCAACGATTGTGTGGAGAGTTTTTTTTCATAGCCATTAGCTTTGACTGTCTCTTTTTTCCTCTTCTGGCGGGAGGACGATGTCCAAGACAGGAAGCTCTGATTGGCCTTTTGCGCTTCACAGGTTTGGGAAAACTTATTTCCCATTTGTCTCAGTTTGAGCAATGGCTTGCCTTTGCCCCCTTACTGTGGATTGGTGATTTATGCTGCCTATCAGCATTACTCACTTGTGTTTGGTTTTGAAACAACTTATTTTCATTTTACAACCAATTTACCACTTATGATTTGACCACCTTATTTGAAAAATCACAGCGTTTGTTTTCAACATGAGACCTTACCCTTGTTTTGAAACAGGCTGGCTGCTTACTTTTTGAAAACTTCTTTCAAAGTGTTTAGCATCAAAGGCTCTAACATGCTTTTTACCACCGCTTTGCGACTCAGAACCTGTTTTGTCAACAGGTTTCGCATCCCACAGCTTCAGTGAACATGTTTTCCTTTCTTTTGCTGTGTGAGCTAGGCCACAGCACTTTACAGGCTTTGTTTGTTTTGGAGAACAAAACTCCAAACCTCCGCTTTGCGCTGGTTCACACAGTGTCAGTATTTTGTGAGGCCTGACCAACCCCGTTGTGAGATTGTTTTACCATTCACCTTGAATGAATTGTATTTGGAAGTTCACCCCACGAGTTGGATTACATCTTCTTTCAAATTACTTTATCTAACAATTGAAGCGCTGTGTTGTGTGTCAAGGATCACCTCCAAGATTAAGCTGGATTTGGCAGGATCTGTTTTTTGACTTATACCATGGCGACTTTTTGTGCCGAGATGGCACCAAAGGTCAAAACTATTCTTTTGAAGCTGGCTATGCTTTTATACTTTTTCTCTCTTTTCTTCGTAAAAAATGGACGTTGACGTGTTTAATTCATCAAGCTCAAGTTTTCCAACTTAGGAAAATTGTCTCCAGTTTACTGGATTTTTTTTAAGATCTAGCCTTTTAAGCCTTAGAGATTTCAGGATCAAAAGCATATGCTTCTCAACAGCAGCCTTTGAGATCTAACAAGGACTAATTCAAATCATTTTAAACTTATGCTTAGAAACTGTAGCCACAAAATTTTGTACCTTATACATCTTTAGGTCATAGGATTCCAGTTCTCTAAGTGCTGAAGACTTCGCTTCCGTCTATCCTGTTTGCAAACTGCTTGTTGATGGGACATCCGTGTTAGCCATAAGACATTGATTATCTTCTTTATCAGCTGATTGAATCCAGATTTCCTCCCAGTCACATGTCTCTGCCATGAGTGCCCTTTTGAGCGATTGGAAGACACAGTAGTTTTCCATTTCTCAGCTTACCATGGCATAAGTACTACAACTATAGACATCAAATCGACTTTAGTCTGTGTTGGGTTTTGGATGTAACGGGTGAACCAACAGTTTTGTGGACCACACAGTCAGCCGTTGTGAACCAGTTTTGCCACACTTGAAGCACCTAGCTTTGGATTTGTCAAATGCCTTCTTTTTGCACCGGCACCTGATGAACCTTCCTGCCAGCATATTTCTTCCAAACCTTTTCTGTGAACTTTTGACCAAGCAGGCTATCATTTGCTCTCATCTTGTTCAGCAAGATCTGCAGATCTTCTTCGTCTGACACCTCCTCCTTTCATCATCCTGAGATCAGGTTGGATATGAACAACATCATTCACCTGATTTACAGGTTGTACCACACTAGCCACAAAGGCTGCACCTTTCTGGATTCAAGGCATTTCTCTTTTTGCCTTGACTGTTTCATCATTCAGTAAGGATACACAAACACAGATTGACAGATCCTACTTTGAAGTTACCTGAGTTCCTTAGGATTGTTGAGAAGTTAGTTCATCTTCGGTGTAAAATGTTCCAGGAAATTTGTTCACCACCGGTTAAGGACTGTCCTTGTTTCGGTTGATCCCCAACAGCTTTGAGATCATTCACTAGAGCAGTGTGAACATGGGTTTAGTGGTTTCAGTGAGAGTCTCCTTTGTTTTCGCAAAGAAGAGTTCATACTGTCTAACAAGATTGTTGATCCTGTTATCCAGTGTGCGTTGTGGGTCCATCATAGACCGTTCCACAAAAGTATCCACACACTCATTGCTGTATTCATTTTCTACACCTGCTTGAAACCATCTTCAGGGGAGAAATGACCATGGTTGTTTTCTGTGACTTGCATCCAGAGCCACCCATCTTCTGTCTTCATCAGACCCATTGAGCTTTAGCTTTCTCAAAGGTCATGATTTCAGGCAGCTCCTTCAACCAGCTGGACTTATATAGTGAGTTTAGACAGAGGTGTGCACATAGGGGACCCTCCATCACTATCTCTGGCAGTTGTACATCAGATTCTCTAAGTAGAGCATCATCTGCACTTCCAAACCAGGAAGTATTGATGATTAAATTTGGAGGTTGCCATATGAGACCTTGTCTATAGTAAGAAGGAATTTTGCAGCATGTTGTCAATGGACAAACTCGGAGAATGAGAGATCTCAGCATGACACACACTCTAAACTGCTCTGTCCCGTTGTAGGTCCCGAGCGGTTCCACCAACCAGTAATTAGTTATAAGTGTCGAGGGGGGGTTGTAATACAGCAATTAAAAACTAACCACTTTTTCTCAATGTTTGTATGTATTATCAACCAATTTGTTAATTTACAACCAAGGCTTGAATGCGGATAAGAGTTAGCTTAGCTGAGATGACAGTACAAAGTTATGCTTATATTCTAAGACAGACTCGAACTATTATACAATGAATACATCACTAAGACGCTACTCACTGTTGTTTATAAGACCTTACGGAACAGCTTAGGTAACCGCTTAATCACACAGCTGCTTGGTTACAGAAGACTGCATGCCATGAAGATCACAC